>CP136068.1:53311524-53709024 GCA_032622095.1 Siphonodentalium dalli
GCTTTGGGATACAACATATGACGTAACCTTACAGTTTACGTGAACATGTTTCTACTAATTTACTAAACTAAAGAAAAGTTTATTTAGTTATATGATAAACATTCAAGTAATTTACGATATAAATTATGTTGTTTTTCGCGAGGTGGCTACGGAAAATTTGCAGTTTTTACGTAAATTTCCGACATTTCCCGAATGGCATAGCAACCGGAGTCCCGGTCGACAATATTTATGATTTAAGTCATGATTATTGTTCAAAGAATAAACCATGTAATGCCTTAACGCAATGAATACTGTTATGTTGGCTATATGAAAAAGTAACATTTTGTAGTTTTAATTTAATTGCAATGACGTTTCAAGATGGCGGCCCCTCAAATCCAAGATGGCGGCGCCCCTAATTCAAGATGGCGGCGCCCATGTTCGAAAGCGAATTTAGTATAAGGACGACCTGCGCATATGTTGCTGCGCAACATATGCGCGGCTGTGCTGCGCCCAGCTGGTCGTCCTTAAAAAATAAGGTTATTTGTAATCATCGTGGGGAGGGGTGCACGTGGACCTTATTGGCTCCCCGACTTGCCTGTCGTCTTGACTCAGTTCCGGAACGCAAATCCGGGTTATTCTCGATCGATCGGTAATAACCCGGATTCGCTTCCCGGAACTGAACCAAGGCGATTTGTTCGTACATATGCACTCGGAACGATCAGGGGTTAATGGGAGAGAGAGAGACAGACAGATGGAGAGAGAGAGAGAGAGAGGAGAGAGAGAAGAGAGAGAGAGAGGTGAGAGAGAGAGAGAGAGAGGGAGAGAGGGAGAGAGAGAGAGAGAGAGAGAGAGAGAGAGAGAGAGAGAGAGAGAGAGAGAGGGGGGAGAGAGAGAGAGAGAGAGAGAGAGAGTGGACGAGAGAGTCATAGACCCGAGTCCCAGATTATCGATCGAGAATAACCCGGATTTGCGTTCCGGAACTGAGTCAAGACGACAGGTATGCACACGCGCCCGCCTTTCGAATGATCAGCGGCTAACGAAACAACTGGAGATACATATATATAGAGACAGACAGACAGACAGACAGACAGATGGAAATAGAGTGGGAAAGAGACAGAGACACGAGTCCCATATTATCAATCGAGAATAAGCCGGATTCGATTACCGGATTTGAACCAAGTCGATTGGAGCGAGGGAGACAGACAGACAGAGTGAGAGAGAGAGAGAGAGAGTGCGTGGGAGAGTGAGAGAGAGAGAGCGAGAGTGTGAGAGAGGGAGGGACAGAGACCCGAGTCCCAGATTATCAATCAAGATTCCCGGATTTGAACCAAGTCGATTTCTATGTACCGGGACTCATGAAAGAACGAGAGAGATAGAGAGAGCGAGAGAGAGAGAGAGAGAGAGAGAGAGGGGGGGACAGACAGTTTGAGTGAGAGACAGAGAGGGACTTGCTCGCGTTCCATCTTGGTTGTTGTCACATTGCCACTACATCAGATGTT
The DNA here is from genome assembly GCA_032622095.1 of Siphonodentalium dalli. Taxonomy (NCBI): domain Eukaryota; kingdom Metazoa; phylum Mollusca; class Scaphopoda; order Gadilida; family Siphonodentaliidae; genus Siphonodentalium; species Siphonodentalium dalli. Next base: position 53,313,003 of record CP136068.1, read on the forward strand.
TAAATATGCATGTTATGTCGAGATCTCGAGATAATATGTCGAGATCTCGAGATAATATGTCGAGATCTCGAGATAATATGTCGAGATCTCGAGATAACATGTCGAGATCTCGAGATAATTATGTCGAGATCTCGAGAAAATATATGTATTGGGTATGTCGCAAATCAGCCACCGTAGAATTGTGTTAGTCAAAATTACCAGGATTGACACTGGGATTGAATTATATAATGACTATCTTTTCTTAGTCAGCGGGATAGCGGATATTGTAATTTGGCGGAAATTTTATGCAAAATATTTCCAATACTCAACCAGATGATTTATTCAGAATAAGAGACCGAGTTGAAAGCAGGACAAATTTTCAATACAATTTTCTAAAACACAGATTCCAGTAGTGGTTGAGAATTTAAGGCAGTCTTGCAATTATAGTTATTCTTGGTATAATTTAGTCCACTATTACTAAGGCCAGTGTCAGTTCATTAGTGACTCACTGAAAGGTGTGGGTTAGTCAATGTGACTTCAAATGCTTGTGACTAACCCTAAGTTCGTCATATTGACCCGAGTTTCTTTCTTATCTGAGTCTATTGTAAGAAATGTCTCGAGAGACACTAACCATTATCTGAATTGTGGAAAAGAACGTCCCAAAAATGTCATGCATCTTGATTTCGTTGCTACCGATATACGATCATTCCGGACCTACATAATTTCATAAGCAGAAGATCGGAGGGGGGTCACGAACATTTTCAGCGGCACGAATTCGGTTACATTTGGGTTTCAAATTGAAAACACAGGTATGATTTCAAGGTCAATATTCCAGTTGTGGAACTAAATAGGATTATACAAAATCAATACGTGGCTGTTATGAACCATTAATTGGATCTTTCAATGCATATTTAATATATAGGGATTTATATGCCCCATTGTCCTGGGTGAAATCTGGGGCTGAAACTTTGAATTCGGAATTTCCAGTGAATGATCTTCGTAGATATATCATACCTGTGCGAGCCGGGTATATATTTTAGGGTCCCGTTTTCCTCCGTTTGTTCTTCCAGAGCTATGTGCACCTGTGGATATGATAAGTGCTAGTTGATACATTCCAATCAATAATTTCAATATTTGATTCATAAGCATTCATATCACAGTCCTGCCTTTAAAGTATAACTTACCGACAGTCAATGTATTTATTAATGATGTGGCATTATTGTTCAGAACGGCCTGTTATCGAACTATATGTTAATATCGCTTTAATTTGCCCTTAAACCGAGTTATATCATTTGTTGACATCACGAATCTGAGTAATATCATTTTACGACATCACAAATCCGAGTAATATGGTTTTACAACATGCCGCAAATCTACTTCACTGCTAAATAATGTGTAGATGTCGTTTTTGTGTTATGTAATTCATTTCAAAGAGTTGTTAGTTACAAAGAAGAGTTCTAATTAATAAATATGATATTATTTGGTTGGTTTGATATCAGGTCTAGGTTGGTTTGATATTAGGCCTGATTTCAAACCAAGCAATATCCTCTAAATATTATTACTGTTGTGTTTCGTATTGGGGAGAGGATGGAACTCTATATGTGTTAAGCGCGTCTTGCCCCCCCCCCAGTCCGTTTGTATGAGCAAATCAATATATTTAAAGATACATAATCCGAATTAATGGTCGCAAATTACTGTTTCCTTGGCTTCGGGGGTAACAAATATTTGATTCGATGACCCTCCCCCCATAAAAGCTCAGAGTGATCAGATATCGATTTTTGTAATCAATTATATTTCACCACCGTTAATTTTTGTGGCCCATTAAACAGTCGATGAGAAGACGGTCTCGGGCCAAATTTCGAATGAAGATGGATAACTCTAAATCCAAGTGGCTTTTTTGTGTCAGATATTTGACAAACTGGCAACATTTCGTTGAACAAAATGTTGATAAATAACAGGTTTTGGGCAATATTATAGTTGACTATGGTTAGCATTATTTTGGGCAATTATTCTATTCTGATAACTGAATCGGCATTTAAAAATTGTTGTTGTTGTTGGAATCTATTGATATAGGGATCATCGAATCAAATTGAGTACCTTTAAACCAACTTCCCGACATGTCCTGCGAAAAACATTATGGGGAAAACGTGACATATTGGATGCTTGCATCTCTGTTTTATTTTATACATCGTAGCTTTATGTCACAGAGTGCACCTCGTACTATTGATTTGGAGGCTGAAGATTACTATACTTACCCATCCCATATAATATTGATGAAAGAAAGGTTATTATGCGACAAACACTATATCAGCCACCTGTGGAATTACGTTTTATTGAGTATAGGATTATTACTTACAGTAAGATGCATCATGGGGCGTGTTCTGGTCCAGTATGAATAGTCTTGGTGCCTGCAAGCATGAACATGATAAGTTTAGACTTGTATATATATATCCTTTATAGACTCGAAAACGGCTCGACCGATTGAGCCCAAACTTGCTGTGTAAGGGTAAAAATTCACAGTTAGTGCACTCGGACCATTCGCGAGCCCGTGCGACCACTCCTTCATCATTCGCCCTGCCACCGTCGTTGGAATTGATGGGTTAAATACTTGCCGAAATTTTAGAGTTACTTGGCCTACATCATACAGAAACATTATCTTCGATACAATGTTAAAAATTATATGGAAGCAAAAATGGTCAACTCGGGACGGGTACCTTGAAAAACAAAAATTAATGGATCGACCAAAGCCATGGGACCAATCCCGCCAGTGGCGGGCTAATCTGCTAGTATAATATAAAGGAGAGCTGCATTAACCTATATTAGGGCTGTAATAACATATAGGAGGTCAAAATTAACGTATATAGGAGGTCTATAAAGGCAGGCTGCATACATGGGACTATGAGATCGACCTTAGGCGGGTGGATTGGGTTGGTCCACCTCAGATATGTCCATGTCGACCTCTCTCCGTTGTTCGCCGAATTTTCTGTCTATGTAAAACGTTTTATCCCGTGTATTGCCATACTCCAGGTGTTCCTGGGTTTTTTTGTTGATAAATGTTAAGATGGAGAAAAGTCGAAAAATTTCGTATACCTTTCTTGTATACGAAATATGTATAAAGAAATTTATACCCAGCCTATACTCATATACTTGGCAGTCCGTGTCATGTGTATTACTACATGCTAATTTTATTCCAAATATAGGACCAATGCAGCGGATCTCGATATCTGAGAAAATGTGACCACTCGGTGGTATTAATGGTCATTGGTCAGCTTCTGAAATATACCTCTTGGATTTCAGCCGAACCACTACCACAACTTTCATAAATTGTCATATGGGTAATTCCATTTCGATTTAAAAGTCTATTCTAACAGAGTTCTATAGTATTTTCATAACTGAGATGTCCGCCCTTTATGATTCTATCCTTTCAAATTATTCTTTCAAATGCTACACCTTCACAATGGCGTGGAGACACCAAACGAGTCAGTCGTGCACATTGATCAGTCTGACGGCAGCACGCCGCTGTTCGCATATACATGGGTGGTGTTTTCTGCCGGCCTGTCTGTCTGTCTGTCGGCCTATCAGGTATACGGAGTACGTAGATGGTGAATATATACTTATTATACATACCATGCAACAACCCCGCCATGTTTCGCCGGTTTTGCAAACAGCTGGTCGTGCCAAAAACGAACGCCAACACGTTTGTCTTCACAAAGTAGTTTTGAAGCTGGGACCTGTGGTTACAAGATTATAACCGAGTGAAAGCCTAGAATGCGTATACGAGATTCGATATTAAACTTGACAGTTAATAATGCATTCAGTCACATGTATTGTCAAATTAATTCCTTGTGTCCGCATGCCATCAGTGAAATATTGTTGCTGTTGTTGTTGATGGTGTTGTTATTGTTGTTGTTATTATTGTTGTTGTTGTTGTTGTTGTTAAATCATGTGACTTTTCCCACGAGACCCTTCTATATAGCATCAATATAACAAACGTCGAACGTGCGTGTGACTGGATGTTTAAATTGATACTATATATATATATCGAAACTTACCACAACACTGGGTAGAAATGGTAGGTCGTGAAACAGTTTCGTGAGGCGCCAATGTCCCAGACAATGCATCAGGGCGTTTTCTGGGTCACCGGTTTGATTACGGTTGTATTCGTAAAGCATATCCATTCCGGGGTGGATACATTCTTCGTCCTGTAAAAATGCTCAATATATATGGAAACTGCAAGGCAGAGTTCAGTCGTCATACCAGCTTATAGGATACTAAAGTCTGCCTTGCACTTTGATTTATATGTAATCAGAGATGTCTATGCTGTAATCAACCGAACTGTAAGGCAGAGTTCAGTTCCTTAGCTACGCTGGTCTGACCATGCACGGCCGTGGCGAATACATAATGTATTAAAGATGGTCTGTCTTTTCCTATTTAGAACAAGTTTTATAATTTACATGGTTTATATATGTATAAAATAATAATTATGAATAGAAGACCCCTGTCCGGAAAAGCTTCTATCAATTAATATTGATTTTATTTCCAATTATATGGTATAATACATATTTTACATTTTGCCTTGGTGGAAAGTGCTGACAAGATATATGTAGAGTTATCCCGCTTGCTACGCTCCGAACGTTCCCGCGAGCATCGCGTAAACGTTCTGAGCGTAACGAGCGAGGTAACTCTATCTCTATATAAGATCACCTGATCTGTTCTGGCCGATCTGTTTTAAGAATAGCCCGTAAAAAATGCCCCAATTGATTGTTATACGTATTTTGCCAGAAAATTGGAAATAGAATCAATAATAATTGATATAAGCGTCTCCGGAGAGGGGTCTTCGATTCTTATTTATTATTTTATACCGCGCTATATAAACGATTTTTATAGGAAGAGATTTTAAATCTTAGATCTATTTAGGATCTAGACAATTTCAAAAAAATATTTACATTTCACTTTCTCAGAATAAATGCAGAATTATTGTAATACTAACAAAAGACTTAAATAAAACATAAAATGTTCCTTACATTCTGTACATGATGGCAGTGGTCAGACCATAGACTAATTATAGGATTTCTTCATATATGCATGGTCAGACCATGCATCATAGCGAGGAGACTTAACTCTGCCTTATAGTTTGGTAATCGACTTCATCATTTTAAGAGATAATAAAATAAAATAATAAAACTAAATTATAAAAAAAATAAGAATAATATTTACGTTATGTGGAGGCCATGCAAGAAAATGAACGAAATGTAAATCTGTTTTGTTTTTATAATTCATACGCATTGGTAAAATCTCATGATAAATGTGTTATCAACCATTCTATGACTGGACACACGCTGCATGATTGGTAGTTCACTTTGGACATGTTCAGATAAGTTCAGGAGCATGCATTTGTACTATTTAATCACACATCAAAATAAATAATAGGCAATTGTAATGTAGACTTTTATAACTGAATGGATAATATATAACCCATAGTGAGATGGTTAAGCCACATGGCACTGGCAATTATTGTACACACATATTATATATGTGCATACAAATCTTTAAAATACAATTATATAATTTCAAACAGAAGAGTTTGGATCCTCTTCAAGTCTCATTTCCATAATCGTATATAAAGTCTTCGTCTTCGATACCATTTGTGATTATTCCATAATGCACTTACCACAAAATATTTATAATCATTCAACAGCTTATCACATTGCTCATGGCTGAGTACCGGGATGTTCGTTAGAAAGCCATCTTGCCAAAATACCTCCTCTTGTTCTCTAGAAAATTCATACTTCTTAAAATCAGTCCGATCCTGAAAAAGATTTTGTGGAGATGGTTCAATCTAACTTCACATCGGAGATGATTCAATCTAACTTCACATCGGAGATGATTCAATCTTACTTCACATCGGAGATGATTCAATCTTACTTCACATCGGAGATGGTTCAATCTAACTTCACATCGGAGATGATTCAATCTAACTTCATATCGGAGATGATTCAATCTAACTTCATATCGGAGATGATTCAATCTAACTTCATATCGGAGATGATTCAATCTAACTTCATATCGGAGATGATTCAATCTAGCTTCATATCGGAGATTATTCAATCTAACTTCACATCGGAGATGATTCAATCTAAATTCATATCGGAGATTATTCAATCTAACTTCACATCGGAGATGATTCAATCTAAATTCATATCGGAGATGATTCAATCTAACTTCACATCGGAGATGGTTCAATCTAACTTCACATCGGAGATGATTCAATCTAACTTCATATCGGAGATGATTCAATCTAACTTCACATCGGAGATGGTTCAATCTAACTTCATATCGGAGATGATTCAATCCAACTTCACATCGGAGATGATTCAATCTAACTTCACATCGGAGATGGTTCAATCTAACTTCACATCGGAGATGATTCAATCTAACTTCACATCGGAGATGGTTCAATCTAACTTCATATCGGAGATGATTCAATCTTACTTCATATCGGAGATGATTCAATCTAACTTCATATCGGAGATGATTCAATCTAACTTCATATCGGAGATGATTCAATCTAACTTCACATCGGAGATGATTCAATCTTACTTCATATCGGAGATGATTCAATCTAACTTCATATCGGAGATGATTCAATCTAACTTCATATCGGAGATGATTCAATCTAACTTCACATCGGAGATGATTCAATCTAACTTCATATCGGAGATGATTCAATCTAACTTCACATCGGAGATGATTCAATCTAACTTCATATCGGAGATGATTCAATCTAACTTCACATCGGAGATGATTCAATCTAACTTCACATCGGAGATGATTCAATCTTACTTCATATCGTAGATGATTCAATCTAATTTCATATCGGAGATGATTCAATCTAACTTCATATCGTAGATGATTCAATCTAACTTCATATCGGAGATGATTCAATCTAACTTCACATCGGAGACGATTCAATCTAACTTCATATCGGAGATGATTCAATCTAACTTCACATCGGAGATGATTCAATCTAACTTCATATCGGAGATGATTCAATCTAATTTCATATCGGAGATGATTCAATCTAACTTCACATCGGAGATGATTCAATCTTACTTCATATCGGAGATGATTCAATCTAACTTCATATCGGAGATGATTCAATCTAACTTCACATCGGAGATGATTCAATCTTACTTCATATCGGAGATGATTCAATCTAACTTCATATCGGAGATGATTCAATCTAACTTCATATCGGAGATGATTCAATCTTACTTCATATCGGAGATGATTCAATCTTACTTCACATCGGAGATGATTCAATCTAACTTCATATCGGAGATGATTCAATCTTACTTTATATCGGAAATGATTCAATCTAACTTCATATCGGAGATGATTCAATCTTACTTCACATCGGAGATGATTCAATCTAACTTTATATCGGAGATGATTCAATCTAACTTCATATCGGAGATGATTCAATCTAACTTCATATCGGAGATGATTCAATCTTACTTCATATCGGAGATGATTCAATCTAACTTCATATCGGAGATGATTCAATCTAACTTCACATCGGAGATGATTCAATCTAACTTCACATCGGAGATGATTCAATCTTACTTCATATCGGAGATGGTTCAATCTAACTTCACATCGGAGATGATACAATCTAACTTCATATCGGAGATGATTCAATCTAACTTCACATCGGAGATGGTTCAATCTAACTTCACATCGGAGATGATTCAATATAACTTCATATCGGAGATGATTCAATCTAACTTCACATCGGAGATGATTCAATCTAACTTCATATCGGAGATGATTCAATCTTACTTCACATCGGATATGATTCAATCTAACTTCGTATCGGAGATGATTGAAGCTATCTTCACATCGGAGATGGTTCAATCTAACTTCACATCGGAGATGATTCAATCTAAATTCATATCGGAGATGATTCAATCTAACTTCATATCGGAGATGGTTCAATCTAACTTCAGATCGGAGATGATTCAATCTAACTTCACATCGGAGATGATTCAATCTTACTTCATATCGGAGATGATTCAATCTAACTTCATATCGGAGATGATTCAATCTAACTTCACATCGGAGATGATTCAATCTTACTTCATATCGGAGATGATTCAATCTAACTTCACATCGGAGATGATTCAATCTTACTTCTTATCGGAGATGATTCAATCTAACTTCATATCGGAGATGATTCAATCTAACTTCATATCGGAGATGATTCAATCTAACTTCATATCGGAGATGATTCAATCTAACTTCACATCGGAGATGATTCAATCTTACTTCATATCGGAGATGATTCAATCTTACTTCATATCGGAGATGATTCAATCTTACTTCATATCGTAGATGATTCAATCAAACTTCATATCGGAGATGATTCAATCTAACTTCACATCGGAGACGATTCAATCTAACTTCATATCGGAGATGATTCAATCTAACTTCACATCGGAGATGATTCAATCTAACTTCATATCGGAGATGATTCAATCTAATTTCATATCGGAGATGATTCAATCTAACTTCACACCGGAGATGATTCAATCTTACTTCATATCGGAGATGATTCAATCTAACTTCATATCGGAGATGATTGAATCTAACTTCACATCGGAGATGATTCAATCTTACTTCATATCGGAGATGATTCAATCTAACTTCATATCGGAGATGATTCAATCTAACTTCATATCGGAGATGATTCAATCTTACTTCATATCGGAGATGATTCAATCTTACTTCACATCGGAGATGATTCAATCTAACTTCATATCGGAGATGATTCAATCTTACTTCATATCGGAGATGATTCAATCTAAATTCATATCGGAGATGATTCAATCTAACTTCATATCGGAGATGATTCAATCAAACTTCATATCGGAGATGATTCAATCTAACTTCATATCGGAGATGATTCAATCAAACTTCACATCGGAGATGATTCAATCTAACTTCACATCGGAGATGGTTCAATCTAACTTCACATCGGAGATGATTCAATCTAACTTCATATCGGAGATGATTCAATCTAACTTCATATCGGAGATGATTCAATCAAACTTCACATCGGAGATGATTCAATCTAACTTCACATCGGAGATGGTTCAATCTAACTTCATATCGGAGATGATTCAATCTAACTTCATATCGGAGATGATTCAATCTAACTTCATATCGGAGATGATTCAATCAAACTTCACATCGGAGATGATTCAATCTAAATTCATATCGGAGATGATTCAATCTAACTTCACATCGGAGATGGTTCAATCTAACTTCACATCGGAGATGATTCAATCTAACTTCATATCGGAGATGATTCAATCTAACTTCACATCGGAGATGGTTCAATCTAACTTCATATCGGAGATGATTCAATCCAACTTCACATCGGAGATGATTCAATCTAACTTCACATCGGAGATGGTTCAATCTAACTTCACATCGGAGATGATTCAATCTAACTTCACATCGGAGATGATTCAATCTAACTTCATATCGTAGATGATTCAATCTAACTTCATATCGGAGATGATTCAATCTAACTTCACATCGGAGACGATTCAATCTAACTTCATATCGGAGATGATTCAATCTAACTTCACATCGGAGATGATTCAATCTAACTTCATATCGGAGATGATTCAATCTAATTTCATATCGGAGATGATTCAATCTAACTTCACATCGGAGATGATTCAATCTTACTTCATATCGGAGATGATTCAATCTAACTTCATATCGGAGATGATTGAATCTAACTTCACATCGGAGATGATTCAATCTTACTTCATATCGGAGATGATTCAATCTAACTTCATATCGGAGATGATTCAATCTAACTTCATATCGGAGATGATTCAATCTTACTTCATATCGGAGATGATTCAATCTTACTTCACATCGGAGATGATTCAATCTAACTTCATATCGGAGATGATTCAATCTTACTTTATATCGGAAATGATTCAATCTAACTTCATATCGGAGATGATTCAATCTTACTTCACATCGGAGATGATTCAATCTAACTTTATATCGGAGATGATTCAATCTAACTTCATATCGGAGATGATTCAATCTAACTTCATATCGGAGATGATTCAATCTTACTTCATATCGGAGATGATTCAATCTAACTTCATATCGGAGATGATTCAATCTAACTTCACATCGGAGATGATTCAATCTAACTTCACATCGGAGATGATTCAATCTTACTTCATATCGGAGATGGTTCAATCTAACTTCACATCGGAGATGATACAATCTAACTTCATATCGGAGATGATTCAATCTAACTTCACATCGGAGATGGTTCAATCTAACTTCACATCGGAGATGATTCAATCTAACTTCATATCGGAGATGATTCAATCTAACTTCACATCGGAAATGATTCAATCTAACTTCATATCGGAGATGATTCAATCTTACTTCACATCGGAGATGATTCAATCTTACTTCACATCGGATATGATTCAATCTAACTTCGTATCGGAGATGGTTCAATCTAACTTCACATCGGAGATGATTCAATCTAAATTCATATCGGAGATGATTCAATCTAACTTCATATCGGAGATGGTTCAATCTAACTTCAGATCGGAGATGATTCAATCTAACTTCACATCGGAGATGATTCAATCTTACTTCATATCGGAGATGATTCAATCTAACTTCATATCGGAGATGATTCAATCTAACTTCACATCGGAGATGATTCAATCTTACTTCATATCGGAGATGATTCAATCTAACTTCACATCGGATATGATTCAATCTTACTTCATATCGGAGATGATTCAATCTAACTTCATATCGGAGATGATTCAATCTAACTTCATATCGGAGATGATTCAATCTAACTTCATATCGGAGATGATTCAATCTAACTTCACATCGGAGATGATTCAATCTTACTTCATATCGGAGATGATTCAATCTTACTTCATATCGGAGATGATTCAATCTTACTTCATATCGTAGATGATTCAATCAAACTTCATATCGGAGATGATTCAATCTAACTTCACATCGGAGACGATTCAATCTAACTTCATATCGGAGATGATTCAATCTAACTTCACATCGGAGATGATTCAATCTAACTTCATATCGGAGATGATTCAATCTAATTTCATATCGGAGATGATTCAATCTAACTTCACATCGGAGATGATTCAATCTTACTTCATATCGGAGATGATTCAATCTAACTTCATATCGGAGATGATTGAATCTAACTTCACATCGGAGATGATTCAATCTTACTTCATATCGGAGATGATTCAATCTTACTTCATATCGGAGATGATTCAATCTAACTTCATATCGGAGATGATTCAATCTAACTTCATATCGGAGATGATTCAATCTTACTTCACATCGGAGATGATTCAATCTAACTTCATATCGGAGATGATTCAATCTTACTTCATATCGGAGATGATTCAATCTAAATTCATATCGGAGATGATTCAATCTAACTTCATATCGGAGATGATTCAATCTAACTTCATATCGGAGATGATTCAATCTAACTTCACATCGGAGATGATTCAATCTTACTTCATATCGGAGATGATTCAATCTAACTTCATATCGGAGATGATTCAATCTTACTTCACATCGGAGATGATTCAATCTAACTTTATATCGGAGATGATTCAATCTAACTTCATATCGGAGATGATTCAATCTAACTTCATATCGGAGATGATTCAATCTTACTTTATATCGGAAATGATTCAATCTAACTTCATATCGGAGATGATTCAATCTTACTTCACATCGGAGATGATTCAATCTAACTTTATATCGGAGATGATTCAATCTAACTTCATATCGGAGATGATTCAATCTAACTTCATATCGGAGATGATTCAATCTTACTTCATATCGGAGATGATTCAATCTAACTTCATATCGGAGATGATTCAATCTAACTTCACATCGGAGATGATTCAATCTAACTTCACATCGGAGATGATTCAATCTAACTTCACATCGGAGATGATTCAATCTTACTTCATATCGGAGATGGTTCAATCTAACTTCACATCGGAGATGATTCAATCTAACTTCACATCGGAGATGGTTCAATCTAACTTCACATCGGAGATGATTCAATCTAACTTCATATCGGAGATGATTCAATCTAACTTCACATCGGAGAAGATTCAATCTAACTTCATATCGGAGATGATTCAATCTTACTTCACATCGGATATGATTCAATCTAACTTCGTATCGGAGATGATTCAATCTAACTTCCTATCGGAGATGATTCAATCTAACTTCATATCGGAGATGATTCAATCTAACTTCACATCGTAGATGATTCAATCTAACTTCATATCGGAGATGATTCAAGCTAACTTCATATCGGAGATGATTGAAGCTATCTTCACATCGGAGATGGTTCAATCTAACTTCACATCGGAGATGATTCAATCTAAATTCATATCGGAGATGATTCAATCTAACTTCATATCGGAGATGGTTCAATCTAACTTCACATCGGAGATGATTCAATCTTACTTCATATCGGAGATGGTTCAATCTAACTTCATATCGGAGATGATTCAATCTAACTTCACATCGGAGATGATTCAATCTTACTTCATATCGGAGATGATTCAATCTAACTTCATATCGGAGATGATTCAATCTAACTTCACATCGGAGATGGTTCAATCTAAGTTCATATCGGAGATGATTCAATCTAACTTCATATCGGAGATGATTCAATCTAAATTCACATCGGAGATGATTCAATCTAACTTCACATCGGAGATGGTTCAATCTAACTTCACATCGGAGATGATTCAATCTAACTTCATATCGGAGATGATTCAATCTAACTTCATATCGGAGATGATTCAATCTAACTTCATATCGGAGATGATTCAATCTTACTTCATATCGGAGATGATTCAATCTAACTTCATATCGGAGATGATTCAATCTTACTTCATATCGGAGATGATTCAATCTAACTTCATATCGGAGATGATTCAATCTAACTTCATATCGGAGATGATTCAATCTAACTTCATATCGGAGATGATTCAATCTAAATTCATATCGGAGATGATTCAATCTTACTTCATATCGGAGATGATTCAATCTAACTTCACATCGGAGATGATTCAATCTAACTTCACATCGGAGATGATTCAATCTAACTTCATATCGGAGATGATTCAATCTAAATTCATATCGGAGATGATTCAATCTAACTTCATATCGGAGATGATTCAATCTAAATTCATATCGGAGATGATTCAATCTAACTTCATATCGGAGATGATTCAATCTAACTTCATATCGGAGGTGATTCAATCTTACTTCACATCGTAGTTGATTCAATCTAACTTCACATCGGAGATGATTCAATCTTACTTCATATCGGAGACGATTCAATCTAACTTCACATCGGAGATGATTCAATCTAACTTCATATCAGAGATGATTCAATCTAACTTCATATCGGAGATGATTCAATCTAAATTCATATCGGAGATGATTCAATCTAAATTCACATCGGAGATGATTCAATCTAACTTCATATCGGAGATGATTCAATCTAACTTCATATCGGAGATGATTCAATCTTACTTCTGAAAGAAAACCGAATATGTTACTTCAGAATTCTGCCGAAATATGCGAGGAATATATAATTCCACCGTTTTTAGCAGAAGCACTTCACATGCCAAAAATAAGCGATTTAGAGAATAACCGATCGCTGGAATATCTCAATAAAGTCCGGGAAGAATTAAAATGCGTTCATATTCTAACGTTCAAAAACGAAATATTCGATGACAACAAGAAAAATGGTATGAATAAATTAAGAACGTATCGTTGTTTCAAAGAACAATATGAAATTGAACCATACTTACTCCAAATTACTAATTTTTATACGAGATCGTGTTTCAGTAAGCTTAGAGTAAGCAATCATATGTTGCAGGTAGAGGTTGGGCGACACGCTCAGCCAAAAATATCTTTCGAAAAACGCATATGTAAAAAATGTGAAGCAAATGAAATTGAAACGGAAGAACACTTTATAATGAGATGTGAAAAACATAACCATTTGCGGAAGAGATTTTTCACTGAAATAGGAGTTCACCAACCAATTTTCATAAACTTTGATGAAATAGAAAAGTTCATATTCCTCATGAAGGCTGAACACCCGAGCATATGCAATCTGATCTGTAACATGGTTCGGCAGTTTTCCGCAAATAATTGAGAATATAGTGTTGAGTTACAAATACATGTTATATATATTTATATGAAATTGTCTTGACTTGTGTTTAAATTATCTGTATTATGACAACTGCCCCGCGTGGGTGTATTATGTCAATAAAAATGTTAATGTTAATATCGGAGATGATTCAATCTAACTTCACATCGGAGATGATTCAATCTAACTTCATATCGGAGATGATACAATCTAACTTCACATCGGAGATGATTCAATCTAACTTCATATCGGAGATGGTTCAATCTAAATTCATATCGGAGATGATTCAATCTAACTTCATATCGGAGATGATTCAATCTAACTTCATATCGGAGATGATTCAATCTAACTTCATATCGGAGATGATTCAATCTAACTTCACATCGGAGATGATTCAATCTAACTTCATATCGGAGATGGTTCAATCTAACTTCATATCGGAGATGATTCAATCTTACTTCATATCGGAGATGATTCAATCTAACTTCATATCGGAGATGATTCAATCTAACTTCATATCGGAGATGATTCAATCTAACTTCATATCGGAGATGGTTCAATCTAAATTCATATCGGAGATGATTCAATCTAACTTCATATCGGAGATGATTCAATCTTACTTCATATCGGAGATGATTCAATCTAACTTCACATCGGAGATGATTCAATCTAACTTCATATCGGAGATGATTCAATCTAACTTCATATCGGAGATGGTTCAATCTAACTTCATATCGGAGATGGTTCAATCTAAATTCATATCGGAGATGATTCAATCTAACTTCAAATCGGAGATGATTCAATCTAACTTCATATCGGAGATGGTTCAAGCTAACTTCACATCGGAGATGATTCAATCTAACTTCACATCGGAGATGGTTCAATCTAACTTCACATCGGATATGGTTCACATCGGGTATAGCACGATTCGTTATTGTGAGATACTGGGAATAAAATGCCAAAATGTTGTTAAAACAATTGGGAATTATAAAGATAATAGTTCAGAGCCATTATAGTTGTGTGTTGTTCGCATCCAACCACACCATTCATGGTCGCCCTCTTTATATCCAACCACACCATTCACGATCGCCCTCTTTATATCCAACCACACCATTCATGGTCGCCCTCTTTATATCCAACCACACCATTCATGATCGCCCTCTTTATATCCAACCACACCATTCATGATCGCCCTCTTTATGTCCAACCACACCATTCATGATCGCCCTCTTTATATCCAACCACACCATTCATGATCGCCCTATTTATATCCGACCACACCATTCATGATCGCCCTCTTTATATCCAACCACACCATTCATGATCGCCCTCTTTATATCCAACCACACCATTCATGATCGCCCTATTTATATCCGACCACACCATTCATGATCGCCCTCTTTATATCCAACCACACCATTCATGGTCGCCCTCTTTATATCCAACCACACCATTCATGATCGCCCTCTTTATATCCAACCACACCATTCACGATCGCCCTCTTTATATCCAACCACACCATTCATGATCGCCCTCTTTATATCCAACCACACCATTCATGATCGCCCTCTTTATATCCAACACGCCATTAACGATCGCCCTCTTTATATCCAACCACACCATTCATGATCGCCCTCTTTATATCCAACACGCCATTAACGATCGCCCTCTTTATATCCAACCACACCATTCATGATCGCCCTCTTTATATCCAACCACACCATTCATGATCGCCCTCTTTATATCCAACCACACCATTCATGATCGCCCTCTTTATATCCAACCACACCATTCATGATCGCCCTCTTTATATCCAACCACACCATTCACGATCGCCCTCTTTATATCCAACACGCCATTAACGATCGCCCTCTTTATATCCAACCACACCATTCATGATCGCCCTCTTTATATCCAACCACACCATTCATGATCGCCCTCTTTATATCCAACCACACCACTCATGATCGCCCTCTTTATATCCAACCACACCATTCACGATCGCCCTCTTTATATCCAACACGCCATTAACGATCGCCCTCTTTATATCCAACCACACCATTCATGATCGCCCTCTTTATATCTAACACGCCATTAACGATCGCCCTCTTTATATCCAACCACACCATTCATGATCGCCCTCTTTATGACCAACCACACCATTCATGATCGCCCTCTTTATGTCCAACCACACCATTCATGATCGCCCTCTTTATATCCAACCACACCATTCATGATCGCCCTCTTTATATCCAACCACACCATTCATGATCGCCCTATTTATATCCGACCACACCATTCATGATCGCCCTCTTTATATCCAACCACACCATTCATGGTCGCCCTCTTTATATCCAACCACACCATTCATGATCGCCCTCTTTATATCCAACCACACCATTCACGATCGCCCTCTTTATATCCAACACGCCATTAACGATCGCCCTCTTTATATCCAACCACACCATTCATGGTCGCCCTCTTTATATCCAACCACACCATTCATGATCGCCCTCTTTATATCCGACCACACCATTCATGATCGCCCTCTTTATATCCAACCACACCATTCATGGTCGCCCTCTTTATATCCAACCACACCATTCATGATCGCCCTCTTTATATCCAACCACACCATTCATGATCGCCCTCTTTATATCCAACCACACCATTCATGATCGCCCTCTTTATATCCAACCACACCATTCATGATCGCCCTCTTTATATCCAACCACACCATTCACGATCGCCCTCTTTATATCCAACACGCCATTAACGATCGCCCTCTTTATATCCAACCACACCATTCATGATCGCCCTCTTTATATCCGACCACACCATTCATGATCGCCCTCTTTATATCCAACCACACCATTCATGGTCGCCCTCTTTATATCCAACCACACCATTCATGATCGCCCTCTTTATATCCAACCACACCATTCACGATCGCCCTCTTTATATCCAACACGCCATTAACGATCGCCCTCTTTATATCCAACCACACCATTCATGATCGCCCTCTTTATATCCAACCACACCATTCATGATCGCCCTCTTTATATCCAACCACACCATTCACGATCGCCCTCTTTATATCCAACACGCCATTAACGATCGCCCTCTTTATATCCAACCACACCATTCATGATCGCCCTCTTTATATCCGACCACACCATTCATGATCGCCCTCTTTATATCCAACCACACCATTCATGATCGCCCTCTTTATATCCAACCACACCATTCATGATCGCCCTCTTTATATCCAACCACACCATTCACGATCGCCCTCTTTATATCCAACACGCCATTAACGATCGCCCTCTTTATATCCAACCACACCATTCATGATCGCCCTCTTTATATCCAACCACACCATTCATGATCGCCCTCTTTATATCCAACCACACCATTCATGATCGCCCTCTTTATATCCAACCACACCATTCACGATCGCCCTCTTTATATCCAACACGCCATTAACGATCGCCCTCTTTATATCCAACCACACCATTCATGATCGCCCTCTTTATATCCAACCACACCATTCATGATCGCCCTCTTTATATCCAACCACACCATTCATGATCGCCCTCTTTATATCCAACACGCCATTAACGATCGCCCTCTTTATATCCAACCACACCATTCATGATCGCCCTCTTTATATCCAACCACACCATTCATGATCGCCCTCTTTATATCCAACCACACCATTCATGATCGCCCTCTTTATATCCAACACGCCATTAACGATCGCCCTCTTTATATCCAACCACACCATTCATGATCGCCCTATTTATATCCAACCACACCATTCATGATCGCCCTCTTTATATCCAACACGCCATTAACGATCGCCCTCTTTATATCCAACCACACCATTCATGATCGCCCTATTTATATCCAACCACACCATTCATGATCGCCCTCTTTATATCCAACCACACCATTAACGATCGCCCTCTTTATATCCAACACGCCATTAACGATCGCCCTCTTTATATCCAACACGCCATTAACGATCGCCCTCTTTATATCCAACCACACCATTCATGATCGCCCTATTTATATCCAACCACACCATTAACGATCGCCCTCTTTATATCCAACACGCCATTAACGATCGCCCTCTTTATATCCAACCACACCATTCATGATCGCCCTATTTATATCCAACCACACCATTCATGATCGCCCTCTTTATATCCAACCACACCATTCATGATCGCCCTCTTTATATCCAACCACACCATTCATGGTCGCCCTCTTTATATCCAACACGCCATTAACGATCGCCCTCTTTATATCCAACCACACCATTCATGATCGCCCTCTTTATATCTAACACGCCATTAACGATCGCCCTCTTTATATCCAACCACACCATTCATGATCGCCCTCTTTATATCCAACCACACCATTCACGATCGCCCTCTTTATATCCAACACGCCATTAACGATCGCCCTCTTTATATCCAACCACACCATTCATGATCGCCCTCTTTATATCCAACCACACCATTCATGATCGCCCTCTTTATATCTAACACGCCATTAACGATCGCCCTCTTTATATCCAACCACACCATTCATGATCGCCCTCTTTATATCCAACCACACCATTCATGATCGCCCTCTTTATATCCAACCACACCATTCATGATCGCCCTCTTTATATCCAACCACACCATTCATGATCGCCCTCTTTATATCCAACCACACCATTCATGATCGCCCTCTTTATATCCAACCACACCATTGACGATCGCCCTCTTTATATCCAACACGCCATTCATGATCGCCCTCTTTATATCCAACCACACCATTCATGATCGCCCTCTTTATATCCAACCACACCATTCATGATCGCCCTCTTTATATCCAACCACACCATTCATGATCGCCCTCTTTATATCCAACCACACCATTCATGGTCGCCCTCTTTATATCCAACCACACCATTCATGATCGTCCCTCTTTATATCCAACACGCCATTAACGATCGCCCTCTTTATATCCAACCACACCATTCATGATCGCCCTCTTTATATCCAACCACACCATTCATGATCGCCCTATTTATATCCAACCACACCATTCATGATCGCCCTATTTATATCCAACCACACCATTCATGATCGCCCTCTTTATATCCAACACGCCATTAACGATCGCCCTCTTTATATCCAACCACACCATTCATGATCGCCCTCTTTATATCCAACACGCCATTAACGATCGCCCTCTTTATGTCCAACACGCCATTAACGATCGCCCTCTTTATGTCCAACCACACCATTCATGATCGCCCTCTTTATATCCAACCACACCATTCATGATCGCCCTCTTTATATTCAACCACACCATTCATGATCGCCCTCTTTATATCCAACCACACCATTCATGATCGTCCCTCTTTATATCCAACACGCCATTAACGATCGCCCTCTTTATGTCCAACCACACCATTCATGATCGCCCTCTTTATATCCAACCACACCATTCATGATCGCCCTCTTTATATCCAACCACACCATTCATGATCGCCCTATTTATATCCAACCACACCATTCACGATCGCCCTCTTTATATCCAACCACACCATTCGTGATAGCCCTCTTTATTTCCAACCACACCATTCATGATCGCCCTCTTTATATCCAACCACACCATTCATGATCGCCCTCTTTATATCCAACCACACCATTCATGATCGCCCTCTTTATATCCAACCACACCATTCATGATCGCCCTCTTTATATCCAACCACACCATTCATGGTTGCCCTCTTTATATCCAACCACACCATTCATGATCGCCCTCTTTATATCCAGCCACACCATTCATGATCGCCCTCTTTATATCCAACCACACCATTCATGATCGCCCTCTTTATATCCAACCACACCTTTCATGATCGCCCTATTTATATCCAACCACACCATTCATAATCGCCCTCTTTATATCCAACCACACCATTCATATCCAACCACACCATTCATATCCAACCACACCATTCATGATCGCCCTCTTTATATCCAACCACACCATTCATGATCGCCCTCTTTATATCCAACACGCCATTAACGATCGTCCTCTTTATATCCAACCCCACCATTCATGATCGCCCTCTTTATATCCAACCACACCATTCATGATCGCCCTCTTTATATCCAACCACACCATTCATGATCGCCCTCTTTATATCCAACCACACCATTCATGATCGCCCTCTTTATATCCAACCACACCATTCATGATCGCCCTATTTATATCCAACCACACCATTCATATCCAACCACACAATTCATATGCAACCACACCATTCATGATCGCCCTCTTTATATCCAACCACACCATTCATGATCGCCCTCTTTATATCCAACACGCCATTAACGATCGCCCTCTTTATATCCAACCACACCATTCATGATCGCCCTCTTTATATCCAACCACACCATTCATGATCGCCCTCTTTATATCCAACCACACCATTCATGATCGCCCTCTTTATATCCAACCACACCATTCATGATCGCCCTCTTTATATCCAACCACACCATTCATGGTCGCCCTCTTTATATCCAACCACACCATTCATATCCAACCACACCATTCATATGCAACCACACCATTCATGATCGCCCTCTTTATATCCAACCACACCATTCATTATCCCTCTTCATATCCACCCGTATCATCGATGATGATCGTCGCCTATGATCGCCCTCTTCATATCCAACCACACCATTCATATCCAACCACACCATTCATATCCAACCACACCATTCATATCCAATCATATCATCCATGAGTTGTGAACCACACCATCCATGCTCGCCCTCTTCATATCCAACCACGCCATCCGTGATCGCCCTCTTCGTGTCATACCACACGCCCTCTTCGTATCCAACCACACCATCCATGCTCGCCCTCTTCATATCATACCACACGCCCTCTTCGTATCCAACCACACCATCCATGCTCGCCCTCTTCATATCATACCACACGCCCTCTTCGTATCCAACCACACCATCCATGCTCGCCCTCTTCATATCATACCACACGCCCTCTTCATATCCAACCACACCATTCATATCCAACCACACCATTCATATCCAATCATATCATCCATGAGTTGTGAACCACACCATCCATGCTCGCCCTCTTCATATCATACCACACGCCCTCTTCATATCCAACCACACCATTCATATCGAACCACACCATTCATATCCAATCATATCATCGATGAGTTGTGAACCACACCATCCATGCTCGCCCTCTTCATATCCAACCACGCCATCCGTGATCGCCCTCTTCATGTCATACCACACGCCCTCTTCGTATCCAACCACACCATCCATGCTCGCCCTCTTCATATCATACCACACGCCCTCTTCGTATCCAACCAAACCATCCATGCTCGCCCTCTTCATATCATACCACACGCCCTCTTCGTATCCATCCACACCATTCATATCGAACCACACCATTCATATCCAATCATATCATCCATGAGTTGTGAACAACACCATCCATGCTCGCCCTCTTCGTATCCAACCACACCATTCATAGCCAATCATATCATCCATGAGTTGTGAACAACACCATCCATGCTCGCCCTCTTCATATCCAACCACACCATTCATAGCCAATCATATCATCCATGAGTTGTGAACAACACCATCCATGCTCGCCCTCTTCATATCCAACCACACCATTCATATCTAATCATATCATCCATGAGTTGTGAACAACACCAGCCATGCTCGCCCTCTTCGTATCCAACCACACCATTCATAGCCAATCATATCATCCATGAGTTGTGAACCACACCATCCATGCTCGCCCTCTTCATATCCAACCACGCCATCCATGCTCGCCCTCTTCATATCCAACCACGCCATCCATGATCGCCCTCTTCATGTCATACCACACGCCCTCTTCATATCCAGCCACACCATTCATATCTAACCACACCATTCATAGCCAATCATATCATCCATGAGTTGTGAACCACACCATCCATGCTCACCCTCTTCATATCCAACCACACCATTCATATCTAATCATACCATCCATGAGTTGTGAACAACACCATCCATGCTCGCCCTCTTCATATCCAACCACACCATTCATAGCCAATCATATCATCCATGAGTTGTGAACCACACCATCCATGCTCACCCTCTTCATATCCAACCACACCATTCATATCTAATCATACCATCCATGAGTTGTGAACAACACCATCCATGCTCGCCTTCTTCATATCCAACCACGCTATCCATGATCGCCCTCTTCGTGTCATACCACACGCCCTCTTCGTATACAACCACACCATCCATGCTCGCCCTCTTCATATCATACCACACGCCCTCTTCGTATCCAACCACGCCATTCATATCTAACCACACCATTCATATCCAATCATATCATACATGAGTTGTGAACCACACCACCCATGCTCGCCCTCTTCATATCCAACCACGCCATCCATGATCGCCCTCTTCGTATCCAACCAGACCTGTCATATCCAATCATATCATCCATGAGTTGTAAACCACACCAGCCATGCTCGCCCTCTTCGTATCCAACCAGACCTGTCATATCCAATCATATCATCCATGATCGCCCTCTGCGTCGATCGTTCATTTCCAACAACACCATCCATGATCGCCATCGTGATAGCCAACCACACCACCCGTGATCGGCCTCTTCATATCCAACCACACCACCCGCGAGCACCCGCTTCGTCGTTCATATACAACCAAACCATTCATGATCACCGGGCTGCCTGACATGGAATCATATTACGTTCGTCCTAGCCGTTCACAATTTCAATTTCGTTTCCATTTTATAACTTTAGTTCCACTGAAAGGATGTCAATACAATTATAATGTTTGGTGTGTTGTTTAGCAATCACAAATAAATTATCATGTTCGTTTTCGGGTTCTGGTAGCACATTCTCACCAGAGTTATGGGACTTTTCGGCATATGCAATTAATCATTTTGGTTTCCGGATGATAAAACCATTTGAGGTATATAGCTTCATCGCCCCTAACTTGTCATTGTCTTGCTTTCCGGATGATAACTCAGTTAAAATTGGTCTAGAATAGCGATCGAGCTAGAATTTGTGGACATTTCCAATGATTAATGCAGATATAGACTGAGATAGTAATGGGGTGTTTGCATTTCTCCATAAATATTTTGTTTAAAAGCGAACTGAAACTAACTAAAGGGTGGGTTCGACGACCGTTGGTGAGAACACACACACACACACCCTCACACACACACACACACACGATATAACGAGTGAGTTGAGTTCCACGACCGGTGGTGCACTGAGAACTGAAATGAACTGACCGGTGGGTTCCACGACCGGTGATGAAATCTGAAATGAACTAACGCGGTGAATTCCATGACCGGTGTTGAGATCTGAAACGAACTGACAGGTGAGTTCCATGTGGTGCTCTGGTTCAGTCATAAAGCTCCAGAAAAGTGGTCCGAGTTCTGAGAATATATAACAATGCTGACATTACCTTGATCGGGTCGAAAAGCGCTCCAAGCGGCTGGTGTACTGTGCTCCAATCTGGGACTCCTGGCAACCAGTCCTTTGCCATAAGGCTTCCCTCGGGTTGTGCCGACATCCCTGCTTGTAAATTATGTAAATGTCTTACAGTAAATGCATCATATGTATGTATTTTGTTTTTCGGGTGGTTGACGATCAACCATGAAGCATATCTCTATAATGAAGGATCGGTCCCACGACACTATTTTCGCTGCTAATACTAGAGAAAATATATTTGTCCAGTGCTCAATGAAAGCTGCCATGTTGGACTTCTCACTACAGTAAGTTTGTCACCAAACACAGAGAAACAGTATATAACATAGTGTATATATAGCAAGGTTACCCAGCATTGTCATGGTTAAAAAGTACGAGGATGCCCATATAAAAAGCACCATGGTACCGCCATTGTAAATTACCACATAATTAAATGGCCAAATATATATAAAGTACCATAGTACTACCATGGTACTTGACAATGGTAGTACAATGGTAATTTACCATGGTAGTATCAGGGTACTTTACCATGGTAGTACCAGTCTACGCTTTTAGAAGCCTTAACGTTTGTGACAATAGATTGGAGGTCAATAATGACACATGTGATTGCATAAGGTGTTAAACTCTTCTTCACTTAGTCGACTTAGTTATAACAATATTCTTGTCCCATTCTGTTAACGTTTGAATATGACACCGGGTACAATTGTATGGCACTAATTAACCAACAAATATGATTTTGTTCTCCCATAAAAAGATACCAAAAACACCTCAGCTGTGTAATGTGCTATTGAGAAATATCGCTTGTGATAGTACCATGGTAAAGTATCCTGGTATTGCCACGGTAAAGTACCATGGTATTACCGTGGTAGTATCATGGTGCTTTTTATATGGGTTGGTTCCAATAAGATGGATTTTGTGAATAACTAAGTTCTGCATTCCCTAGTATTAATATTATGTGGCAGCTAATAAACATGTGATTTTGAATGAAGCGAGGTAATACAATACTATGCTACTAAGGTAGTTTTATTTTTATAAGGGTTGTTTTCAAATTTCCTGACAAAAGTTGTCTAATTTTATTAGCATGTATACCGTTGTACTATAATTGCAGCTATTGTAAATTAAAGAATGTAGCACAATATCACCATAGTGGTAGCACGGTATACCATGTTATTTGATCACTGTAGCATGATATAATAGTAAAATACAATGTAACATTGTGCTACTACGACAAAAGACAATACGCATTGGTATTACCACGGTAGTAACAACTGCAACATAAATTATTCAATTGAATAATCTAGTCTAATATGGTAGCAGCCAACAATAACATGGTAGAGTACACTAGTATAGTTCCATGATACCACGGAACAATGGTAAATATCCCTTTACCGTGGAAGTAACATGGTAGTACCATACAACCGTGGTAGTGCCCTGGTAGTAACCAACATTAACGTGGTAGAGCACGCTAGTATAGTTACATGGTACCACGGTATTACCGTTGTAAATATCACTTTATCGTGGTAGTACCTCGGTGCTTTTCGTATGGGTGGTCTGACTGTAGAACCATGGTAGTACCAACCTTAACATTGTAGAGCAACCTAGTACAGTTCCATCATGATGGTACTACCATGGTAATTATCAATTTAGCATTGTAGTACCATGGTAGTACCATAATACCGTGGTAGTAACCAACAGTAACTTGGAAGAGTACCCTGGAAGAGTTTCACGGTACCATGATAAATATAACCTTACCATGGTAGTACAATGTAATTACCATGGTAGTAACCAACAGTAACATGGTAGGGTGCCCTAGTCTAGTTCCATGTTACATATCACTTTACCGGTGTTTCATGGTACCACGGTAGCACCATGGTAAATATCACTTTACCGTGGTAGCACCATGATGCTTGTTTTTATGGGTGGACAGACTGAAGTGTCATGGTAGTAACATGGTAGAGTACCCCAGAAAAGTTCCATGGTAAATAATACTTTACCGTGGTAGTACTATGGTAGTACCATACTAACATGGTTGTATCATGGCAGTAACCAACAGTAACATGGTAGAGTGTCCTAGTATAGTTCCATGTTACATATCACTTTACCGGTGTAGTACCACGGTAGTACCGTTCGTATTACCACGGTATAGTGCCATAGTAGTATCATGTACTATACCGGGGTAGTACCATGGGGCTTTTTATATGGGTGGTCGGACTGCAGAGTACAGTTAACCCGTACAGTATCTTTTATTGTGCGCCGACCACATCGACTCTGAGACTATGTGTACATCTTATTAGCATGGAGATGGCTCTTTCTATATATAATACTAGCAGGTTAGCCCGCCACTGGCGGCATTCGTCCCATGGCTTTGTTCGAAAAAGCAATTGCAACAGGTTCCGAGACACTTGTGCTGCATTTGCACCAAATTTCGGCAATAGTCAGAAACATGACAATTTTAATTTAATTTTTTGTTTTTCAATGAGTTAATTTGTTTGTTTTTCAATGAGTTAATTGTGCCTTTTTAATTTTTTAATTTAATTTTTTGTTTTTAAATTTTACCCGATTTTTTTTGGTTTTTCAAGGAGTTAATTGTGCCTTTTTAATTTTGTTTTTCAATTTTACCCGATTTTTTTTTTCTTTTTTCAATGAACCCGTATGACACTTCCCGTATTTAGCAAGTTTGAGCTCAATCGGTTCGAGTCTATAAAGGACACACACATATATATGACACTTCCCGTAGGTAGCAAGTTTGAGCTCAATCGGCATTCCCTGGAATTTGCCAGTCAATATTTAGCAAGTTTGAGCTCAATCGGTACGAGTCTATAAAGGACACACTCATATATATGACACTTCCCGTAGGTAGCAAGTTTGAGCTCAATCGGCATTCCCTGGAATTTCACAGTCACCAACGCGGCGTAATTTTGGTACATATATATAGAGACCAATTGTCCATCGGCTGTCATGTGTAGTAAAGATGTCATATAAGCCGACATTGCCGTGGGCAGATTCCAGTAGCTTTATAACGGTATATCTGGGGAGAAATGTGATGCTATATTCGTGATTATCTGGGATGATTTCGGTATATAACTATATACTGTAAAAACAAAGCGCGCCATCCGTGCTCGCAGGGTTGGTCAGAAACAAATGTTTTTTAAATTTAATGTATGTTCCGTATATCTCTCTGCAGATGCAATAACGTTGAATGGCAAACAGACGCTCTTTATAGCGATGCGTCAAAAACAAACGCTCATTAAATAATCACTTGATTAACCCACGCCGTGCCTTTGCGGTGATTTGGGAGTGGATAAATGGTGCTCAGAGCTTCTCCAAAACCCGACAACTACGGTGTTCGTGGGTTTTTACCCTTAGATGGGAAGTTTGAACTCAATCGAGCGAACCGTTTTCGATTCTATGAAGTACATATATACGAAGTCTCAAAATATATAGTATAGATAGATATAGGCTAAGTTTACTGAAATCGACAACAAACGTTTGTGCAGTAATTTTGGTACCCTATTCTCGGACCTCAATTCCTGAATCCGAGTTCCATGCAGTCACCTTAGCACTGACCAAGTGCGATGAATATATTATACGTCAATATACGAATCTGTGGATGTACATTGCACCCCTTGCCCTTTGAACCGTGCTTCCGTCGCCATGTCTGCATTGGGTCGGTTTACAGTGGTCACAAGCTGCGACGAAGCTATTGTTATGTGTTGTATACTTTAGTTACCGGTATCTATTATAATAATTCATCTTATCTGCAATCTAGTGTATTCTAAAAGAAAAAAGCAACACGTGCCCTCGAAAGCGCTGTATTGTGATGAGTATGTGTTTCAAATTCATGCACATGTAATGGGGATACTATAAGCATATGTACTTACCCAGATGCTGAAGACGTTCAGTGGCCGGTGTAACGTGTTGTGTAAAACGATAACTTCGGTCGTTATATAGTAGCCTGTGAGTGTTGGAATATTTGTTGATAATAACTGTAGAAAATAGAACAGTTGTATATTTACTTGACCTTGATTCAACTTACGACAACACGAGCGCGTTGCGTTGTTCTACGTTCATATCTATATCTATATTATGCGTGATCATTTTTTTCTGTGAATGTATCAGACAGGTCTATGAACCAGAGTTGAATATGAGCTAACAATTTTATTTATATATTTTACTCGTTTTCTTAACAACAATTTTAAGCCCTTGTGGTGATCTGTAAGATTTCCGCAGCAAATGCAACAAGTAGGTGTATACAGTTGCATGACATTTTTGCAAATTAGCATGTAAAATTTCACGCAAGATTCCACCATACATGCAGTCGCTTAATTCCACCATACATGCAGTCGCTTGATTCCACCATACATGCAGTCGCTTGATTCCACCATACATGCAGTCGCTTGATTCCACCATACATGCAGTCGCTTGATTCCACCATACATGCAGTCGCTTGATATTATATGCATATACACAGCGGATAATAAAGCACTAACTTCGAAGTGCAATAGATATAATCGTATACCCTACCAATTTGTCAGCTCGACAACAGTTTACTGTGACAATGTATTTGGCGTAGCCCAATAAGCACAATAAAACTAAGATGCGTGCATCAGGTCGCCCGTGAACTAACTACCATAGAATTGGTGTAGCTATCGATTATACATTTTGGAATACCCGTCTGTATGTATGTGTGTATGTATGAATGCATGTGTGTATGTGTTATAGACTCTAACACTGCTCGACCGATCCGACTCGGATTTGGTATTTAACGTGTCAACTTGACCTCGCTCATAGGCATGTTTCTGGACCTTGACCGATCCGACTAAAAATTTGTGTGTAGGACTACTTCGATCCCTGGAGCAATATGGACGGGTCCAATTTCATGTGGGACCATGTCCTCGAACGTGCTGATATAGGCATGTTTCTGGACCAATTGAACAATAGTTTGGCCAGACGCTGTATATACTGAGTACTGTCCAGATGGAGGCGATCACAACAAAATCCCTAAATAGCCCGAACGAAGTCGAGTACATTAGCTAGTCTAATATATATTTTGGATATTTGTCTGTCTGTTTGTCTGTTGCTATGGCCGGGAAAACTGCCGGACAGATTTGACGAAATTTGATACCTAGGGGATATTATTTCCAGGGAGTATTTTGGACGGGTCAAATCTTGATCCCGACCTGACTTTGACATTAAAAAAGATCAATTCAAGGTCAAATCTGGTAAAACGGAAGGATTTCAACGAAATTTGATACCTACCGTTACTTTTGTCCCAGGAGTGTTTCGGATGGGTCAAATCATGACCCCGACCTGATCTTGACATTCAAAATTGTCAATTCAAGGTCAAATCGAGTAAAGCCGGGCGGATTTCGACGGGTACTTTTGTCGGGAACTTTTGTCCGGGGAGTGTTTAGGACGGGTCAAATCGTGACCCCGACATGACCTTCACCTTTAAAATGGTCAATTCAAGGTTAAATCGCGCAATTCTCCGAAAATCAGAGGGGAACATCCCGGACGAAGTCGGGTCCACCAGCTACTATTATATATTTCTAGATTTAGTTACAAACTAAATACCTGTATATTGTACAAAGAAATGTTTGACAAATATATCTATATCAATATTACCATACGAGTCATTAAAATAGATATGACGAAACAAATTTTGAAGGGTGCATGTATCAGGTAAATTTTTATATTTCAAATGATGACAGGAATGCGGAAAGTTGAAGTACCTACGTAATACTGGCTATCCGCGTGAAGAGATATACATGTATATATATATAAACCAAAATAGAAGATGACTGCTGGCGACAATGTTTTCCAAAAAAATTCAAAGCATTCGATAGCTACCATCTAGTTTTCAGCCCGAAGATCAATATGAAGTTTGGTGACTATCAGATGAGGGATATGTCTGTACAGTTGCTAAACAATTCAGTCATGCAAAAGAGTAAAATACCAAATTGCTGCCTGTGGTCATGTTTTTTAACGAAATTCGGAAAAATTAGATTACTCTCACCCTGCTTATCCAGAAGATCATTGTGGAATCTGGTGACGATCGGACGAGGGGTGTCGTCTGTAGGATCAACCAAATTAATTAGCCATAAAAATAGTAAAATTCAAGATCACCGCTGGCAGTGATGTTTTTACAAGGAAAGTTTGAGAACAAAATAAGACTCACATCTAGCGGTGACCCAAAATATCCACATGAGAAAAAGTTCTCCAATAAAAGCTGGCTGCAGGGTGCGCCAATTGATTCAAATTTGAAATTTAGCAGGGTGTACTGCTGGTGGCCATGTTTACCCCGCAAATTTGATAAACTGATGGACAAACCCACTGAATCCGTTGAATCAATATACATGTATACATGGATTCATTTATATGCATTGTTATACACAGTATCGGTATATAAAGGTACTGAAAATAACTATATTACTATAGTAATATCATACCATCATGCCATCATACAGGAGGCTGATACCAACAATGTTGTTGTTCTTGGCGATTTTAACGCATGTGCGATCAGAAATACAGGCAACATGAGTGAATTAGCGGAGTTCTGTAAAGATTCATCTTTGATAATGTCGGATGTTAATTTTTTCGGACAGGCATCCAATACATTCACATTCCTTAGTGCGGCACATGGCTCTGTGTCATGGTTAGATCACTGTATATGTACGACATCGATGGATTCCGCTGTTGCGGCAATGGAGATAAATTACGATTACCTGACCTCCGACCACTTTCCGTTAATTGTGTCGATAAAATCTGATCTTCTTCCTGTGTGTAGCCCATCTACTTCTGTTTCGACAACAAGACATAATATAAACTGGAAATGTACCAACTCAGCGCAAATGGATAAATATTGTTATTTATCCGGACAATTATTGAGAAAAATTAATTTTGAAATATTAACGAATGACACTGATGGCAATCAGTTTCGAGACACCCATGATAAAAGCTCCATTATTGACAAAATATACGAACATATTATCGACGCCCTAAAGAAATCTTCCACCGATTGTTTAACTGTAAACTCTAACGGAACAGACAGATTCAGTCCAATACCTGGATGGAATTTACATGTGAAGCGTTTGCACAGTGAAGCTAGGGAAATATTCTCTATATGGGTTAATCAAGGAAGACCTCGATATGGATACATTTATGACACTATGTGTCGAAGACGATCGATATTCAAATCCGCTCTGAGAAAATGCAAATCGAACGTTGAGCAGATGAAGGCTGATGAACTAGCTAAGAACCTATGTAGTAACAATTTAAATGCATTTTGGAAATCTGTTTCAAAAGGAGCCAAATGTGGAAACGCAAACTCGATAGGTGGAGCAAATGGCGAGGCTGATATTACCGAGATGTGGGGCGAACATTTCAGAAACGTCTTTTCCAACAATGATGAATCAGTGGACAACAAGTGCATAGGTACCAACGACAACAATTTCGGGTCAACGCAAGGCGATGCAATCATAACTGTTACTGAAACTGATGTGATCGATGCGGTAAACAAACTTAAGACTGGTAAGTCTGCGGGACCAGATGATATAACGGCTGAGCACTTAAAATTCTGCGACAGCCATATTTTCACGTGCCTTACGATAATCTTCAATGCTATAATCAAACATGGACACCTTCCCCCAAATTTGTTGAAAGTGACCCTTGTGCCAATCTTGAAAAATAAAGCTGGGAATATTGCCGACAAAGACAACTACCGTCCAGTGGCGTTATCCTGTGTTATTTCAAAAGTATTGGAAATGGTGTTATTCAATAAATGCTCTGAACAATTATATACCACAGACAACCAGTTTGGTTTTAAAAAAGATCATTCAACGGACGGCTGCATATTTGCATTAAAAGAAGCGATACGACATTATAATTCTAAGGATACTCCTGTTTTCGTGTGCTTCTTGGACGCAAGTAAAGCGTTCGATCGTGTCAACCAGGAAATTCTACTACGACATCTAAAGCAACGATCAGTGCCATCAGCTATTATTCGGATCCTTAAGAACTGGTTTCTAAATCAGATGTATCATGTTCGCTGGGGACAGACATACTCGACATGCTTCCGGCCCACGACTGGTGTTAGACAGGGCGCTATATTAAGCCCTTATTTATTTAATGTGTATATCAACGAGATTAGCGAAAGACTGAATACATGTGACGTTGGGTGCATTGTTGGCAGTGCAAAAATCAATCATTTATGTTATGCTGATGATATGTGTATTATTGCACCATCTTTGGAGGGACTACGTCGTTTGTTGAGAATATGTGAACACGAGGCTAAGAAGATTTATTTAACTTATAATATTATAAAAACTGTGGGGATGACTTTTATCCCTAAATCTCTTCATATTCGGTCATTTCCAAAACTATACTTAATGGGCAATGAACTCAAGTTCGTGTCCTCCTATAAGTATCTCGGACATATACTCAACAACGAATTTTCCGATGATAATGATATTATGCGCCAATATCGGTCTATATGCTCACGCTCAAATATGCTTATTAGAAAGTTTTACAAATGTTCGCCCAATGTGAAAATGTATTTATTTAAAATGTTCGTATCTCCATTATATTGTGCTCATCTTTGGATTAACTATACCAAACGTTGTTATAGAAAACTTACAGTTTGTTATAATAATGCATATAGAAAATTTATGGGTTATGAGAGATCATGTAGTGCGAGTGGGATGTTTGTAGGTGACAGAATGTGTTCTCTGACAGTGCTGATTCGAAAGGGTGTGTATGGATTTCGTGTGAGAATTTATAAATCTTTAAACAGTATTTTGAATGCTATTTGTAACTCAGATCTGATCTATCGGTCAAATCTATTCAATCATTGGAATCAACTTCTTTATATTTAATTTGTAATTATATGTTGTATGTATGACTATATATGGGCATATCTTGCCTGAAATAAATACAATACAATACAATACACAAAATAAACCATATATCATGGCTATGGGTTCTAATATCCGAACATGACAACTGAGAACTTGGTGTGAATTGAAGAGTGGTGGTGTCTCAAGCATATCTAACCCTCCACGTTAGAAACATGCCATTAAATGGCATAAGTATAATCTAGCTTGAGGACAGAAGTGATCCATAAAACCCCCCTTAATTCAATCAGGTCCTCGCGCGCGATGTATGGTCGATCACATGATGATCTAGGGGGGGGGTAGGATTGTTGTATAAGACAGCACAACATGTAAATATAAAATAAAATAGTGCTACATCTTATTACAGACTATTGCCACATCTAATCAGTGACTATACATACAGTCTGACAAAATAAAGTTTCAGTGACACTCTATCCGAAGAGGGGAATAATTTCATCTGTTACAGTCAATGGAGCAATTATATATCTGGAAAGGTGAAATTTCTAAGTAATACTAGTTATCGACATGACGCGATAACATATAACGTAAATGCAATATGGTCGCTGGCGACCATTTTTTCCTATGACATTCAAAAAATATTTCATAGCTCTCATCTGATAGATCAATATCAAGATAAATATGAAGTTTGGTGATGATCGGATGAGTGAAGTGGACTGTGGTCTGTGCTAAACGGTTTAATAATGCTTAAAAAGATTCTTACCTTACTATTTTTATGTTCACTTTATAAACTTCACTGAGTCATCTTTGTCATGTATTGAATTTGATATCTTTTGTTAACAGTTTATAAATCATGTATGCCTCATGTTTGTTATTTTAATTTATGTGTTTATTATCATTAAATAAAGTTGCATTCCTTAAAAAGATTCTTACCTTAATGTTTTTATGTTCACTTTATAAACTTCACTGAGTCATCTTTGTCATGTATTGAATTTGATATCTTTGTTAGCAGTTTATAAATTATGTATGTCTCGTGTTCGTTATTATATTGTATGTGTTTATTATCATTAAATAAAGTTATCATTTAAAATAAATGTATTCACGTCCTCAATTATTATTTCACAAAAAAGCTCAAATACCCCAAAACACAATAGTTTAGAGTCGCCAATTAGTTAATCCGATTACCTATAACACTAAGCACATAAGCCGCTTAACTTTTAAATGGGGCCGACCGTTTACACTTTATAGAATGAAAGAACGAAAAGTTGAATAAAATCAACAAATTTGTGAATTTAAGAACAATTCAAACGTTAATGTTGTCCATGTCATAACCCGGACATATGTACTATATTTCAGTCTTGTCCATTTATAAACAAAGAAGATAATGCGACATCAAGTCCGCTCACACCTTTTATTTTGGAGCCGGTCGCATACACTTTATAGTGTGTTTCAGAACGAAAAAAAATGAATAAAATCAACAAATTTGTAAATTTAAAAACAATTCAAACGTTGTTGTATTCCATGTCCCAGCCCAGCCCGGACATATACACCAAATTTCAATAATATTCATTGAGAAACAACGGACCAAACGCTATATAACACTCCGTATACACCTTTTATTCCGAGCCGGACTCAGCCTCGGGTACATTTTTAGTGTGTACCGAATTGGCACACTTCGACTGGGGCGAGTTGGCCCTGGGGACATTTGACTGATTCCGACACCTTCTATAATTTACAGTATGTACCCGTTTACGCGTAGTTTACTTTAGAAAGTTCCGCAATTAATACCGTAAATAGAGCGACTGTATTTGACAGAGAATGCCTCTGTTATTGAGTATCAAGTTGCTATACATTAAAAACGACAAATTCACATGCTCGTTCAAGCGCAGTAGTCTATTTTAGTTAAAGGACATCCACAAATACTAAATAACGCTAACCTACTGCAAATGTCTTACACGACAACTGTTAACATAATTGGGCTGAATTCATCTGATGCGGTATTATTCCTCAAAATAAACAACAAAACCATCGTTACTTGGAAATGTAGTTTGGGCTAACATTTACATAAATCCTCCACATGATTTATCCCGACACACACGTCAGATGAAAAACAGCCACCAGAGAAACGCCCAAATTGGGCGAAATGAGAAGTTAAACATGTTTCATAATATATGGTTTATTTTGTGTGGCTTGGTGATGGGTACATTAATTCTTCATGACGATGGCATAGCCATATGTTTTTTTTATTATTAAATGGCTCTATAATCGCTAGCGTGCCATGCTGATGGGGGCGTTATATTATCTTATATACAAATCTTAATTCCCTAATAGCAGGCCAATATACATTTCCAGTCATTGGACGAGTTCCTGAAATTAAAATGAATTATCATTTGTTATATACACAACTTTAACTGTTTTGCTTTTGGTTTTTCTATCTCCAAGTATCATAATCTTGGTACGTGGTTTCGTGAATGCCACATATTGGTCCTATAGAAAGTGTCCAAGAATATAGCTGAGTGGATCCTTCCAACATCCTTCATTATCTGTCACGATTCCATATATTGCGAAATAAGCTAGCATCTACATGTATACTTGGGATTACGAGATAATTCTCCCAAAAAGGCGGAATATGTATACGCAGGCTCTTAGAATTTGACGAAAGGCACAGAGCTTCCGTTGACAAATTAATTAGGATGAGTATATTTTGCTAGAAATTTCACGGTCTCTATTCTAAGTGTTTGCTTGATTCACATAATCCCAAAGATAATTTAAATATTAATTAGTATCAATATAACTAAATTAACATGGCAGTGATGTATATGATGTTAGCAACGCATTTACAAAACTCAGGCTGATCCCACACAGAGACGTACGTCATTACTAAAAATAAATATTGTATTACAAATCCACATCAATGTCTGTACCGGTATGTATCTCCATAAACAATCGGCTTAAATGTACTCAATCCGATCAGACCCTCATAAATTACTATTTCTTTGGTTTTGGGGGGTAAAAAATATTTGATTCGAGTCGAGGAACCTACCCATCAACGCTCAAAGTGATCAGATATCAATTTTTGAGTTTTTGCTATATTTATTGTTTGTGGCACAGAAACACGTCGTCAAAAACAAATGGCTTAAAGGTACTCAATCCGATCAGACCCTCATATATATGCTGACACGGCACATACCAAATCGCTGTTGTCTGCTGGTAGTTGATCCATTTTTATGTCTGGCCTAAACTGAAACGACTCCTAGTGAGTTGTCAATTACCAGAGTACTGGTCAGCGCGCGTTCACTATTAGTCATCATGTTGTGATGGCAGTAATTCACGACACGTGACTTCATATATAGCTGTATACATATCTAACACAGTGTAGACGAATCCTTAATTACCAAAACATTGCATCCGATTGCATGGGTATATAGTCATCTTTAAAACTCTTATAGTACTGCCTTACATTCGTTTTTTATCAGCGATATAACGCAAAGAAATGTGATAATTTCTATAGTATAAGTGACCCGCCATATCAAATCCAGTCGTAAGTCTGGATTTTTGTACCCTGTGCCAATGCATTCTCTTATATATGCGAGTCGACCATATGTCGCCCTCGCATATATAAGAGAATGCATTGGCCTAACAATTTTTTATCATTTTTTAAAAATAAATGTTTCTTAAAATTTTTAGGACATAAAATAAAAAACATCCATTACCCTGCAGGGAGCCCCACACATATATAGAAGCATATAGAAGAGTGTCATCTGCTCATGTTTGTCTGGGGCTCTGTATGGGTGAAATTATAAAATTGTTAAAGAATACAAGAAAAAATTATTAAAATTGTAAGAAATTGTTAGGCCAATGCATTCTCTTATATATGCGAGGCGACCTATGGTCGACTCGCATATATAAGAGAATGCATTGGCACAGGGTAAAAAAAAATCCAGACTTACGACTGGATTTGATATGGCGGGTCATATATAAGCCCACAAAGTTCAAGCTGGGTACACAAAACACCTTTTTGTAAAGACGGGTACCCAACACACAAAAATGTGGCGACTACGACCCATTCAGTATATTTAAATCAGCCATTTATATGACCCCATTCATAATATTTAAATCAGCCATATATGACCCCATTCAGTATATTTAAATCAGCCATTTATATGACCCCATTCAGTATATTTAAATCAGCCATTTATATCACCCCATTCATAATATTTAAATTAGCAATTTATTGTGACTGACACAATTATATTCTTTAATGAATAGGAATGCATTGGCACAGGGTAAAACAAAAATCCAGACTTACGACTGGATTTGATATGGCGGGTCATATATAAGCCCACAAAGTTCAAGCTGGGTACACAAAACACCTTTTTGTAAAGACGGGTACCCAACACACAAAAATGTGGCGACTACGACCCATTCAGTATATTTAAATCAGCCATTTATATGACCCCATTCATAATATTTAAATCAGCCATATATGACCCCATTCAGTATATTTAAATCAGCCATTTATATGACCCCATTCAGTATATTTAAATCAGCCATTTATATCACCCCATTCATAATATTTAAATTAGCAATTTATTGTGACTGACACAATTATATTCTTTAATGAATAGGAATCAGTTGTACGATATGTATTCTATGATAATTATAGATAATAAATATATATGAATTCAACAAAATAGCAACTGATACCATTGTGTCTGCATCTTTACAAAGGAGTTTTTTCATAACGTTATCTGACAAAGTGGTAATCAATATAGGCCTTATTCTTCGACATGGACATGCACTAACAGAAGTTATTGACTACTATTTATAAAACGTAAAGACACAATCAGTGTGCGATTGAATTTTATGAGCATTTGGAAACTGTTTGTAATTCTGGGGAATATCCTGCAGGTTATAATTTTACCACTAGAAAAGTCGCAGTACCGTAGACAGTTGGTTATTATGTCCCAATGTATACCTCTTATATACATAATAGAAGAACCATCTCTGCACATTGAAACTGACAGACATACTCGTCCGAAAAAAACTGACATTAATGACAGAAAATGTAACATTTGTAACAGCATTGAAGATGACGCCCACCTCATATTGCATTGTAAGAAGTATAATTCACCAAGAACAGTTATGTTTGATGCTCTAAATAGTTTTATTGATAGATTTTATTTTCTACCGGAAAACGAGAAACTTAAGATAATTCTAAGTTGTAATGAGTATGATATATGCACAGTTGTAACTAAGTTTCTAGGTGCAATATTAAAGGACAGAGGTCAAATATAAGTCCTGAAAGTGGTAATATACACAAGCATGTATTTTCTAATTATGTTGTTCTCAGTTGTGCATTGTTCATTATCATTCCTACATAATTATATTTTCCCAGGTGGTGCAATGCTGACATGAATCATTCATCAAATTGCATCGTTCCATTTGACCTATCACTACCCCCTCTCAATTTCCTTTTAATGACTATTGAACTGAAATTTATTGGAAATAATATTCATTCAATAATGCATTTCTATGCACCTGTTTTTTTATATTCAATTATTGAATTTAATTTAGCCATTTCCTTTTAATAGCTATTTAACTCAAATCCAGTGCAAAAATATTCAATCATTAATGTATTTATATGAACCTGCTTTTTGCTATTTAAGTATGTAAGTTCAAGTGATTAAGCCATTTACATGTACTTCATATGTGACAAACATTTGATATCTTCTTTTGACCATACCTTATATAAGTCATATAATACTAATTATTGGTGCACCCAATAAGCTATTAGTAGGCTGTTAATACTTTTCCTTTCAAAAAACAAAATCTTTCACCCATCTATATTCATTCTTCACTCTCACTTGTGTTTGTTTCTCATTCTCATCTAGTCAACTTTATATAGCTAAATATAATGATTATTATTATGAGCTAATAAACAAATTCAATTCGATTCAATTCATAATTATTCCTATCACAATTTATATTTAAATTCAGTTGGAAGCCCACACCATCAGTGTCTCCGATACATTGAGACATATAACCGTAACGGGGTTACGAGGCAAACACTCATATTCAGGGGTATTATTATATTGAGATGCCATATCTGATAAAGATAAGGTTCTTGTCGAATCTTGCGCGCTGTTGATTATTGATCGAATGCACATGGAATATTGCATTCATCCAAAACAGGATGTCCATTTTCGGACCCGACTGGGACCCGACTGCATGGGACCCAATTTTGCCGGAGATTTTTGTGGCCATCATTGAAATGCAACCCTGACAAACCGCTTCAGAGTTTAGACGTCACTATCTTCAGTTTGATATCGATTTTGCATAATTACACACATCAAAACTGAATCGTCCCCATCCGGTGCAATACAGAAATAAGCGGTGTTCATCTGCCTGTGTTTTCGTGCTCTCAAACATGTCAAAACGATAATTATCCGGATAATAAATTGAACTAATATTGGACACAATTTTTTTTATTTGATATATGATCTGCATTTGAGAAAGTCTAGACCAATTTCGAATTTCGGGCCGGTCTGTCTTTGGTGGAATTAAGAACCTTTTCGACTTAGAATTTGCTGATTATCAAAATGTGGGATTGGACAAACGTCTATGGTTTCAGGACGTGTTGTGGGTGACACATATCTTCTGGTTACTAGTGGCAATGACTACACATGCTTCCAGTCGACTGATATAGACGTTCTCTAATAGAGTCCAACGATTTGAATTGACCAGGCGTATACAATAATTAATTTTGTAACAGTGAGCTACGTTTGAATGCCAAGTGTCTGGAAAATTAAGAAGGCCCACAGTTTCTATCCATAAAAGTAAAAAAAAAGCTAGCTATATTCGACCACATAGGGAGTCGTCAACTTGAGCGGTAAATGCAATACTGGGTACGATTTCTCCATTTTGCCAAAGACTTGTACCATTCATGACATTCTGGAAGTCTACATATTACCCGTTTTTTTTTAGAGTGGTAGGCCAATTATCGCTTTTTCACATTCATCTCCCATACTTCATGCAGACGGTATGCTATCGTATATATACTTATATCATATAGGGCCTATGCACCGGATATACTTTTAAATTCAAGTCATAGAAATCATCACTTCAAAGACAAAACATTGGTCTTTTTTCCTCCAATACCGTGGCGCGGTATCGTCATTACGTGGATTCATTCATATTACTTGGTAAGTTGGAAGAAAGAGTTTGAAGCGCTATGTCGACAAGTTCGTTCGAATCATAATTCATATTACGCGCGGGTGCCATATTGATGATATCCCTCATCCGACATGTGCAAGATTGTTTTCTCGTAAGTCAAGAGTTTAATAGAGAAGCATGTACGCCTATTTGTCGTACAATGCATTCTAAAGCTATATCGACACGAAATTGTCATAATACAATAATCATTGAGCTGACATAATTCAACATATCACAACGTGTTGTTTAATTGATAGCATCAATTTAATGAATTGAATTGTTTATTAGATCGTAGTGTATGTACTTTATTTCAGACACGAGGTCCATATATAAGTTATAAATAATAAATAAACAATTAAAAACAAAATTAAGCACGTAAGATGCATGCAGTTCCACAAACACGATCACATCTTGCAACATAAAATTTACGCACTAATGCGTTCGTATGCCATCCAGAAAAGTGTCCAGCAGTCCAACTGAACTTGATACATCTACTCTAAATGAAGAATAGCTGTCATGTTTCGTCACTAATTTATGGCAGTTCACAACAACTGTATTAAATTCATCCCGGACATAAGTCAACAAGAAAACCATAGTCAGAAATGGTAACGCCACCAAGATCGTATTATTAGCCATAAATATAAATAATAATACAATTATTCTATAAACTAGCTTTCAAATTTTATGCGGGAAATTTGCGTACTTCCATATTTCAAGTTTTCCCGTTTCTCGTGGCATACATTACTTTCATCAAACTGTCTTCTTTATTACACAAGCTGATAGGCCCGACTTCACCCGGGCTGTTTCCCATCTGCTTTCCGGTGAAAGGTGCGATTTGACCTTCAATTGACTATTTCGAAAGTCAAGGTCAGGTCAGGGTCATGATTTGTCCAGTCCAAAACACCCCCACCCGTAGAAAACTACCCATAGGTATCAAATTTCGTCGAAATCCGTCCGTTTTACCCAACTTGACCTTTAATTAACAATTTTGAAGGTCAAGGTAAGGTCAGAGTCATGATTTGACCCGTCCAAAACACCCCCCCCGACAAAAGTACCCATAGGTATCAAATTTCGTCGAAATCTATCCGTTTTATCCGAGTTGACATTTGATTGGCCATATTGAAGGTCAAGGTCAGGCCGAGGTCACGATTTGACCCGTTCAAAACTCTCCTCGGACCAAAGTATCCCTAGGTATCAAATTTCGCCGAAATTTGTCCGTTTTACCCAAATTGACCTTGCATTGACAGTTTTAAAGGTCAAGGTCAGGTCGGGGTCACGATTTGACCCGTTCAAAACACTTCCCGGACACAAATACCCATAGGTATCAAATTACGTTGAAATCTATGGAAAGCCGAGGAGGACATGTTGGTTGCTAATTGCTAGATATACGACGCGGTATTTTGAAGGTGTTTCAAACTAGGAGATAGAAGTATTCTGCCTTTCAAATGGTGATGAATTATAGTAGTTTATTCAAATTTTATGGCATAAATTGTTATTAAAACCGTATATACTATAAAAAATTAATGACTCGAAAATTAAGTGGGCCTTTAAACAAAGTCACAATTGCATTTAGGCTCATCTCATACTCGTCCATTCAGCGATATTCTACTGCGCAGTTTGTTATAGCCTCCAGTATTTATTGAGCGTTATACCCCCAACTGTTATAATTCGCCTTTAGCAGGCGTACTCTTGCCTCAGATTATTGAGATATTAGGTCACACATAATCACATTAAATCGCATCGTAACATAGCAATTGTGTGGGCTCCTTGGCGTGAATATGTAATGAGAAATAAGGTCATACGTAATGACATTAAACTCAAGAAAACCCTCGAAAACAAAACAAAATCACATTTAATGTTTTACGTTATTTCCTTCATAAAAAGAATCTTCGTGATAATGAACCCTCTCGTTACTTTAGAATATAGAATTAACCTTAAAATAAAAAAAATCTTTGGAACACAGAACCTTCGGAATAACGAACCTTCGGATTGGTGAACCTTCGGAATAGCGAACATTCAGAGAAATTTCGGAATAGTGGACGTTCGGGATAGTGAACCTTCGGAATAGAGCCATGCCCCCCAATATTCATATTATATGCCCAGAGTTCAGAGGTATGGACCCATAAAATTCTAAACTTGGCCCTTAAAATAATGAACTCCAAATTGGAGCACACACAGAACACCACTTAAGTCAACTGAACCTATGTCATGTCCCAATGCGGGAGGGTCCATATATACCACAACATTCATAGTATATGCCAAGAATTCAAAGGTATGGGCCCACGTAATGACATAAAATCTCAAGAAAACCAGCGAAAACAAAATAAAATCACATTTAATGTTCTAAGTTAAGTTATTTCCTCCTGTATCTGTATCGGTGTGCGCGCATGATCAGTTCGGATGTGAGCGCACACTCCATATAAAGAATCTTTGTGAAAATGAACCCTCTCAAATTAGTCTCAATACTTTAAAATATAGAATTAACCTAAAAATAACAAAAACCTTCGGAATAGAGAACCTTCGGAATAGCGGACCTTCGGGATAGCAAACCTTCATAATAGAACCATGTCCCCACAATTACACCGGTGACGTAAACACATGTGCCAATCTTAGTTGTACTCTCGTAATTATCGGTACGATGAAACGGTGACGGAATCTGACGAGGTTTGCCGAATGTACAATCACCCAGTGAATTATCGATCGACCATGCGACTCAAAAAAACCAAAAGCTATAAACACCACACTACGGTGGCGTAACAACATTTTTCACAGTGGTATCTGGCGTTAATCGGGAAAGAAATATTGAGAAGGTGGAGTGTGATTTCGCCGTCTTCAAATTGGCTGACTGTCTTCGCGATGATCCAATAACAAGGCTTCGTCTTGTCCTTGATGACCGTGAGTTTCTGTTGTCTGGCAGAGAGTTTCGTTCAGACATAACAGGTGTTTTCAAGACCTCAGCATACGTTGTCTTACTTCTACTCTTCGTAGTTGACCACTCGATCATTCTCTGTGCTATTTACCGATGTACATAATCCTTTCTGTCGCGTCTCCTCAGATGATATGGAAGTCACATTTTCACGGCGTGTAGGCCTACAATGTCATCGCTCCTGGTTGGATTGCAACAGATCTGATCTGTTGCAATCCAACCAGGAGCGATAAATTTGGTTTTCCATTTACTCTCGTTATTAGAGACAGTCACTGGCATTTGCATTCCCTCTGCATTATTAGATTGATTGTTGTGATTATTCATTGGCATATTTGAAACATTATTGCGGTTTGATTCTAGTTCCTTTGCTGGTACGTCGACTTGCGTGTATCTCTCATCTCGCACAACACCACCACTACTCATATTTATCGTATTCGAAAGTACATCATTCGCACCTGGAATAGTCTTATTGAGGAGTCTCTCCAGTGAATCAATTTGTGTTTCATTCTATTTATCTCTGTTGATTAGCGACAAACACCACGATCAATCATGTTAATTGGCGGCAATTTTGACAGATCCCTTGCAACGAATATCGGTAAATCAACACTAGGTATATGATGGATCATCTCGATAATACATTGCATGTTCACGACACTATCATTTCCTCTATCGGTGCGATGTCTGAGAACCTCATCATTAGTAATAATAATAATCATCATTGCATTTAGCTATATGTAGTTAATTAGATGAGAATAAGAAACAGACACGAGTGACAGTGAAGTATGAGTATCTAGATGAGTGAAAGGTTTTTTATATATAAAAGGTTGGAAAGGATACGTTTTAGTAACCCATTAAAAGAGTATTATGTGCAACAATAATGGTTATTATATTATTTATCTAAGGTATGGTCACAATAAAATATCAACTATTCGTTAATTATGAGTTTGTCCACCAATCTGATTAAGATATATCCTAATATTTGACACTTACGACTGTTATAATCATCAAAAGAAGTCGTAAACGTCCAGATACAAAATAAGTTATTTCCCGACAAGTCTACTTTGGTGGGCCAATATGAAGTAAATGGTTAAATCAAATTCAATATTCAAATAGCAAAGTGGGTTAATGCGTTAATTGTTGAATATTTTTGCACTAGATTTCGGTTAAATAGTTTTTGAAGGGAAAAGGGGGGAACATTGTCTTACCGGTATAGGCCCTACATAAAAATGATGATGTTAACGAAGTGAATGTATGACACAACATATGGGGTGTGGTTAAATTTACATTTTGTTTGTGTCGAAACTTC
The DNA here is from genome assembly GCA_032622095.1 of Siphonodentalium dalli. Lineage (NCBI taxonomy): Eukaryota > Metazoa > Mollusca > Scaphopoda > Gadilida > Siphonodentaliidae > Siphonodentalium > Siphonodentalium dalli. The sequence continues at coordinate 53,357,148 of CP136068.1, forward strand.
TGCTGTAATGAGGGCCCCTCCCCCTCCCCCTTGAGTCCGGATTCCAGTTTTAAAATGACACTGGAATCCGGAATCCAGATTCAAATTGACCCTGGAATCCGGAATCCAGTTTAAGAAACAAATACCGATTTCACGTCCAGTTTACATGATATTATAGATTAGTTTTGTGATACCCATAATATATGAGCAGGTCCCACATATAAAGGCACCCCCGTCTTGAACCCCGGTAGTGGAAACTTCACTAATGAGGTCCAGAGCAGTCTACCTTGCGGCAGTTTACAAAATGTTAGGATAAGAGTAACAAAGGTATAGAATATGCGTCTAGACTTCCTTGGATTAACCGATCTTTATCACATTCCCGCGTGTAAAAACTAATAAATTAAACGCTCTTTATATGGGCGTGATATATTGACCCAGAATTAATACCCCGATGTGGTAACACATGTAAAACCCTCGGGTGGACCCCAAACTCGAAACCAACCTGCACCGGATCAGTAATCCCAGTAAAACCAGTTTGGACTTACCAATGCCCTTACATGGGGACGCACATGGAAGGAAATCCCAACAAAAAAGGGGGACCCTATTCTATAGCGGAAATTGGCCGGCGGTCACCGAACACGTGGTCTCGGCATGCACTCTATGTTAGAAAACCCAAATACTAAATTAAGTATAGAAAGTTGATACGTATCTTAAGCCACCACACATAAACCAATACCGAATGATGGATGGACAGACGATCGGACAGATCAATAACATAATGCGCACGCTCCACTAGAAATCATGGATTAATCGATGATTACATATTGATTTTGATATATAAATATATGCATGTAGCACGGGAGTTGGAGCTCCCGATAATATGTATATATCCACTGGTAGTCAAACAATACACATCCATGTATTTGCATGCGTGTATATGGCCGCTTTGGGTCCCAGATAATAATATTAACAATCATGCTTAACACATCGCATGTAAACCGCCAAATAAACGCCATTTGAATTAATGTGTTTGATGATATAGCTAAGTGTCAGAGAGTAAACAGTTCTACATATAGCATGGTTGAAATCCACACACTATCCTGGCAAGGTTATATTGTTTTAACTAGCCATCGGAGGTACCGTTGTTTATATGTTGATGGTAGCCCAATATAACATACACATTTTTGAATTGTGGGTTAAGTTTATGCCCACAGCGCATTTTCACGGAAATATAATTGGCAGTCCATCATCCAAATTGTTTTGCTATGTCTTTGGGGCCATTTTTTAGATATGTTGCCGCAAATAATGACCGGAAAGATAAAGAGCACCGTATACAAACTAATATATACGGACTAAGTCCTATAAGAGTGTGCATCAGATTGGATCCCATATAAATTTAAATTCATGATATTATGATCTATTATGACCAAATGAGGAACCAAATCGCAATATTTCACCCGAAATGGAATCCGTTTATATAAATACATGAATCCGGAATCCAGCTTAATTTGTGTCTTGAATCCGGCGTACGGGTCCAAAATGGGTCGAATCCGGCGTACGAAAAGGGTGGGGAAGGGGCCCTCTGTAATGGTATTGATGTGTCAAATTGAACGATATGCGAGTTGATGAATGGATCATGTCAGCAGCACCTATAGAATAATACAATTATGTAGGAATAAACATGAACAATGCACAACTGAGAGCAATATAATCTGTAATTACATGCTTGTGTATATTAGGCTTTTGGAACTCACATTTTACCTCTGTCCTTTAATATTGCATCTGGGAACTTAGTTACAACTGTGCATATATCTTTCTCATTACAACTTAATTATAAATATCTTAAGTTTCTCGTTTTCTGGTAAGAAATAGAATCTATCAATAAAACTATTTAAAGCATCAAACATAACTGCTCTTGGTGAATTATACTTCTTACAATAATATATATGAGGTTAGCCTCATCTTCAATGCTGTTAGAGATATTACATTATTAATATATTTATTATATTTAAATATACGTAGGCTATGCATGCTATACGTGCCTGGCAAATTAAGAAGGCACACAGTTTCTATCCATAAAAGTCAACAAACAAAAACAAAAAAACAACAACAACAAAAGCTAGTTAAACAACATAGAGAGTTAATTCAGCCATGAACGTAGTGTGTATGCCTAGTAGTGCCTACCATTCTGGAAGCAGCAATCTGCGAAAGCCGTCATGTTGAACAAATAGAGAGTCGTTGCAATTTTCAAGAGCGGTAAATGCAGTACTTACGGTACTTGGTAAGATTTCTCCCTTTGTCAAAGGCTGTGTAGCCTACTATTCTTCGCATTCTGGAAGTCTACACAATCCCTATTTTTGGTGAGAGTGACCCGTTCAACCGTAGGCCCATAGTAATTATTTAATGTGCAGTCTACGTGTATAGTCTGTATATGAGAGGCCGGCCGTTTTAGCGGTCATTTTGTAATAAATACGCCCACAGCTGCGGATTCGATAGCCCATTGCGATGCACCCCAGCCCAATATTTTTCATGCCACGTCTCACCTGCCAGGTGTATCCCAAATTGGGTGACATGACGTCAACAAGGATTTCCCACCGAGATGATGGAGGACAGATAACACGACTCAGTTGTTGTAGTTGTAATGAAGGCATTTAGGGGTGGTTAGACCGGAACAAAAATGTTTTGGCGCTTATTTCGAAGACATCGATTATCCATCAAAACTTTAGTGGTGTTTTTGCTCGTGATCGGCATCATATATTATTTTTCTGAGCGGCTAAACTATGCCAACGGATCTGAATCTCAGTCGCACCAGCGAGAATCTGGCAATAATGAGAGGTTATCTCATTTGTCTGCACTCGGTGATAAGCATTTTGAACTGCGTATGAAACGTTATAGAGACTATCAGAAATCACAAGACGCCAGGACGGGTCCTGGCGAAAAAGGACAGGCTTTAATATTACATGGAGAAGAAAAAGAAAAGGGGGAGGAACTCTACAAAAAAGAAGCTTTCAACATTGTTGCCAGTGATAAAATATCATTGGAAAGGTCTGTTCCTGATGTCCGAGACCCGCAGTAAGTTTCTTTTAATGATTCCTATTCATATTCCGTATGTATAAATGTATTAGAACCTGCGTTCTTGGGGTCAGAGTCGGCCCCCTTTTGTGGAGAACCTTTTGAGGAGATCCCCGAATTCGCAGAGATCCTTTAAAAATCACAAATGAAAGAGATGACTTTTATAAAGGGAGGAACGAGCGTGTTCTGTATATAGGTCTAGTCATCGAGAATATACGTCAATGGTCTATTCAACATGCAGGATACACAACGTACCCTCATAAAACCTTAACTTAAAACTAAAACATTAAAGGTACCCACTCAATCCGATAAAACTCCTCTCAGTCTCAATTACTATTTCAATGGCTTCGGGGGTCAAAAATATTTGATTCGAGTCGAGGAAGTCACCCATCAAAGCTCAGATTTGTTAGATATCGATTTTAGAAATCTATTATTTTTCATTATCGGGAATACTATCTGGCCCAGAACTCAGTCAAAATTGCGTTAAAATTACCACTTGATTTTAGAGTTATCCATCCTTGTCTGTTTGAATAGATTTGGAGTACACATCCAGAGCAGATTACGGTAGAGGTGCCACGATTATTGATTTTGATAATCGATAATCGGTTGTCAATAATCGACTATAATCGATTAATCGTACCTAATAACTTCAGTGGAAGATTTCCGTAATATGGCCTATTGGCTGGGGGCTGGTTAAATGCACTGTCGCTGATTGTGGCATCGGCTGATGTAATTTTTTACATTAATAAAGTGCATCATAAACCACTGTTAATGACCAATGAACACAATGTATTGAATACCACCACAGTTCTCGGCGATGTTATGATTATAATATTTGTGAGTTCATTTGAACGAACGTTGCGATTGATTTCAGTTATGAATAGCCAAACATACAAACAATATAAAAGTAGGAAAGTTAGAAACTATAAGTTTCATCAAACATCCAGTGCGTGGTTAACAATCACAAACGTGTGCCCCCACCCGCAAATTACAGGACTTAGAACAAGTTAAGTATGATACACGATAACCTGTATTAGTAACATCTAAGGTGACAGTCGGCACATTTCAAAGCCATAGTGCCACCTGTCAAGTTTAAATTTATATACAACGACGTCACCATAAGTTCAAAGCTGCAGTGCCACCGATTTGTAGAATATACAATGGGCCGAAGAGTAACCATGTCGCATCATCAAATGAACTGCCGAGTGTTTGCAACATAAGTTAGTAGTACTCATGTTGTCGGAATCTCTTTGATTAAATTGATGTTGTTAACCCTTCGGTTGTAGATTAAACTGTGTAAAAGAAACACCGTATTCAATAATACCTGGCATTTTCCAACATCTGAAATAAATAACGCAGATTAATCGACTTATGGCAATGGTAATCGATTATCGGCTTTATCAACGGTTCATCGATTATACGATTAATCGTGGCACCCCTAGATTACGGCAGTTATTAGTACTCATCTCGAGAACATAACAAATTTCAAAAATCTAATAACTCTGAGCTTTGTTTGATGGGTTCCTCGACTCGAATCAAATATTTTTTACCCCCAAAGCCAAAGAAATAGTAATATAGGACGCTCTGATCGGATTGTTGTTGTTGGAATCTGTTGAGATGGGGACCCTCTTTACGGATTGAGTACCTTTAAACTAAAAAGTCAATATAGTCTTGCCTAATGGCATCGATTGAATATACTACCAGGTCAACGGGCTCCGTTACTGGACATAAAGTCCCAAAATATTGCGAGTTGAGGGGACCAGAGGGGTACTAGTACCTCCCTTTAGGTAGCAATACACAATTTCCAGCAATTATGGCCAACCTGAGAGGGGTGCTGGATTTCAAATCTATGCTGAGCCATTATCTTTGGCATATGTAACATATGTAGATCCCATGAAGCATGTTTTATTTTCGACAGAAATGTTAGGTGTAGACAAATATCTGTACTTGACTCAAATTAACCATTTTCAACACAAAAACACAGAACATGACAGTTAATACATGTTTACAAGCTTCTTTCACATGGAGCTTTGTTAGAACTAAGAACTATTTGAAATAGAAAAAAAGTTATGCCAGCTATACCATAGTAGAGTAATTTAAAAAAAAACATCCTGCAAGCGATGACAGAATTCAGGGGAGAGAAATCGGGCTATTTTTATGTTTACCCGTACCACAGTATGGTAAACATACTGTCAACATCCGGATTGACCACTCGTCGTGACATCGTCCATCTGTCTGTCCGTCTGTCTGTAGACACTTTACGTATAATGCGATAACTGAAATATTTTCTATCTGATCGGAACCAAATTTGGTATGTGAGTTTTTCAGCTCAAAATACAGATCGAATTCGAATATGGGTTTGATCCGAGTTTGTTTTACGGAGTTATGGCCCCTTTTCGACTTAGAATTCATGGATGCTATGACAGCCCTGGGAATTAAGGAAAATTTGCCTAGGCAATATTTTTGCCTAGGTGAAAGAAATCGGCCTAGGTAAAAACAGATTTTACCTAGGCAACTTTGCAACAATATTGCCATCTCAAATCAATATGATTCAATAATAACCTGAAATGCTTAGTTATTTTGGAGAACATTTCCAGGCCACTACTCATCATATATATACATTCCACAAATCATCTCCAAAACTAGTGCCCTTATAGGTAGCTAGTTAATGGCCCAGTGCCATGGAAACAATTTTAGGACAATATATGTAAAGAGTGATTTAAGGAAGTCATTTTGGCTAAAGAGGTTCTATTTCTGATAGACACAAATCAATTTTAGAAACCCAATGAACTTGTTTTACCTAGGCAATATAATTTCCTAGGCAAACTGATTTTGCCTCTGCTTTTACCTAGGAATTGCCTATTGCCTAGTCTAATTCCCAGGGCTGTATGATAACTAAAAAAACATTATTTGATCGGAACCAAATATGGTATGTGAGTTTCTCAGCCCAAAATACAGATCGAGTTTGAATATGGGTTTAATCCGATTTATTTTAAAGGAGTTATGACCCTTTTTTTTTAAATAATTCGAATAAAAAAAAAAATTTAAATAGAATTTTTTTAGAAATTGAACTCCTTGCTTAATATAATTTTTTGTTTTAATTTTTATAATAATACAAAAAATTTAAATAATAAAAACAAAATTGTCATTGACACTTCATTCGTTTTAGTTTTATACCATTAATTTAATAGGTGTGATATCCTGTTTTGAAAATATGAAGATTTTATTGCAATAGTGACATGTAATATAATGATATCAATAAATTACAATGTGAACATCCAATATCCAGAATATATGAGAGTACATTTTATAGATGGTGTCATTCCAAGTGAAATCTTGTTATTAATTGAGTAATGACATTACCAGGTATGGTACATAGCTGTGGGGTTTGGTTAGATGAAGTCAAAGATAAACAACAATTGTTGCTGGCTAATTGTTTATCTTATCTGTCAAATTTGATTATTTGATTAATGGCAGCATGAGTCTCTTGTTTCTCTGTTTTTTTGAATTTCATTACAGGGTGTGATATGGGACCCTCACCTACATGTATATCAGTGTCTTCTATATTCCAATGATATGCTTATAAAATAATAAACCCTTTCCAAGCTTCCCATAGACACATGCTATAATGTACATGGACTCTTCCTCATATTTCTTATGTGTTGTTATCTTTGCACACTATTCACTTCTATCAATTTTGTATATTGACTGATTAATTGATTTTTGAAAAATATATTAACCCTTCAGACACATGCATTCAATTTGAAATTAATATAATTGCTGATAGCAAATATGATTTATCTATGCAATGTGTAACAGGCAGATAAATCTACATGACTCTTGCAGGTGATGCCTTGTTTTGAAAATCAAGATGGCAGATGTTGTTAATATTTCTAGAAACCTTATTTTCCCTTTTGTTCATATTGTTATGGTTGATTGAATTTTAGGGGCCACAGAGAGCTTAAAAGATTAACATTGAAGGTTATGGATTTTAGTGTCAAAGCTACAACATGTACTTGTAAAACATTGTAATGTGTGAAGCCATTTTATTGAGGACTACTGAGGGTACTTTCTTTTATATGAACTATGGTAGTCTGTTTCGATTTAGGGGTCGTACGGACAAGCATCCTCATCATATAATTATATTTAGATAACACTTTTGTATTGTATAAACATAAACTACATATATTTTTGAAAACCATCCACCCCTGTTATGAAACACTTGATCTTGCATGTACCTGACAATATAAGCATTCCTTTAATACACATGTCAGATCTGATCTTATCTGTCCATGTTTGATAAACTAATAACAACTTGGGAGAATTGGGGGGGGGGGGATTAAAGTACAATTTAAATATGAGATGGAATCCCATAAATGTACAATGTATGTTGTTTTAAGCAGTCTGGCTTGTCAACAAGTTATAATTTCTCTTTAGAAGTGAATGAATTTTGAATATCTGGCAAGTCAAAAGTGGCAGAGATATTAAGGGTTTATCACTTTTGCTTCCAATGAGTTAACTCAAACTCGTAAACATATCATCCGAAATCAGTAAACTGTTGGATCTCACAGTGAGAGGTCCTTGGGTGAATAGGGACATACTTATGAGATTTAAAACTACTCCTCCCCCACCCCAAATACTTGAACCCCTTTGTAAGACAAATTATTTGAGCTTTTGATTTCAAGTTGGGTACCGTACTGATATGGATTCCTGTGATTATATTTTAGACAAATTATCAGTTATAGCTAATTGCTATCGCCAAGGCATGGGTTAAACATCTGCCGATCGTGATCGGCCTCTTGTTATACAGTACCTGGATTTGGAATAAAACGTGATATCAGGCAAATATATCCCGCCAGGAATCCATATTATGGGAGAGCTTTCCGATGAATGGCAACAAGCCATATTTCCGACTAAATCCTGAAAAGTTACCCATAATTCTGCTGTGGTTAAGGAGTCGATTATTTAGGGCATTACTGTATATGATTGTAACAGTGTATATGAAGATGTGTTTACTTATTAAACTTTCAGATGCAGGAGTCTAAGTTATCCCTCAGATCTGCCAACAGCTAGTGTAATCATCATATTTCATAATGAGGCTTGGTCACCTCTTCTAAGGACAGCCCACTCAGTCGTCAATCGATCGCCACCCGAGTATCTACAAGAAGTTATACTGTTAGATGATTTCAGTGATCGACGTATGTATTAGTCAATACGAATAGCAGCCAAGCTTTCAGGATTTAGTCGGAAATATGGCTAAATCCTGAAAAGTTACCCATAATTCTGCTGTGGTTAAGGGGTCGATTACTTAGGGCATTACTGTACTGGTACAAATGTTCTCAACTTTGAATATTGAACAGACACGTGGCTCATTTGAATCTCATTATTATGTCAGCTTTATTTTGAGGGAGGGGTATCTACACATGTATAAGGTAGATCGAGATATACATCAAATATCAATCTACTTTATTCTGTTGTCTTATTTGATATTCATGTCAGAGTGTTCAACATCTCTTTAATATTTATATTTTTATTATGTAGTTCAGATGTTACATGTAAGTTTTCTGAAGTGGTACAGAAAATTAGATTTGTCGCCATTTCATGTTCTTCAGTGTGCTGTCCAAATTATCAGATTGAAACAAGCTCATGACATATAAAGTATACTCATGCAACACCAGTTTTTAACATCATGCTATTCTTACATTCGACGCTTTGAATATGTCACTTTTAATGCTTGTGATGAGCGTCATATGAAATCCTCATTGTTTTTAGTTTGTTCTAATTCAGCATCATACTCTGAGCTATCAATTATCAAATTGTTCAACCCGTTCATGACTGGAGTTGCCTAAAATTTTGCGAAATTCCTGTGGCAATGCATTCTCTTATATACTCTCCCTTTAAGAGAATACATTGTCCTAAAAAAAATTACCTTCACTTTTTAAGCCAGTGCATTTTCTTATATACATGTATACGAGGCTCCCTATGGGCGAATGCACTGACACAGGATCTTTTATGCTGCACCAGCATCACGAAATGGTTAATAATGTTCACAATGCCGTCTGTGAGAACCTTAAAGGCATGGATGACCTTCGGGTGGGTATTACTGTTAAAATAGTCACATCCATTAAATTAAAACCACCATAAACAGAAAGAATATTAAAATATAGACAGATCTTGTTCTTATACCAATCATAAATATTGCGTAAATAGTATGTTATTGTCAAGTTTGTATGCTTTGTTATGTAAACACAAGCCAAATTATGCTAGTCAAGTACGTAAAGAATATGCGACAAGCAATCCACTGAGGGACTTCAGCTAAAATTGTCACTAAGTTATTTATAACATACTGGTATAGCACTCACTAATCCTCCCCAATCAAGATTTCGGCTTTGAATCGGTCATGATGTATCACTCTCCTAAAATAATTGCTACAGTGTTTTGCTTATCGCTCGCTCTTTTCTTGCTGATTACAAACAAACGCTCGGCTTTGACACACAAAATGTGTTTTGTGCATAATATCGCATTTATACTATATATCGCATTATACTACATGTATATACCCCTGTATGCTATTAGTATATTCTTGAGAAAATTTTCATTATTTTGTAACTCTAATTTTTAAATTATACCCTATAACGAAGGTCATGCATGCATTTGACCCTTCTCTTGATTTATCTCATAAAGATACATGTACCGCTATCATCAAAGTAATTGATTTAAAAACAGGGTGATACCCCGGTAACTACCGCAGTATTACCGGTAATATATGATATTCACAGTGGTATCAAGACGGTCACTGCGGTGAGTTACCCCACCGTGTTGCTATGATCCTGCGGTCTATTAGCGGGTCGTCACACCAAAAGTTGAAGAAAATAATTATGTACGTCCATGAGGATCGTGTTAAGTTCCACAGATACTGTGTAAGGAGAATCACTGCATTTTGTTTTTATGTCTGTGAAACTTGACCGCATGCATCGTGGTGTAACCACGGTATATGCAGTGTTAAAGTGGTAACCTTACCATAGTGTTGAAGTTACCGTGGTATAATACTGCAGTATTACCGGGGTGGCACCATGTTAGAGGTGCTCAATTACTATAAGTATATCTGTATACTAGTAAATGTATTTAAATCATGTGCTGTCATTTGTCGTGATGTTTAGATTCAATAGCTGAGGATCCCAACTAATGACCAAATTGAATCAAGTAAATACTCATCAGCAAAAATTCAATATTCATCAGTGAGGATCAATTATCAAAGTGTTTAATATACATGTAGGCCTACTCATGTGTCTTTATGTAGCCCTTTCATGGTGGGAGCTTCTAAAGTTTTGCGAAAACCCTGAGCCAATGCATTCTCTTACATGTATATGCTCCTATAGGGAGCCTCGCATATATAAGAGAATACATTGGCCTAACAATAATTACCTTGACAGCCAGTGCATTCTCTCAGGCCAATATAAATACATTTCTAGATTTATATCAAAGATTTTTCAGAAAATGTCCAGTTTGATCAAAATAAACTGATTAATGGGTCATTGAAATGTAATTTGACAGTTAAGGCATGAGAAAAAGGTTTACATAAAAGATATTCAAAGAAAAAAATTGAGGAGGACAATACAAATATGGTTGGGAGGGGATGTAAATCTAGCAATATTTTTATATTGCATTATATATGCGAAGCTCCCTATGGAGACGTCCATATGTAAGAGAATGCACTGGCACAGGATCTTAAATGCTGCACCAATGCAGCTCCCATCTTGCTCAAACTGTAGTTTATCTTTGCAGCTGAATTAGGTGAGAAACTGAAAAATTATGTGGCAGAAACATGGCCAGATGGTGTGGTGAAAATCGTCAGGACGAAGGAGAGGAGTGGCTTAATTCGGGCGCGGCTTGCTGGAGCAAAGGCTGCCGTTGGTGATGTGCTCATATTTTTGGATTCCCATTGTGAGGCTGGACACAAATGGTAAGTCTGTGTGTAGTAGGTTTTACATTATAATTGAAGGTGGTGGTGATTATGATGATGACATCAAGGGGGGATCTAGGGGGCCCCTGGTGCACCCCCTCTATATTAAGCTGGATAATATAATAAGCAACATGATCTACATGTACCTGTTATGAATTGACTGCATAATGTATAATTATGCATGAAAGTGACTTCTTTTTGGCGACTAGCGCTTTTTCATGCTGATTTGCTCATTTAGAGATGAAAGTGAATTGAACGTTATATAACTGATATAATAACCATTAGATCAAAACCATTTGACAGTTATACCAATTATCGGATTTTACACTTTTAATGTATCCGATCATCACCAAACTTCACATGGATCATCAGTGTGACCTCTAAATGGGAGCCATCAATTTTTTCCGAAATTCATTAAAAAACATAGCCGCCAGCAGCCATCTTGGATTTCAAATATTAATCCATCGGCACACCCTGCATTTATTGGAGAATTGTTTGAAAATTTACGGACATGTTTAGAATCACCTCTAGATGGGAACTGTCAAATTTGAAATATTTTCGATGTAAAACATGGCCGCAGGCACCCATCTTAGATTTTACTCTTTGCATGACTGAATCCTTTGGCACACCCTACAGACTACATCACTCATCCAATCATCACCAAACTAAATATGGATCTTCGAGGTGATCTCTGGATGGGAGCAATCAAATTTTTCCAAATTTTGTTGAAAAACATGGCCGCCAGCAGCCATCTTGGATTTAAAATTTTAATTCATTGGCTCACCCTGCAGTCTGCATTTATTGGAAAATTGTTTTGAAAATATACAGGCAAGTTTAGATTCACCTCTAGAAAATTTTTTGCTGAAAGACATAACAATTTTCAATGAAAAACATGGCCGTCGGCAGCCATCTTTGATTGTACTCTTAGCATGACTAACTCCTTTCGCACACCCTACAGACCACATCCTTCATCTGGTCATCACCAAACTTCATATTGATCTTCGGGGTGACCACTAGATGAGAGCATAATTTTGTTTTATTTTATTGGAAAACAGGGCAACAGTGGCCATCTTGGATTTTATTATACCCCCACTTTCGAAGAAAATGGGGGGTATACTGGATTGACTGCATCCGTCACGCTTTCTCCCTCCATTTGTCCGTCCGTCCGACCTCATAACTCGAACAACTATGAACCGATTTCAATAATGTTTTGTATGCAATCTCCTTAGGACTGCCTCTCCGCATGATGCTAATTGTGGTTCGTCCAAATTTTTCTTTAAAGTTAAAAATCTTTTTTGTTGGGTTTACGGATAATGCGGGTTGAATTTTCCACGGTGGGGGTATGCTAGCACTCGAGTGTACACCTCTTATATATATATATATATATCTCTTCATTGTTGACATCTAGTATTACTTAAACATTTAACTTTCCACATTCCTAATTGCTCCATTGTCTGCGAGATATGGAATTTGAATGATTTTCATTGAAAATCATGGCCGCCAGCGCCCATCTTGTAGTTTACTCTTTGTATGACTACATCCTTTGGCACACCCTACAGATGACATCCCTTGTCCGATCATCACTAAACTTCATATGTATCTTCAGGATAACCACTAGTTGGGAGTCATCTAATTTTTATACGCCCGTTTGAAAAAACGGCCGTATTATAGTATTGGTCTGTCCGTCTGTCTGGGCGTCCGTCCGGGCGTCCGTCCGTCCATTAACCTGGTTTCCAGATGATAACTTTAGTTAGAGTTAACCAAATTTAATCAAATTTGGTATGTGGGTTTATTAGCCGAAAAGTAAGTTCAAGTTCGAATTTGGGTTCCGCCCGCCAATTTTCACCGGAGTTATGCCTAGAGCTGAAACGGTTGACCCATTCTTCTAACCGGTTAACCATCGGGGTTAAATTTCTAGCGGACTTCTCTCACACTAATTATGTCGACATTATGCCATGCTCCAGGGACAAACCTAGGTGAGAAGTAGTAGCTGAAATAAAGACCTTATTCACGGCATTTAACGATATTATAAAACACGCATTCACTGTTCTTTTGCTGGCTCTCGTGAGTCGTGATGGGGAATGAGCAAGTGAAATTTGTGAATGGCAGGGGAGATCGCTTATTTGCCGTGATCAGCATATGTTTGGGCATTTGTAAAACGAGTAAAATAGTATGGGTATTGGTAAAACGAGTAACAAAACTATATATTAAAGATCTGTAATATATCATTATCATCATTGGTATATCCTCCAATGCATTATATATAAAGACAAGAAAGTAATAACTAGAGAACAAAAAGGAAGGTCAGTTAGGTCAGACTCGCAGTCCTATTCAGTATTCGAGCTATTCGTCGGTATCATGATAGCGGACACTAGTGTTGGGAGGTGATATAATTTACATTTCGGTTTTAGTATGCAATCACTTAACATATAGCAATTACTGCCAAATAGAGTGTTAATTAGTCCCACAGGCACAACCAGTTACAGAGTAGCATGGAGCATCAATTTCCTTGATAAAAGGGAAGATTATTGAAGAAGTTTTGGGTTGCTTCAACTACGATGTCTGTTTGGTCACTCAATTGAATTGATCATATTAAATCACAACATGGAGGAAGAACGGGAAGAGTGAAGACATTGTGCAGCTCAATCTTCAAACTTTGTTGACTTACATAGTTTTTATAAACCCCACTGTAAAACAGTTTTATATATAGTATGTCGTGGTGTGATTCCAATTTGAATCCATGTTGCTTCGTGCAGTATTAACTATTAAGTTACGAAAGCACGCATTGCCACACAACGCCACTTTTACGTTGTCACTTCCTTGTGTACATTCAGACTTGATACACAGCGACTGCACACATGCTTTTGTCAGAAGAAAACTTCAAAGGGTCGGAATTGATTGAAGGTCGCCGACACTTCCAGACAGTTCGAGAATTGCTACTAAGTATCTGATACTACCGCGTGTACCAATTAATGCTTGCATTGCACTCTACTATCGGTGACACGGGATTTAGTATTAGTTTTGCATCATTTAACTAGGGTCCTGCGAATATTCGATATTCGATTCGAAAGTTAAATTCGATTCGAATTCGAGTCGAAATTTCCAACTCGAAATTTCGAATATATATGGATGAAATTATTAGCTGCTTACGAACACGTACACATGTCGATCTGAGCTGTTTCTGTGCCATTTAATTCCCTAAAATTATGAATATGTGCGCTTTATAATTCTTATTGTACATCACGAATGTACGCATGCTATTAAATATATTTATGGCCAGTAATTAGCCACCAGATTAGGACCACTAAATACGTCTGAATTCTAGCTTTGAACATGGTTGCCAAAAGCTCTGAAATCGCCGTTGGACCGACGACGCACGTAAATTATAATAACTATGAGACTGAGCAACTGCTAGCGTTATCCACCGACTGTCTAGCTCAGGTTCCGCGTTATTTGTATGTGACATCGTTCATGATGTAAACTTCACGTGTTTCAGGGGTCGAAAAGTGCATGTTGGTGGAGTTTTCTTTTGAAGTTGACTGTCAGTTGCGAAGCGTTCCTTTGGCACTTGACAATAAGTCGTCCGTTATTCATGTTTATTTTAAACATGATAAGCTTCTCAGGCAGTACAAGAACTTACACGTGTGACGAATACAACATGGTGTATAAATCGCAAGCATCTGGGACAACGACCCATCTATGGAATCATCAGTTCCAGAAGCACCCAGTACTACATAAACAGGCTACCCTGCGACTGTTGTTGTATCTTCAAGTTTACAACAACGGGTGTTTCCGAATGCCCATTTGCAATGTTGCATGTACATGCAAACTGTACAAACTTTGCGTGATTTTAGTTCCGATAGGCCGGTTATATATTAATCGTCGTGACGTCCGCATGGACGTTTTGATCTGTTTTTTTTCTTTCTTCTCAACAATAATCAATTGAAGTTAATAGTATCGCGATCGACGGTTGATCGCCACATAAGTTATGATGGAACTTCATGGAAGTTCATAGAACGTTTCAAACATCTAATCGTTGGCAAAACATGCCTAATTGAGAATGCAACACACCTGTATAATTCGATTCGATAATCGATTCGAT
The DNA here is from genome assembly GCA_032622095.1 of Siphonodentalium dalli. Taxonomy (NCBI): domain Eukaryota; kingdom Metazoa; phylum Mollusca; class Scaphopoda; order Gadilida; family Siphonodentaliidae; genus Siphonodentalium; species Siphonodentalium dalli. The sequence continues at coordinate 53,372,264 of CP136068.1, forward strand.
AATCGATTCGATAATCGATTCGATAATCGATTCGATAATCGATTCGATAATCGATTCGATAATCGATTCGATAATCGATTCGATAATCGATTCGATAATCGATTCGATAATCGATTCGATATTCGATTCGATAATCGATTCGATATTCGATTCGAATTCTTCAATTCGATTCGATATTCGATTCGATCAAAATCTCCAATTCGCAGGACCCTACATTTAACCTAATATTTTGAGGATTATTCACGTTCACATTCAACTGACAACGGGATGCGGTTACGTCCGGTTCATTTTTTTCTAACCGGTTACGTCGCTAACCGGATGCTAACCGGTTAACCGTCTAACCGTTTCAGCTCTAGTTATGCCCCTTATTTGACGTTTTTTTACTTAGAAAATCCTTGAAATTTGTTGTCCGGATGATAACTTTAGTATAGTTTATCGGAATGAATCCAAATTTGGTATATTACTTTCTCCCACCAAAACACAGGTCAAGTTCGAACTTGGGTTCTGTCCGACCATTTTTGGCAGAGTTATGCCCCTTTTTCGACAGTTTTTCTTATGTTTTTTTGTTTCCGGATGATATCTCGATTTTGGAATGTTTATATGCAAAACCCGTTTTTTTGTGGATTACATATATCGAAATACAGCTCAAGTCCGAATTTCGTTTTAATCCGATAATTTTTGCGAGAGTTATGGCCCCTTTTTTTTACGTAATTTGACTTAGAAAATCCCTGAAATTTGTTGTCCGGATTATAACTTAGTTAGAGTGAACCGATTTCAATCAAATTTGGTATGTGGGTTTATTAGGAGAAAAGACAGCTCAAGTTCGAATTTGGGTTCCGTCCGCCAATTTTCACCGGAGTTATGCCCCTTATTTGATGTAATTTGACTTAGAAAATCCCTGAAATTTGTTGTCCAGATGATAACTTTACTAGAGCTTATTGGTTTCAATGATAATTTGGTATATTACTTTCTCCCACCAAAACACAGGTCAAGTTCAAATTTGAGTTCCGTCTGCCAATTTTTACCAGAGTTATGCCCCTTTTTTACCAGTTTCCGCCGACCCAAGAGAGGGCGTATTTTGCACGCCCAGCGTAGCTCTTGTTCTAAATGGTTTATCGTGATCGGCCTCTCGTTGTGTTAAGAATTACATGTGCACAGTAATTAAATTACATTCAGTGTGGCAGTAATAACACTCATGGTGTAATTTAGCTAGTTCCGCCCCTACCTTGGGTAACGGACACTGATATGACTTTCACTGTGTTTTATGCTAATTATTTTCCCAGAGGATTACACCTAAGAACTTTGTTAATTAATGAAGAAGCAATCCCAGCAATAATGCAATCATGTTCTTTTATAAATCATCAGTCATTTAGCTACATGTAGCCTTTCTACTTTGATCAATGACCCTTAGTAATTCTAGTCTACATGTACTTCTAATATGTTTGTTAAAGATGGATTATCTCTTTATATAACAATTTTGAATAATTTCAGGGCTCTAAAATAATAAATATGTATTGATGACCCATGTCTGGAAACGCTTCTATCAATTAATATTGATTTTATTCCGAATATTTTATTATAAAATGAGATGATAAATTGGGACACTTTATTGTTTCCCATAGCTATGATCCGAATGTCAAATATCCCAGTTTGATTGTTTGTATTGTTTTATAAGCGATAATGAGTCTAATTATGAGTCTAATTGTTTTATAAGCGATAATGAGTCTAAATTAACATTTATTTGTGATGAAATTACACAATAAAAGTTATGGTCTCTGTTAACAGTAACCACTATTGTTCGTTAGCTAAACAACCACACATTTTCAGACCAGAAAATATTTGAAATACATATATAATCATTATTAATCAATAGAAGCATTTCCAGACAGGGGTATTTGATTCATATCTAATATTTTATACCTGGTAACTATATAACACATGTTTACAAAGAGATAGACCATGTTTATACCCCAGTAACTATATAAAACATGTTTACAAAGAGATAGACCATCTTTATACCCCGGTAACTATATAACACATGTTTACAAAGAGATAGACCATCTTTATACCCCGGTAACTATATAACACATGTTTACAAAGAGATAGACCATCTTTATACCCCGGTAACTATATAACACATGTTTACAAAGAGATAGACCATCTTTATACCCCGGTAACTATATATCACATGTTTACAAAGAGATAGACCATCTTTTTACCCCGGTAACTATATAAAACATGTTTACAAAGAGATAGGCCATCTTTATAACCCGGTAACTATATAACACATGTTTACAAAGAGATAGACCATCTTTATACCCCGGTAACTATATAACACATGTTTACAAAGAGATAGACCATCTTTAAACCCCGGTAACTATATAAAACATGTTTACAAAGATATAGGCCATCTTTATACCCCGGTAACTATATAACACATGTTTACAAAGAGATAGACCATATTTATACCCCGGTAACTATATAACACATGTTTACAAAGATATAGACCATCTTTATACCCCGGTAACTATATAACACATGTTTACAAAGAGATAGGCCATCTTTATACCCCGGTAACTATATAACACATGTTTAGGCCATCTTTATACCCCGGTAACTATATAACACATGTTTACAAAGAGATAGACCATCTTTATACCCCGGTAACTATATAACACATGTTTACAAAGAGATAGACCATCTTTATACCCCGGTAACTATATAACACATGTTTACAAAGAGATAGACCATCTTTATACCCCGGTAACTATATAACACATGTTTACAAAGAGATAGACCATCTTTTTACCCCGGTAACTATATAACACATGTTTACAAAGAGATAGACCATCTTTATACCCCGGTAACTATATAACACATGTTTACAAAGAGATAGACCATCTTTATACCCCGGTAACTATATAACACATGTTTACAAAGAGATAGACCATCTTTATACACCGTTAACTATATAACACATGTTTACAAAGAGATAGACCATCTTTATACCCCGGTAACTATATAACACATGTTTACAAAGAGATTGACCATCTTTATACACCGGTAACTATATAAAACATGTTTACAAAGAGACAGACCATCTTTAACTGTATCTTTACTTAATACTCATTGACAAGAATCGTAGTTCCCTTAGGAAATGTTCAGATAATAAGTTCAGCAATCATAGGCCGTATTTTTAACATATTATCTAAAAAATTCCCACCAATGAATATGAATTATTCTGCACTTCTTTCTATTATCTTTTCGTATGTCTGTCTTTGGCTCATATTTCCTGAACACCCCTCCTGATGAAGAATAAACCATTCAAATTTATAATTTTATCACTGTTGGGAGAATCCATTTAGTAAAGAAAGAGTTAACCGAGAATAACATATTCACTTCTGAATGGACTCTGCTATTCAGTTCTTAAAGTGTACATTGAAAATGCCAAAATGGTTTATTTAATTCCACATTTATAGGGATTTTGAGATAATATCAACAGACGACACACAGAGAAACTTCCTGTGTTTTTTCCATTCTTTCATTTGTAGCGCTGTTCATCAGGTGCACTCAGCAAGCTGCATTGCTGATTTTATATTGTTGTCCCCGGAAAGTATTTCCTATAGAAATCATTGGTGTCTGTCGTGGTGTGTATGGATCTGTCATCCATCCATTCATCCCAATTGATTTCCGGATGATAACTTTAGTTTTAGTTATAGGATTGTTTTCAAATTTCGAATGTAGATTACCCACATGGAAATACAAGTCAAGGTTTTATAACTTGATGATAATTTGGATTTCCAGGTGATAGCTTTAGTTATAGTTATCTGTTTGTTTTCAAATTTGGCATATGAATTAGTCTTATGAAAATACAGGTCAATATTGAATTTGGGTTCCGTCAGCCTAGTTTTACCAGAGTTGTGGTCCTTGCTGATTGATAACTTGATGATTATTTTGGTTTCCGGATGATAGCTTTAGTTATTGTTATCTGTTTGTTTTCAAATTTGGTGTATGGATTACTCATATGAAAATACAGATCATGTTCGAATTTAGGTTCGGTCTGCACATATTTGCCACAGTTGTGGTCCTTGTCAACTTATAATTTTTCAACTTAGAATTTTGTTGATTTTGTGCAAATTTTAAGTTATATTTCGACTTTTAAAGAGGTTTTTCAGATTTGGTTATTTGTATGCAGCTCAGTTATGAGACATTGGACAAGTATTTTATCCATATAATATATTTCTATATGGCCCGGCTCCAAATGAAGCCACCGTTTCGGGGGACACTGCGGCTGAGCGGCCTTTTGTTTAAATTATTATCTGAACATCCCTAAATATGAAAGAATAGGACCCCATAGGAAGTTTATCTTTCATTTACGATATATTCCTAGCAAACAAAAAGAAAGGCCTATTGCAATTTAACTTTCAGAATAGAATGTTATCAACCTCAAAGTCCCAATTAGCAAACAGAACGTTTTTTGTTTAACCATTTCTTTACTAAATACTCATTGACAATAGCTCCTTTTAGAGTCCTTTAGGAAATATTCAGATAAGAAGTTCAACAAACAACAAAAGATTATTTGTACTAATGGTATCCAGAATGTACTTTATATATCTAACAACCTGAATTAATGGTATCCAGAATGTACTTTATATATCTAACAACCTGTATTAATGGTATCCAGAATGTACTCATACATTGTACATCTAACAACCTGAATTAATGGTATCCAGAATGTACTTCATATATCTAACAACCTGAATTAATGGTATCCAGAATATACTTCATATATCTAACAACCTGTATTAATGGTATCCAGAATGTACTTCATACATTGTGTATCTAACAACCTGAATTAATGTTATCCAGAATGTACTTCATATATCTAACAACCTGAATTAATGGTATCCAGAATGTACTTCATATGGTATATCTAACAACCTGTATTAATGGTATCCAGAATGTACTTCATATGGTATATCTAACAACCTGTATTAATGGTATCCAGATTGTAACAAAAGCAAACTATTGCTAGCTTCAGTTGAAGACTTGAAGATTATATACATGTATTTCTTGTTAACCTCCAGAATCATGAGTCACATGCATGTTTCAAATTCTTAGGTTAGAACCACTCTTGTCTCGAATAAAGCAAGATAGAACAGCTGTACTTTGTCCAGAAATTGATATGATAGACAAGATGGACCTGCGCTATGCCGGCACGGGGAGTTATTCTGTGGGAGGCTTCTGGTGGAGTCTTCATTTCTCCTGGCGACCGATGCCAGAACACGAGAGAGCTCGTCGACGATCCTCTACAGATCCTATTAGGTAACTGTTTGTCATGAATAAAAATATTCACATACCCTGTTTACCATTTGAATCTGCAGGCTGGAGCCTCTTCTAGCAAGGATCAAAGAAGACAGAACATCAGTATTATGTCCAATCGTTGATCTAATTCATGATGTAAATTTGGGATACTCATTGAATGGAGGTTATCAGCCTGGCGGGTTCTCATGGAGTTTACATTTTACATGGGAGGAAGTTCCTGAACGTGAAAAACGTAGGCGTACGAAAACCACAGAGCCTCTGAGGTAAATTGTCAAAATGTTCCATAGAAAATATATTACTGTCAACATGTTCACATAATATTCAGAACATTACTCTTATTCTGGCATAAAGCTTCAAAGAGTTATTCCAGGTTTCTGACCTGACACCAGAACACGATAAAAGGAAACAATTACTCAATTTGTACCTACATGACCGAACATGCAAAACTGACAAGAAAGTTATGCATGTACGCGTTTCAAACCATGAAAACACTAATCTGAGACACCTGCAGCTCTGTTCATCGTTTTGCGTATTCTACCACCCCAAGAATGTTAGTTAATACATGGAGAAGAAAGTAGCCTAATGTGTACTATTTTAATTGATGTGTATATTTGCATGGATGAAAACTATTGACAATTATTGGTTGCTACTTTATATGTAATCTACCTTTCTGCATATTTCATGGACTTTGACTCCGTGACAATGAACACATGCTTAATGCTTTATAACACATATATAACAGGACCTGGGGGATCTCGATGTGATATTTTGTGTAACGCATACAAAACAGAATAACAACGATGTCAGGATAGGAGTTGGAAACATTATGTTATAATATGTTACATATAAACACACTAGTTTAATAATAGACAAAATATTAATAACACGTGTTTCCGATTGGTTGACCTGAAAACTCCAGGTAGCTAGGTACATGTATGTCGGCGTTTTCATAGATATATACTGCTAGCATAAAGTGTGTTGATTTTATAGCATAACTACCAGTATCTGAGCGTCATTCTTGTAACGGAAATGTAATTGTATTATATAATTTGGCAGAAATACAAATTGCACACTAAACATGTGAACATGGCGAATTTACATTCGAGATGAAAGTGAAAAATAAAGTAAGATTCTGGGATCCTATGAGGTAGCTCTGTATGATTACAAAATATTACAGAAAATAGGTCCCGTTTAAATCACTGTTTAATTGTTTTATAATCACATGATTACGCTATATTACAGAAAATAAGTCCCGTATAAATCACTGTTTAATTGTTTTATAATCACAATGATTACGCTATATTACATAAAATAGGTCCCGTATAAATCACTGTTTAATTGTTTTATAATCACAATGATTACGCTATATTACAGAAAATAGGTCCCGTATAAATCACTGTTTAATTGTTTTATAATCACATGATTACGCTATATTACAGAAAATAGGTCCCGTATAAATCACTGTTTAATTGTTTTATAATCACAATGATATTTGTTCTTGAATAAAACAACGCTAATGTGTGAAATATTGACGTATATTTATGAATTTTTAGTCCGCTGTTCCTAACTTATTTGACCAACTTGAAATTACAGGAGGACCTCAACCAAATGAGGTGCTCTTACTAAAAAAAAACAACGAAACTATGACCAGTTTCTTAATAAACTAATACATTTTATAAGCCAACAAGAAGATAAAAAAAAACGCTGTTAAATAACAAAATATCTGGCGTCATATTGTTCAAGGCACGTTTTCGTTTTGTTTATGACCATCTACACCATGTTATATTTCGTTGGCGGTTATCTCAGCTCCGTTTAGTTGCGTTGATGGTTACACCGACCACGTTATATTGAGTTGATGGTTACCTCAACTGCGTTGAAAATTACAACCGCATTGGAGTAACATTACAACCGCGTTGTGTTAACACTAAAACCGCTTTGATGGTCATTTTTCAACGCGGTCTCACAGCGGTTCCAACGCAGTCAAGAGGGACACTTATTTTGAGAATATGTACTGTATACGTAATATATATGAAATGACTGGATGATCGATCGGGTAATTGGAATTTGACTGGCATAGTAATTAAACAAAGTGTGTGAATCCCAAAACATTGTTTAATTACTCTGCCGGTCAAAACTAGTGACCCCAATCGATATTCCAGTCATTCCTTATAATCATATACCAGTACATTGTAATAGAACATTGATAACATAAACAACTTTTCAAAACTACCAAAACAATTATAAGTAACCTATTAAATAAATTCCAACACAGTCTCCCAATAACAACATGCAGCGAGTGCGTGCACATGATCTGATTGAAGTGACGCACATGTAGGTGGTTCATCGCTTTTATGCAGTGGAAGCTGCGGTTATTGCTTGATAAACGATTTGTACTGAATCTTACCATTTCTAATTGTGTGAATGTAGAGGTTGTGTGATTATATATAAATGTTTGATAGAATATGATTGTGATGAGACAAGAACAACAACATGAATCTATTCTTAGCTGCAATGTCAGAATATAAGGAAGTAGTGTCTTGTAGATCAGCTAATTCTATGAATTGTTGAGTTGGCATTGTTTGAAATTTCGGCAAATCAGTCAAAACAAAATATTTTACTGTCAATTATATGCATAGCAAAGCCATATAAAAAGCATCATTACTCAAAATCATTCTTGGAAATAAAAAGAAGAATAGTCTGCAACCAAGTTGCCAAAGATACGTTCTAATGATGAACGCCTACATGTACAATGCCTAGTGAACTCTTTCTAATAAAAAATAACCCATTTTTAGGTTGCTGATAAATGGCTGGTTTTGACTCTTTGCATTAATAACCTATCACTTTTTTTAGATCACCTACAATGGCTGGAGGACTTTTTGCTGCTGATAGGAAATTTTTCTTTGAAATCGGTGCTTATGATAATGGGATGGAGGTGTGGGGAGGAGAAAATCTCGAAATTTCTTTCAGAGTGAGTGTTTAATCAGTAATTTTGTTCACTCCTTGTTGTATAAATTTATAACTGAGTGAAAAGGAACAATGATGTATTGATTATAACGAGATTGCCACACCTGGGGATGCGCTGGTGCAGCATTAAATATCCTGTGCCAGTGCATTCTCTTCAGCAGGTATTGAATTATGAAGAGCCAATAAATAACCTAACATAATCATTTTCAAGGAGTATCTTCATTTATTTTATGTTTATCAAGATGGTGTGTTGCTGTTACATGTAATCAATGTAAATTCTGATTGATTACAAGTTAAAGTCCTAAAGGGACCAAAGCACTTTTTTTCGAACCATGCAGATAGCTTCTTTTTTTCTTTGGGCTTATCCCATTAAATTCTGATTAAATCAGTGTTATTCATACCACATGTAAGAGATATACATGTAGTAAGCTTGTATTGCTGGATCTAATCAATGACAGGTTGCTTGTCTAGAAAACAAATCAAAAGAAGAATTCCTGCATTTAAGTTATGGCAAGTCTCCCATAGTTTGCCTCTCATAATTAAGAGAATGCACTGGCTGACAAGGACTAGGTAAATATTGTTAGGCCAATGTATTCTCTTATATATGCGAGGCTCCCTATGGGAGACTCGCATATATAAAAGAATACGTTGGTATAGGGTGCAAAATTTCAGGAAGCTCCAGTCATGGAAGGGTTAATGATTCGTTTGTCAGGTATTTTTTTTTAACCATGCAGATACATGTAGCTTCTTTTTTATTCTTTGGGCTGTTAAATTCTGATTAAATGAGTCTTATTCATACCACATATAAGAGATATACATGTAGTCAGCTTGTATTGCTGGATCAAATCAAGGACAGGTCTAGAAAACAAATCAAATGAAGAATTCCCATGCATTTAGTGTAGCCTAGGGATGTTCAGAAAATATGAAGAGACCTATGTGACTCATAATTTCAAATGAATGTATATGAATTATTAACTACCTATCGGCGATATGATATCAATGGGTTGCAAACAGATATTCATCAAAATGTTGTACCTGAATCATGGCTTGTTTTGCACTATCTGTACCAGGTATTAATGGTGTGCGCTATTATATTCATATCTACTACATACAATTGTATGTATTCATGTACGCTAGGTATAACATATGCTATATATATGCCATTAAACTGGTAACACCTTTACACCAGCGGGTAATGAATTATGAAAAGCCAATAAATAACCCACATTGTAATATAATCAATCTCATGGAGTATCTCCTGTGCATGTAATCAATGTATTGATTTGTGTCATCTGTGTGAGTTTATTCTGGAGCTTCTCAACATTAAAAACCCAATTGCTCTCATGTGCATTTTCTCGCAGGCAAATGTTAATAGTGAAGGCCAAATAAATAGGTGTATATGAAACTAAACCTCACCTTTCACGCAAATAATGCCTGCAATTGTGGAAAATTAATAATAGTGCCGTGGCTGAATAACACAGGAGACATGTTTGAGGCATTTTGACAAATATTTCAAGACAGTTACAAAACTAATGTAAATACGATATTGATTTGTCACCCGAATACTTCACAGACAGGGACCCAAGGCACTCAGTCGGTAAATGTGCAAAAAATATAAAAGTCTGTAAAAAAAATCACCACTAAAAAGAACATGAAGAAATAGATAAACTTTGTTCTTGTATGCATTATTGATAGTTCTCCGATAACAAAATTTTGCTTTATCATCAAGTTTTGACAAATATTTAATATTGCCCACTCTAATGTGTCTGAGGCATATGCCACGTTTGGCGTTGCACTTGTTAAAAGTACTCAATCCGATTTGATGGTCCCCATATAATCAGATTCCAACATCAGCAAAATTATTAGAAATGCCTTTTCAATTATCAGAATCGATTAATTGCCCAAAAATAATGCTAACCACTGTCAACTATGGTATAAAATTTGCCCGAAACGTGTTATTTATCAACATGTTGTTCGATGAAATTTTGCCTTATTATCAACACAAAGCCTCTTGATTTTAGAGTTATCCATCTTCATCCACAATTTGGTCCCAGACCGTCGGCTTGTCGACTGATTACTGGACCACTGATAAGTCTGAATGGTGAAAAATAATAGATTTTAAAAATTTATATCTGATAACACTGAGCTTTGATAGGAGGAGCAAATATTTTTTACCCCCGAAATCAAGTAAATAGTAATTGAGGGGCGCTTAGTCGGATTGTGCATCTTTAGTAATGAAAATAAGAACAAGGTCAATCTATTTTTTCATGCTCTTGTTGATGATACTATTTTTTCATGCTCTTGTTGATGATACTAGTAGTTGTTTTACAGAATTTTTTATGCTGAAATTGCACACCTATGAACTCATTCTCATTTAATTTTCAAGAATCCAATTAGACACCTAACAATTATCAACATATCGGAGATTAACAGCAAAAAAATATAGATTTGTTCTATGCCTATTTTTTAAAGAAAAATGGTGAATATACCAGATTGACTTTTTCTGTCCTTTCGCCTGGGCGTCCATACAGTCATATATCTCAGTCACGGTCTATTTGATAACATTGAAATTTGAGATTCATGTTACAAGTTGCTTTCAAAAAAGGGTTCAACATTTTCCATTCTATTTCCAGTTATCCTTGTTTGCTAATCTATAATTAAATGTTATGGTTTTCTGTTTGCCTGTGCAGATATCTCAGCCCCAGATCTCAATGAAATTTTGTATGAAGATTTGTCTATAAGAATGATTTCATTTAGGGTCCAATGATCTTTTCCACATGTGCCGTTCTTGCGTCTACTTTGTCTTAAGATTTGGCTTCTCAGCACTTTTGTGTAACTTTATTGATCATGAAGTGTTATAATAGTTGTTAAGACATGTATATTGTAGGTCTTTAAGTGGATAATCATGTTCACCAGCACATTTTAGATACATGTTTGATGCGAGACATACATAGCATACTCTTCTCTTTCAGACTTGGATGTGTGGTGGAAAATTAGAATTCATTCCTTGCTCAAGAGTCGGCCATATATTCAGGTCCAGCCATCCATATACATTTCCAGGTAAAATATACTTGTTTCCCTAATGCCGATTGAAGAATGGCTCTCTTCTATTGATCTAAGCTATTTTAATTCCCATAAACATGGTTAGTTTGTGTTTTTTATTTGATGTTGATTGTGAAATCAGAGAGACAGCGAAAATGCTTGAGGAAAAGTACAATATATCATTCCAGACGTTGTACAGACTACTAACTGAAGAGAACTCTTTGATTATTAAATTTTGTTTTTGCATCTTAATCTGAAGTTTATCCTCAACAATCGAGTGACCAATTCACTTACATGTGCCATCACACAGTCAGAATATTTCACATGAATGAGTCAAGTTATACTTACTTTTATTACTATGGTTATGATATAAAGTTCTCTATGTTGAAATTCAACATACCTATGCAAAAATTAGTGGATTAATATAATTTAATATGGGAACTTTGACTTCCCGCCGGCGCACAGTGACGTAAAATTGAATAAGTGGACAGAGATCAACTGTTGCCTTTGATGCAATGATTGAAGGGGACTATGAGAAAGTTTATCGTTATAACTGGTGAATTTCTTTGGAAACACGTATACAATAAAATCTAGTATTTTTTAGTAGATACCAAAAATTATTGTAAACATTTGTCATGATTACTCATGAGATAATCCTCTATTAACCCCTTTATAATACCCCCATGACTGAAGGGAATTGTGGTACATAAAGAAATTGTAGCTAGTGCCGTCGCTGAAACTGTTCCTGTCCATGAGGGGGATTTGACATCTATTGGACTCAGCAGAGTCTCACCCAATAGATGCTCAAATCCCCAGAGCGGACATAAACAGTTTAATCAATGGCATTAGCTACATATTTTATTGATTTATCGAACAAAAATTTTCCTTTTTTTATTTCGATGACACCCTTGCGTTTATGAGATCGGGCAAACTACTAGTAATTGTTATTCATAACGTGGGCAAACTGTAGCGACATAAAGCTGGCATTGTTCTTATGGTTCTATGCTTTAGAACAAAAATGCATATCCTTTTTACTCATTTTGTATCAATTAAGGTGAAGAGCATCCCAAAACAGAACGTCATTTATGCCGGTTGACGTCCTTGGTTACCTGCGCAATTTGCATACATAATTACATCATGGAAGTAGTACCTACAAAATAAAGCTACCTTGAAGTAATATTTTAACGTTTATTAGGTAGGCTTTATGTGGGCAATAGAGGTAGTGAGCTGTGTATAAACTGGATAACATGTGTCTGATCCTCCTTCATTAGTCCGCCCATCCGTCCGGCTGTCACATTTAAATGAAATTTGATGTGGATGTTCCACTATAAGGACATTTAATGGAGTGTTCATTCGTTTTGTTTGAGTTTTCCATTCTAGAGTTATTCATATTTGTTTATCTGAAAATGTTTATTTTTTGTCTCTGCCTGAGTATCTCAGCTATGGGTTATAGGTACATGTTCCACAATTGTTTATGTTTCAACATGAATGAATGGGAATCACTTAACTACTCATCTGGGTGTATGATTTGAATTGAGGCTAGCAAGCATTAATCACATATCTGGCTTTCAGGTCATAAGGATACTCATGGTTTGAATTCTATGAGGCTGGCTGAAGTCTGGATGGATGGATACAAGAGATTGTACTACAGCCACAGACGGGACTTGCTGGTAAGATTAGATACCATGAGGGCCCCGGCCATGGATGGCTGGTAAGATTAGATACCGTGAGGGCCATGGATGGCTGGTAAGATTAGATACCGTGAGGGCCATGCTTGGCTGGTAAGATTAGATACCGTGAGGGCAATGGATGGCTGGTAAGATTAGATACCATGAAGGCCCCCGGCCATGGATGGCTGGTAAGATTAGATACCGTGAGGGCCATGGATGGCTGGTAAGATTAGATACTGTGAGGGCCATGATTGGCTGATAAGATTAGATACCGTGAGGGCCATGGATGGCTGGTAAGATTAGATACCCTGAGGGCCATGGATGGCTTGTAAGATTCGATACCGTGAGGGCCATGGATGGCTGGTAAGATTAGATACCGTGAGGGCCATGGATGGCTGGTAAGATTAGATACCGTGAGGGCCATGATTGGCTGGTAAGATTATATACCGTGAGGGCTATGCTTGGCTGGTAAGATTAGATACCGTGAGGGCCATGCTTGGCTGGTAAGATTAGATACCGTGAGGGCCATGGATGGCTGGTAAGATTAGATACTGTGAGGGCCATGGATGACTGGTAAGATTAGATACTGTGAGGGCCATGGATGGCTGGTAAGATTAGATACCGTGAGGGCCATGGATGGCTGGTAAGATTAGATACTGTGAGGGCCATGGATGGCTGGTAAGATTAGATACCGTGAGGGCCATGGATGGCTGGTAAGATTAGATACTGTGAGGGCCATGGATGGCTTGTAAGATTAGATACTGTGAGGGCCATGGATGGCTGGTAAGATTAGATACCGTGAGGGCCATGATTGGCTGGTAAGATTAGATATCGTGAAGGCCATGGATGGCTGGTAAGATTATATACCTTGAGGGCCATGATTGGCTGGTAAGATTAGATATCGTGAAGGCCATGGATGGCAGGTAAGATTAGATACCGTGAGGGCCATGATTGGCTAGTAAGATTAGATACCGTGAGGGCCATGGATGGCTTGTAAGATTAGATACTGTGAGGGCCATGGATGGCTGGTAAGATTAGATACCGTGAGGGCCATGGATGGCTTGTAAGATTAGATACCGTGAGGGCCATGGATGGCTGGTAAGATTAGATACTGTGAGGGCCATGGATGGCTGGTAAGATTAGATACCGTGAGGGCCATGGATGGCTGGTAAGATTAGATATCGTGAAGGCCATGGATGGCTGGTAAGATTATATACCTTGAGGGCCATGGATGGCTGGTAAGATTAGATACCGTGAGGGCCATGGATGGCTGGTAAGATTAGATACCGTGAGGGCCATGGATGGCTGGTAAGATTAGATACTGTGAGGGCCATGGATGGCTGGTAAGATTAGATACTGTGAGGGCCATGGATGGCTGGTAAGATTAGATACCGTGAGGGCCATGGATGGCTGGTAAGATTATATACCGTGAGGGCCATGGATGGCTGGTAAGATTAGATACTGTGAGGGCCATGGATGGCTGGTAAGATTAGATACTGTGAGGGCCATGGATGGCTTGTAAGATTAGATACCGTGAGGGCAATGGATGGCTGGTAAGATTAGATACCATGAAGGCCCCCGGCCATGGATGGCTGGTAAGATTAGATACCGTGAGGGCCATGGATGGCTGGTAAGATTAGATACTGTGAGGGCCATGATTGGCTGATAAGATTAGATACCGTGAGGGCCATGGATGGCTGGTAAGATTAGATACCCTGAGGGCCATGGATGGCTTGTGAGATTCGATACCGTGAGGGCCATGGATGGCTGGTAAGATTAGATACCGTGAGGGCCATGGATGGCTGGTAAGATTAGATACCGTGAGGGCCATGATTGGCTGGTAAGATTATATACCGTGAGGGCTATGCTTGGCTGGTAAGATTAGATACCGTGAGGGCCATGCTTGGCTGGTAAGATTAGATACCGTGAGGGCCATGGATGGCTGGTAAGATTAGATACCGTGAGGGCCATGGATGGCTGGTAAGATTAGATACTGTGAGGGCCATGGATGGCTGGTAAGATTAGATACTGTGAGGGCCATGGATGGCTGGTCAGATTAGATACCGTGAGGGCCATGGATGGCTGGTAAGATTAGATACTGTGAGGGCCATGGATGGCTGGTAAGATTAGATACCGTGAGGGCCATGGATGGCTGGTAAGATTAGATACTGTGAGGGCCATGGATGGCTTGTAAGATTAGATACTGTGAGGGCCATGGATGGCTGGTAAGATTAGATACCGTGAGGGCCATGATTGGCTGGTAAGATTAGATATCGTGAAGGCCATGGATGGCTGGTAAGATTATATACCTTGAGGGCCATGATTGGCTGGTAAGATTAGATATCGTGAAGGCCATGGATGGCTGGTAAGATTAGATACCGTGAGGGCCATGGATGGCTGGTAAGATTAGATACCGTGAGGGCCATGGATGGCTGGTAAGATTAGATACCGTGAGGGCCATGGATGGCTTGTAAGATTAGATACCGTGAGGGCCATGGATGGCTGGTAAGATTAGATACCGTGAGGGCCATGGATGGCTGGTAAGATTAGATACCGTGAGGGCCATGGATGGCTGGTAAGATTAGATATCGTGAAGGCCATGGATGGCTGGTAAGATTAGATACCGTGAGGGCCATGGATGGCTGGTAAGATTAGATACTGTGAGGGCCATGGATGGCTGGTAAGATTAGATACCGTGAGGGCCATGGATGGCTGGTAAGATTAGATACCATGAAGGCCCCCGGCCATGGATGGCTGGTAAGATTAGATACCGTGAGGGCCATGGATGGCTTGTAAGATTAGATACCGTGAGGGCCATGGATGGCTGGTAAGATTAGATACTGTGAGGGCCATGGATGGCTGGTAAGATTAGATACCGTGAGGGCCATGGATGGCTTGTAAGATTAGATACCGTGAGGGCCATGGATGGCTGGTAAGATTAGATACTGTGAGGGCCATGGATGGCTGGTAAGATTAGATACCGTGAGGGCCATGGATGGCTGGTAAGATTAGATATCGTGAAGGCCATGGATGGCTGGTAAGATTAGATACCGTGAGGGCCATGGATGGCTGGTAAGATTATATACCGTGAGGGCCATGGATGGCTGGTAAGATTAGATACCGTGAGGGCCATGGATGGCTTGTAAGATTAGATACTGTGAGGGCCATGGATGGCTGGTAAGATTAGATACCGTGAGAGCCATGGATGGCTGGTAAGATTAGATACTGTGATTGCCATGGATGGCTGGTAAGATTATATACCTTGAGGGCCATGGATGGCTGGTAAGATTAGATACCGTGAGGGCCATGGATGGCTGGTAAGATTAGATACTGTGAGGGCCATGGATGGCTGGTAGGATTAGATACTGTGAGGGCCATGGATGGCTGGTAAGATTAGATACCGTGAGGGCCATGGATGGCTGGTAAGATTATATACCGTGAGGGCCATGGATGGCTGGTAAGATTAGATACTGTGAGGGCCATGGATGGCTGGTAAGATTAGATACTGTGAGGGCCATGGATGGCTGGTAAGATTAGATACCGTGAGGCACATGATTAGCTGGTAAGATTAGATACCGTGAGGGCCATGGATGGCTGGTAAGATTAGATACCGTGAGGGCCATGGATGGCTGGTAAGATTAGATACTGTGAGGGCCATGGATGGCTGGTAAGATTAGATACCGTGAGAGCCATGGATGGCTGGTAAGATTAGATACTGTGAGGGCCATGGATGGCTGGTAAGATTAGATACCGTGAGGGCCATGGATGGCTGGTAAGATTAGATACCGTGAGGGCCATGGATGGCTGGTAAGATTAGATACTGTGAGGGCCATGGATGGCTGGTAAGATTAGATACCGTGAGGGCCATGGATGGCTGGTAAGATTAGATACTGTGAGGGCCATGGATGGCTGGTAAGATTAGATACCGTGAGGGCCATGGATGGCTGGTAAGATTAGATACCGTGAGGGCCATGGATGGCTGGTAAGATTAGATACCGTGAGGGCCATGGATGGCTGGTAAGATTAGATACTGTGAGGGCCATGGATGGCTGGTAAGATTAGATACCGTGAGGGCCATGGATGGCTGGTAAGATTAGATACCGTGAGGGCCATGGATGGCTGGTAAGATTAGATACCGTGAAGGCCATGGATGGCTGGTAAGATTAGATACTGTGAGGGCCATGGATGGCTGGTAAGATTAGATACTGTGAGGGCCATGGATGGCTGGTAAGATTAGATACCGTGAGAGCCATGGATGGCTGGTAAGATTAGATACTGTGATTGCCATGGATGGCTGGTAAGATTATATACCTTGAGGGCCATGGATGGCTGGTAAGATTAGATACCGTGAGGGCCATGGATGGCTGGTAAGATTAGATACTGTGAGGGCCATGGATGGCTGGTAGGATTAGATACCGTGAGGGCCATGGATGGCTGGTAAGATTAGATACTGTGAGGGCCATGGATGGCTGGTAAGATTAGATACTGTGAGGGCCATGGATGGCTGGTAAGATTAGATACCGTGAGGGCCATGGATGGCTGGTAAGATTATATACCGTGAGGGCCATGGATGGCTGGTAAGATTAGATACTGTGAGGGCCATGGATGGCTGGTAAGATTAGATACTGTGAGGGCCATGGATGGCTGGTAAGATTAGATACCGTGAGGGCCATGATTAGCTGGTAAGATTAGATACCGTGAGGGCCATGGATGGCTGGTAAGATTAGATACCGTGAGGGCCATGGATGGCTGGTAAGATTAGATACTGTGAGGGCCATGGATGGCTGGTAAGATTAGATACCGTGAGAGCCATGGATGGCTGGTAAGATTAGATACTGTGAGGGCCATGGATGGCTGGTAAGATTAGATACCGTGAGGGCCATGGATGGCTGGTAAGATTAGATACCGTGAGGGCCATGGATTGCTGGTAAGATTAGATACTGTGAGGGCCATGGATGGCTGGTAAGATTAGATACCGTGAGGGCCATGGATGGCTGGTAAGATTAGATACTGTGAGGGCCATGGATGGCTGGTAAGATTAGATACCGTGAGGGCCATGGATGGCTGGTAAGATTAGATACCGTGAGGGCCATGGATGGCTGGTAAGATTAGATACCGTGAGGGCCATGGATGGCTGGTAAGATTAGATACTGTGAGGGCCATGGATGGCTGGTAAGATTAGATACCGTGAGGGCCATGGATGGCTGGTAAGATTAGATACCGTGAGGGCCATGGATGGCTGGTAAGATTAGATACCGTGAGGGCCATGGATGGCTGGTAAGATTAGATACTGTGAGGGCCATGGATGGCTGGTAAGATTAGATACCGTGAGAGCCATGGATGGCTGGTAAGATTAGATACTGTGAGGGCCATGGATGGCTGGTAAGATTAGATACCGTGAGGGCCATGGATGGCTGGTAAGATTAGATACCGTGAGGGCCATGGATGGCTGGTAAGATTAGATACTGTGAGGGCCATGGATGGCTGGTAAGATTAGATACTGTGAGGGCCATGGATGGCTGGTAAGATTAGATACCGTGAGAGCCATGGATGGCTGGTAAGATTAGATACTGTGAGGGCCATGGATGGCTGGTAAGATTAGATACCGTGAGGGCCATGGATGGCTGCATGGATTTTTTCGGGACACCTGTTTTCTGACCATGATATGCTGAAGGCATATCCCAAAGGGTTACGGCCTGAGTTTGGGCGGATATGGGAGGTGTACCTCTCCCATTGACAAGGGGTTTGGGTTCTCACCCAAGATAATTTTTGAAAATGATATGCATTGAGAGAGAGAGTCTAAGGCTCTCTCAGCCTCTCTGACTCACTATTTTGGAGAGAGAGTTAGGACAGTTTATTAAAATTAACTTTTGAAATTCAAATAGATATAGGCCTACATGTATGTATTGTAAATGGGGTTGATACTATCTATGCATGGGTATGGGTATGGGTATCAAAATTGCTTGATACTATCTATGCATGGGTATGGGTATGGGTATCAAAATTGCTTCCAGTCTCATTAATTAATTTATTTTTAGGGCCAAGATTATGGTGATATATCAGAACGGAAGGCTCTGAGGCAGAGACTCAATTGTAAAAGCTTCAGATGGTATTTGGAGAATGTTTATCCTGAAAAGTTCATTCCAGATGAAAACGTCCATTCCTGGGGCATGGTGAGTGCTATGATTACCATCAGGAATAGATTTGGTTCTAATTGTGCGCAATATAGCTTTTGTTATTTTAATGATGCTTTATCCGAATTAACGCTCCTAAATTACTATTTCTTTGGCTTCGGGGTAAAAAATATTTGATTTGAGTCGAGGAACCCACCCATCAAAGCTCCAGAGTGATTTTTGATTTTTGAAGTTTGTTAAAAAATATTTGATTCCAGTCGAGGAACCCTCCCATCAAAGCTCAGAGTGATTTTGATTTTTGAAGTTTGTTATTTCAATTATTTGTGGCCAGAAGCACGTAGTCAAATGGATAACTCTAAAAACAAGTGGTAATACGGCCAAATTTCGTGAATACTCAAGTGATAATACATGTACGGCCATATTTTGTTGAACAACATGTTGATAAATAACACATTTTGGGAAATTTGATACCATAGTTGACAGTGGTTATCATTATTTTGTTGCAATTAATCGATTCTGATAACTACAACATATTTTGAAGAAATGTTATTGTTGTATCTTGATGATATGGGGACACTATGATCAGATTGAGTACCTTTAATACCATATAAAAATCATCAGGAATCATCTATAAACTTTGAACTCTCCTTGCAGCTCCGCAATCCGACCAGTAATATATGCCTGGACACGCTACAGAAAGATGAGAAGATGATATTTGACATTGGTTTGTTTGGCTGTCAGAATGGCGCCAGTGCTGGACAGGTGTGTGAAATACTAAGTATGCGGTATTCTGGGTTCTGACTGGTATGACCACTCCAGACCTGGTTACCTTTGTCTACTAGCTTGTAATATTTAGTGTTGATAGATGTATCCTACATACAGCTAACATATAGATAGAATGTCACAATTAAGTGTGTGAACTGGTAATTTTATTGCAGGAGTTTGTTGTAACACCACGAAATATGAATTAGATTGTGTTAAACTATTCAGACCACTTTATCTTGCAGCCTGAAATACGAGTGTGATTGTACAAACCTATTCAGACCACTGTGTCATTCTATATTTGTGATTTGTAAACCTATTCACACCACTGTGTGATTCTACGTGTGTCATTATGCTACCTATTCAGACCACTGCGTGATTCTACGAGTGTGTTTGTGCTTCTAGTACCTATTCAGACCACTGTGTGATTCTATGTGTATGATTGTGCTAACCAATTCAGACCACTGCGTCATTCTATGTGTGTGATTGATGTTTGCCTTTAATATATGACCATAATATATTCAGGTTTTCTCCTTGAGCATGAATGATGAGCTGCGACGAGAAGATGGATGTTTAGCAGCTAATGGCAAAGACAATGAACGTCTCAAGCTGTCACCATGCACTGGCACCAAATTCCAGAAGTTTAAGCATGATAAAGTAAGTGATTTTATCTTTATCTATTATTATTATTTATCTACTATTATTATCTATTATTATCTTTATCTATTATTATTATCTATTATTTTTCACCACCAATAATTTAAAGTGGCCCAGTAAACAGTCAACGAGAAGACTTTCTCTGACCAAATTGCAGATGAAGATGGATAACTCTAAAAGAAATCAAGTGGCTTTTTTGTGTCAGATATTTGACAAACCAGCAAAATGTTGATAAATAACAGGTTTTGGGCAATTTTATACTATAGTTGACTGTGGTTAGCATTATTTTTGGGCAAGTAAAAATGTTGTTGTTGTTGGAATCTGATGATATTGGACCATCAAATCAGATTGAGTAGCTTTAAAACTGGAATTTATTTCACCTGCTATGGTATTCTCACACAAAACACCTTCTCCAGGCTGTGTGGTACGTTTTTGGCAGATTGCACTTGAGTCTCCATGTCAACTATCTGTTGAATTAAATTACCTTTGAATAAGTGTGTGGTGGTCAATCAACTTAAAACATTAATATAATTTCTTAATGATTATCTATAAGATGTCATTTATTTATGTATTTTATTCTTGGATTACGCTAAAACATGGTTATATCCAATAAAGAATTTGAATTTGAATATGCTGCTTCTTGCCATTCAGGCATCACAGGTAGCCTTTGACAAGTAACTTCCTACTGCGATGGTTGCAGCGGACTCGCCCATAAACCGACTACCTGGCTTGGGGGCGGACATGCTGAACATTCTCTAATTTGTGTAATGAATATATCAATTACTATTATTCTATTACACCAATCAATCAATTAATTCATGTTATTGGGAATTTTTTCCATGAAGATAAAATGCAATCGTTATATATTCATTCTCCACTCCATTGTTAAATAGTCCCCTTTATTTCAAACTGATATATTTTTATGTACATCACTGTTAAACAGCATTGTATTTTAACAATAGTACCATTTGTAGTCCCAAGGTGCTAGTGTGAAAAGAAAAAATTTGAAGAAAAATGTTTTGTAATTTCTGTTAGTCGAGTATCCAGTTCGAACGAGTGGACAAAATTTTATTTGGGAAATTTGGAGATAACTTATTGTTTGGCATCTTTTATGATAAAAAATGAAACAACGCGATCAGTTTATGCTTTGAAGAGAACACTTTCAATTCACCGAGAAATGATCAGTAACTAAGGACACACCATAAACACTCTAGGTAAATTCGCCCCGGGGACAATCGACTCACGCGAATGTTAACCCTTCCCGAATTCCTTTCCTGGTGACTCGGCCACTTACATCTTTATCGAGAAATACAAATGAAAGTGTCAATGACACTGTAGCTCAACTTAGGTAGGGGAATAATTTAATGGTTGACAGTAAATGGAGGAATAGGAAAGATGCTAATTGAAATGTCTAACCTAGCTGTGCCAAAGGATTTAGTCATGCAAAGAGTAAAATCCAAGATGGCTGCTGACGGCCATGTTTTTTGGCCGAATGACCCCAAAATGACTCGTTCCCATCTACATGTCAATATTACCATTCATGACAAATTTCATGATGATCAGACGAATAGTACGACCTTTCGCCCGTGCCAATGAATTTAATTTTGAAATCCAAGATGGCCACCAACGGCCATGTTTTTTGGCCGAATGGCCCCAAAATAACTCGTTCCCATTTACATGTCAAGGTCAACAGCCATGACAAATCTCATAATGATCTGACCAAAGGTACGACATGTAGCCTGTGCCAAAGGATTTAGTCATGCAAAGAGTAAAATCCAAGATGACTGCTGGCGGCCATGTTATTTGGCCGAACGATGCCAAAATGACTCGTTCCCATCTACATGTCATTGTTAACATCCATGACAAATTTCATGAAGTTCCGACCAAAGCTACGACCTGTAGCTCGCGCCAAAGGATTTAGTCATGCAAAAAGTAAAATCCAAGATGGCTGCTGGCGGCCATGTTTTTCGGCCGGACAACCCCAAAATGACTCGTTCCAATCTACATGTCATTGTTAACATCCATGACAAATTTCATGCAGTTCCGACCAAAGTTACGACCTGTAGCCCGCGCCAAAGGATTTAGTCATGCAAAGAGTAAAATCCAAGATGGCTGCTGGCGGCCATGTTTTTCGGCCGAACAACCCCAAAATGACTCGTTCCAATCTAAATGTCATTGTTAACATCCATGACAAATTTCATGAAGTTCCGACCAAAGCTACGACCTGTAGCCCGCGCCAAAGGATTTAGTCATGCAAAGAGTAAAATCCAAGATGGCTGCTGGTGGCCATGTTTTTCGGCCGAACAACCCCAAAATGACTCGTTCCCATCTACAGGTCATTGTTAACATCCATGACAAACTTCATGAAGTTCTGACCTAAGCTACGACCTGTAGCCCGCACCAAAGGATTTAGTCATGTAAAGAGTAAAATCCAAGAGGGCTGCTGGCAGCCATGTTTTTTGGCCAAACAAGCCCAAAATCACTCGTTCCCATCAACATGTCAATATTAACATCCATGACAAATTTCATGATGATCAGACGAACAGCACGACCTCTAGCCCGCGCCAATGGATTGAATTTTGAAATCCAAGATGTCCGAATGACCCTAAAATGACTCGTTTCCATCTACATTCCAATTTCAACAGCCATGACAAATTTTATGATGATCAGACTAAAGGTACGACCTGTAGCCCGTGCTAAAGGATTTAGTCATACAAAGAGTAAAATCCAAGATGGCTGCTGGCCGAATGACCCCAAAATGACTCGTTCCCATCTACATGTCATTGTTAACATCCATGACAAATTTCATGAAGATCCGACTAAAGCTACGACCTGCAGCCCGCGCCAAAGAATTTAGTCATGCGAAGAGTAAAATCCAAAATGGCTCCTGGCGGCCATGTTTTTTTACAGAACGACCCCAAAATGACTCGTTTCCCATCTACATGTCAATATTAACATCCATGACAAATCTCATGATGATCAGACGAACGGTATGACCTGTAGACCACCGCGCCAATGGATTTAATTTTGAAATCCAAGATGGCCACCAGCGGCCATGTTCTTTGGCCGAATGACCCCAAAATGACTCGTTCCCATCTACAAGTCAATGTCAACATTCATGACATATTTCATAATGATCAGACCAAAGGTACGACCTGTAGCCCACGCCAAAGGAAATTGTTGATGGACACACGGACGACGGACGCCAACCCACGGCAATAGCTCAAACTTACAAAGTAAGTTGAGCTAACAACAAGTAACTAAGGCATTGTTAGGACTTGTCCAATCATAATCAAGGAAAATGAAAGAGAAACATAGAGGTGTAAAGACAGACACGATTTTTAATGGAGAGCTATTAGACACTCCCTTGAATAATGTTATTGTTCTCAAGTAATGCTTACTTTATTTTATTTACAGAAAACAGGTCAAGTGGTGCATGAGAGCAGCGGCAAATGTCTGGACAGTCCAATACCGAAAAACAGTGAATATGCCGTCATAAACCCATGTAACAACAAACCATCACAGTTCTGGGCGTTTGAACACTATCTAAACAGCTAACATATTGTCTCATCATAGATGTATCAATCGCTTGTGTTTTCATCAAATTCATTTATTGTCAATAATGTGCAATACTTATTCTTTAAACAGACTCATAATCTTAAAGTCTCAAATTATACAAAACAATTGCTCACTTGAGTCACATTCTAGGACTTAAAATAGGTCGATACGGCCACAAAAAGTCAAGTCCCAATTTCTCAGGCTGAATGTTTATTTAACCCTTTCATGACGGGAGCTTCCTTAAATTTTGCAAAGACCCTGTGCCAATGTATTCTCTTATATATGCGAGTCTCCAATAGGGAGCCTGGCATATATAAGAGAATACAATATTTACCTTGACCTTGTAAGCCAACACATGCACCAACATAGTTACCAACTACAGTAATTTTTCCCGGACATTAAACGGTAATAAAATGGTTGCATGTGCGAGATGTCAGGACCATGCACATGGGCCTGAGGCATGGGAAATTGACTTTACCTGGTCTAAATACATGAAATATTTACATAATGCAAGGACTTAAAAGCCCTGCATGAGGTACACATGAATCAATCAATTTGTGAGAAAATTAGGACGAACAAATCATGCAAATAAATGCGATTCTCCAGTGACGCAGCCAGCAGATTAGATACATGCTCTTAAGTTGGCAGCAATGTCATATGAATCGTGCAAATCGCAATCAAATGGTTGAGTGATTTGGCCTTTTGCATCAATGATGTAAAATGATGAAGATATAAGAAGAAACATTCAATATAGTAGATTTGATTCAACTGTTCAAATATGTCATACAAAATTTACACAATAGATAACCAGCTTAGTGCAACATAATTTCATTGAAATCTGCAGATTTAGTGATTGTCAATCGTTCGCATCCCACACTCATCTGGAAAGACATTAACCCTTTCATGACGGGAGCTGTGCTGGTGCAGCATTAGAGATCCTATGCCAGTGCATTATCTTATATATGCGAGTCTCTCATAGGCAGTCTTGCATATATAAGAGAATACTCTGGTGTTTTAGCTTCTTCCTGAGATGGTAAAGAGAGTTTATCTCACTTCTATGCTAAATGTTGAAAGCAGTTAACCCTTTCATGACTGGAGCTTCCTGAATTTTTGCGAAAACACTGTGCCATTTAAAACAAAATATTTGTGAGTTGCCCATAGGGCGCCTTGCATTTATCAGAGAATGCATTGGCCTAGCAATATTTACCTTGATCTTGTTAGGCAGTGCATTCTCTTATATATGCGAGGCTCCCTATGAGAGACTCGCGCATATATAAGAAATTGCACTGGCGCAGGGTATATAATGCTGCACCAGCGCAGCTCCCATCATGAAAGGGTTAATAAATTGTTGTGACATCAGTATGTCATTCTGTAGCATATACAGACCGTATCGAATGTATTTATCAGCCTATTTTGATCACTGGAATGTAAAAAAAACAAGAGATTACTAGAGATTACTAGGCTTAATTTGAGATTACTAGGCTTAATTTGAAATTACTAGGCTTAATTTGATATTACTAGGCTTAATTTGATATTACAAGGCTTAATTTGCTATTACTAGGCTTAATTTGAGATTACTAGGCTTAATTTGAGATTACTAGGCTTAATTTGAGGTTTGAAGATTATGAGTCGCTTTAAAGATGTATTTTAGTGTCGGGCTATTTATTATCAAAACCTATATCTAATTAACCACCTGAGGTGTGAAGGAAAGGGCCTATCGGCCCTTACGAGCATCCGGTGGTTAGCTCCCCCGAAATACTTTCCCTATTAATTCACCACCTGTATCATTAGCAGCCGCTACTTCATCTTCCCATCATGTTCCACGTCTTCTGTCTCACCCGCCTTATCACATTGTGTGACACTCTCACCATCGGTTGTATCTGCTCTTGTGTTCCCAAAGAAATGTACTGGGTCGAAATCCTTATGATTTTAAACGACCATGCAGGGAGGTTCGGTACCAGATTTGAATTGCTAATGTGAATAATTTGGCAGCATGCATGCACGTATTATTTGGAGCACTAGAGAACCTTAACAGCCAAATCCACTTCAGCCCATTTACTGCGAGGATGAAATGACAATTTCCGCTCTTAAAATATATATTGCTGATACGTGATTGTTCAATCATTGGTAACTCAGAATGGTCTTTTTTGTAAATTCTGATAAAATATTTTTGCATCAACGAGGATTCTTTGCATTTTTACACCAACATTTCCAAATAACTCATCCGTCCATCAACATGCAACAAATTGAGACTGTAAAACAGATCATAGTTGTTGCATAAAAAATGAATGATTGCGGACACCACTATAGTATATGGTTTGTAACAAATTTCCATCCTTCTTGTAATACATCAGTGCATATATCTTAAAAGGTTATGCTGAATACAGAACTTTTCCCTTATATACAAGAACTGTCAGGTCTCATTTAGGGCCTGAGCATTGCCTGGGTATAGCATAGATGCAGAGTATTAGTGCTGTCCTGAGAACTTAGCGGCTTTGGAGTTAGATATTCTCATTTATTAGAACTCAATAGCTGTGAGTAGGAGTGTAAAAATAACCAACATTTTCCAATAGAAAATAGCATATTGGTAATATTGAAGGCTAAACTGAAATTCAATGTGATTTTGACCATTTCATTGAATATGAGATACAGAGAAGGTAATAAATAGCTAGAATTATAATGAAACCATTCTATCCCTTTCTTTCCTTAATACTTGATGACGATTAGTTTCCATAGGAATGTTCAGATAATAAGTCCAACAAATGGTAGTTTGTTGAACTTAACATCTGAACATTTTCCACCAATGAATCTGTCTGTAGTCTGCATATATTTCCTGAGCATGCCTCCAGATGAATAATAGATTATTCCAATGGATACTTTTATACTGATGGGAGAATCCATTTAGTAAGGGTTAAGGCATCTGCATTGATTTATTGCATAGATGTAGCTGTATTACATGCAAAAACTTATTCTTATTCATAGATTCATTATGTATGTGTAGTTGTAATATGGTGTGTGATATAAGGAAAGCTGCTTCATCATTCTTGATGGAATATGCAAATGGTTTGTATGGGTTCATTTAGAGTATTTGAGGAGAAAGTGAGAATTGTTATATGGTGAATGGTGATATATAATAAATATGTTATGGTATATACATGTATATATATAATACATAGTTATGTATATTTTTAGGATACAATGTTATGTTTTATTGTGAAAAGGGATTATTTTCTTACTTGTTAGTGTGTTTTAAATTGTTCATATTTAAGTAATTGATACACGTTTGTGTTAATTTCACTAAGGGGAGACAATCTGCAGTGATAAGACTCAAAATAAGCGTTTTATGATTGATGTCAAATGCTATTCCTCCCTCTAAATTTTTAACATTTATATTCTATTATAATATATATATATATATAATTGGGATGAAATAATATTGTTGTTCCCCAAAACAAATATTTGTGGGGTACTATAGAAATCACCGGTGTTCATCCGTGCATCGTCTCAGATGGTTTCCGGATCATCGGGATGATAACTTTAGTTTTAGAAATCCAATTTTGAATGTGGATTACCCACATGAAATACAAGTCATATTCATAGTTATACTGTAGTTATCTAATTATTTGCAAATTTGGTATATGGATTACTCACATAAAAATTAAGTTGAAGTTCAAATTTGGGTTTGGTCCACCAACTTTTACCGGAATTATGGCTCTTGTCGACTTAGAAATTACTGATTATTTTGCTTTCTGGGTTATAACTTTTGTTTCAGTTTTCTGATTGATTTAAAATTTGGAATATCGATTACTCACATGAACTTGCAGGTCATGTTCGAATTTGGGCTTGGTCCACCCCTTTCTACCGGAGTTATGGCCTTTGTTGACTTTGAATTTCATGATTATTTTGGTTTATGGATTGTAATTTCACAGATTTAAAATTTACTTCTTATTCTGGTGTCTAAGCAAATAAAACTAGGAGTGTTGTCAACAAGGACAGTTGGAAGCAAATTTTATTAAATGTTTGTTCCCAGAATCAGAGATTTATCATTTGAAAAAATGTCACCGATCAAATAAAGCCACCTTATTTGGGGGACATGTGGCCTTAGCAGCCTTTTATTATACCCCCGCAACGAAGTTAGGGGTGTATACTGGAGTCAGCTTGTCCGTCCGTCCGTCGTCCATACGTCCGTCCGTCCATCTGTGGACACAAATTTGTCTGGAGTTTTTCTCAGTCGTTTTTTTATCAATTTCCGTGACACAATTTCCTTGGCACAGACATCAACCACCATGGGAACCTGTGCACCTGCGATTATGACGTCTGTCGGACTTTTTTTGTTGGAGTTATTCCCCCTTTTTCGACTTAGAAAATTTCGCAACATGTATACTTTTGTCCGAGCTTTTATTCCTACATTTTTCGGTCAATTTTTTTAAAACGTGGCTCAGATATTTAGTACCATTGGAACTTGTGCACCTGCGATTATGACATCTGTCCGCCATTTTTTGGTGGAGTTATCCCCCTTTTTCGACTTAGAATTTTTTTCGCAACATACATAATTTTGTCCAAGCTTTTATTGCTACAATTTTCAGTCAATAGGTTTAAGATTAGGGTTATGGTTGTACACCTGCAATGGGAACTGTTATTTTATGTGAAACATCTTAGTATTTAAAAAAAAGGGGGGTATCCGTAGTCCCATTGGGACAGTCACACCTCTAGTTTAAACTAGTTCTTTAAAATAAAATTTTAATTTCCTGATATGATTACACTGTATTAACACTTTAATGTCAAAGTTTGTGATTATACTGTTCAACCAAATCAGAAAATGAAGATAATTTGTTATAATTACATCTCGGTTCAACATATTAACCCGAAAATGCATTTGGAATTGGAAATAATATTAGTTATTGGGAATTTCATGGTGACATAGCTTTGACATCACATCCTACCGTGATGATGAAGGACAATTGTTCTAAGTTGATTGGTGCTCTCATTGCTTGATAAAAATCTTAGAATGGATGTTCTTGGTACCTTAACCCTAGGGATCTGCGAATATTTGAGATTCGATTCGATGTCGATATTGGGCACCCGATTCGAGATCGACACCGAATCGGTCCGCTGATTCGGATATTTTTGAATCGGTGTCACTTTGATGTGGTCTTGTTTTTTGCATCTAAATAACACATGCCAAATGACATGAACTCACAAAAATTGAAGCACAAGGTTGCCAAGATAGCCAACGTATGTAATTTTGAATGTACGTCGTTCAGAATAGACGTGCATTATGCAAATTAAGTGCTTCGATCGCAACCCATGATGGTGATCAATCGCCGCATATATTTGTAATCTGTATCAACACTATATAAATTGTCTACACGGTGCATGATCGCTAGATGCGGAACTCAATTGATTACCTTATGTTGAGAATTTCAGATATCCAATTCAGATTATACAAATAAAATTCAATGTCAGCCGCCATCATGAGCGACAAAACATAGATTTGAATGAACAGAATCGGTGAAAAATCCTAGAACAAACGGTTTATTACGTTCTTAAATGGACGTCATCATGTGCGACCAGTAATCTGCACACTGCCGGCAAAATTCCTATAAATGTCCTACTTTCAGTTTCTCTTTCCCGGGAAATCGAGCGTTGCACCAAGTTTCGATCTGTTGAATCTTCAACATTTAGCACTTGTAATTTATGTCTGTTTTCTGGGAACCCCTCTGTGAAGACAACTACTGCTAATATGTGATGTAGGTGTTTTGATCTATTGTGGGGTGAACAGTTTAGGTTTAAGTTAACAGATAACTACCATTGGTATCGGACTACAACAATTATATAGCTTAACCATGTACCCATGTCCACTTGCTTCAAAACTTTATTATCTTTATTAAATAATGTAGACAAGTGACTTCCATTCCATGGGGTTTGTGATACGTTGACGGAATTGTCTTTAAGTGTCTTACTGTCACTTCTTGTGTGTCATGTTTGTTCGCCATGACACAGCTAGATAGAAATTCAATGCAACATATCCCAAAACCTGCATGAGAATGAGAGTGACTTGCCTATGTCGTTGATTTTCCAAAAGAAAACCAAGTTCCAACAGACGTTTAAGGAGATTAACATTGGTATATAGTATCTAGTGAATTTTGCATTTTTGTCATGAGACACCGAAATACACACTGGTAAACACTCAATCACTAGCTGATTCGATTCGAGATTCGATTCGATGTTGATATCAAGAAGGAGATTCGATATCGAGATTTGATTCGATGCAACACCCCCAATTCGCAGATCCCTACTTAACCCTTTCTTTACTAAATACTCATTGACGACCAGTTATCCCTCAGGAAATGTTCAGATAATAAGTTCAACAAACTTATGTTGAAAATATTATCTGAACATTTCCCACCAATGAATATGATTCCTTTTGCACTTTCTATTATCTTTCATCTGCTTATATTTCTGAACATCCCTCGAGATGAATAATATAAAGCCTTCCTATGTATTCTTTTTATAACTGATGGGCGAATACTTTAATAAAGAAAGGGTTTAAAGTCTATAATCTTGACTGATCTACAGGAATACGAGTAATTCTTCAGATGATAAAGAAATTTCCTGGAAATGTCATGGAATAGTTGCCACTAGCTAAAAGATTATCGTATAGCTCGTTGTTTCCATCAGCATTGCATATAAAATTTCGGTGTTTGAGCTATGAGTTTCAAGTTGACAAAATGTTTGTATCACCTTTATTTTTTTACATAAATTATTTTAAATAAATAAGCTATTTAGGACATTAATTGAGTCGTATAAACAATTATTGGATGTTGTCATCATACTTGTTTGAAACCCTAACACACACCTAAAATTGTGGTCACAGTATTATTTTGTGTTATTATTAAAAGCGTTATATTTGTTACACTGGTTGTGGAACAGTGACTAAATGTTACATTCAACTTGGAACCAATATTTCCAGCAGCCCGCAAAATATCAATTGCTCTTCAAGATGGGTTTCTTCTTGGAGCCTATCTTCAACTTGGAACAAGTCATCTCGGTCCACAACAGCTTGGGATATATCGGTTGGGTTGATGCTGTTTTGGACCGAGTCCTGTCTCATTACTCTTCTGTAACAGACTTTATGCCTATAATCATTTGCGGGAGTTATCTTGTTTGCATGTCTTCTGATTAGGTCAAATGAACACTTTGCATGTATGAACATAGAGGGCAGCCTTTCCCAAACATGATATATATCAGATGTCCGTTGAATGTCAAAGCAACAAGATTTCTGGGTAAACAAAGTCTTGTTTTCCAGAGAATTTTGATTTGTTGTGCTATCAGAAAATGTATGTAAATAATATATTAAACAATCGTATCATCACATTAACTTTTTCTATCACGTAAATTATTTATCATTTTGAAGACCGAGTTATGCGGACATGTCAGATGATTAAAGGTACACAATCGGATTTGAGGGTCCCCGCATCATCATTTCTTCAAAAGAAGCTTTAGTTATCAGAATTGATTAATTACTAAAAAATAATGCTAACAACTGTCAACTCTAGTATAAAATTTTCCAAATCATGTTATATATACAGATTTTGTTGAACAGAATTTGGTATCAAGAGTTTATCGGTCGTCTCGACGAATATTTGCTAGGCCACCAAATATTCCAGGTGGTGAAAAATAACAGATTTCAAAAATTGATATCTGATAACTCGGAGCTTTGATGGGTGGGTTCCTCGACTCAAATCAAATATTTTTTACCCCAGAAACCAAAGAAATAGTAATTTAGGTGCGTTGATTCGGATTTAATATGTATATTTAATCACATTCAGGGGTTCACGTGCATGCCTGGGCTCAGTCCAAAACAGCATCAACCCAACCGATATCCCAAGCTGTTGTGGACCGAGAAGACTTGGTTTATGTTCAACCAAGCTGTCAGTGTTAAACCTTGGTACTGCTAATCAACTAAAATAACTAGTTTACTATGAATCATGCTGATGATCCAAAAGTCATAAACCTATCTTGTATTTGAAGATGAGTTGAATAGTATTGTGTTGTACTCTTGTCAATTTATGTGTATCTATCTCTCTCACACATTATAGTTTTGTGATATGTTCATGACATCTCAAGATAATTGTCATATATTCTGTGATAAAATATTTCTTATGGACTGTCCTACTTACCAGCCAGCAACATCTTAAATTGTAACTCATTGATGTTTTGGATTCTTTAATAAAATATTTTATTATGAAACGCCCAGTTCCATTTCATCATTAGAGTTAATGGTAGAACATTGATCAAATTTAACATGTATCAACTTTAAAAGAGGGAGCTTGGATTGAAAGATGAGATGTGCATATTTACACAATATAATATGCGCCACTTTATGGGAGGCCCTTTTCACATTTCTTATTTATTTGAGCTTAAGCATTCCAAATATGTGTCTTATCAATTTATTTGCGCTTAAGCATAATCATTTGCTCTTAAGCATAAATCATTTGCGCTTAAGTGAAAATACTTAAGACTCCCTTACTTCCCTCCGATTGTGAATGATTGAAGAAAAAACATATTTCAATATTCATATCAGCATCCCTATCCCTGTTGTCCCAAGAATTGGTGCCTCACTCCCGGAGCTCTGGTATATTTTATTAAAGGGAGATCTCCTGCACAGATATATACAATTTCCATGGCCATAAAAAGGGAATTAGGGGTTACTGGGGGGCTTGTTTCACTCATACAGTGTGCTTATTGACTTGAAATAGGGGACAAAATCAGCATCCCTGCCACCAATAATTTGTGTCTCCATCCCAGAGATCTAGTTTATTTTATAACAGAAATATCCTGCACAGATAGATCTATACCATTTCCATGGTCATAAAGAGGGTAGTATGGGTTACTGTGGGATTGCTTCCCTGATGGTGGGCCTATATAAACATGAGTGATCGATGTATTCAGGCCTGTGCCATTTAAAATTAATTATACCCCCCCGCAACGAAGTTGGGGGTGGGAGTTTACTGGAATCAGCTTGTCCGTCGTCCGTGGACACAAATTTGTCCGGAGTTTTTCTCAGTCGGTTTTTTATCATTTTCCGTGAAACTTGGCACAGACATCAACCACCATGGGAACCTGTCTGTCAGACTTTATTTGGTGGAGTTATCCCCCTTTTTTTACTTAGAAAATTGTTTGCAACATGCATAATTTTGTCCGACCTTTTATTCCTACATTTTTAGGTCAATAGGTTTAGGATTAGGGTTAGGATTGTGCACCCGCAATGGGAATCTGTTATTTTATTATTTTAACTAAGTGTTTACTCACATGACATGTGAAACATCTTAGAGTTTTAAAAACATGGGGGGGGGGGATATATACTTACTCCTTACTCCCATTGGGACAGTCACACCTCTAGTTCAGGGTCAATGCATATGAATTTTTGTTTGAGTGCAAATGATTTCCGCTTATTAAAGTGTAAATATTTGCGCTTAAGCGCAAATGACATATTATTTGCGATTAAGCGCAAATAAGGAATAAATGTGAAAACGGCCTCCCATTCCACTTGAATGATTTACAATTCAACGTGGAGATATCAATCTGTTGATAAACTTGGAAGAGGTGACCAAGGCAAGGACTCAAGAGTGGAATCCTGAAACATGACCGCCTACACCAAATGGCACAAGAACGTTTGTGGCGCATTGGAAAACGGCCAGGTCACTCACTATATATAGCCCATTACCATTAGTTGTACACCGTAGAAAATTATCTGTAAAGCTTGAAATGTCCTAAGTTTTTTACTTTTTATTTTACTTTTCATGCACAAACTTGTCATTTGTATTTTACTGGTTTTGTTTCTATGACCCTGATCTATTGCCTGTCCAACTTTTGAAATTTGATGGAAGTGATGGATTTACTGTTAATTTTTATAAATATTTTTGGAAAGACTTGGGGCAATATTTGATAAATTCATTAAATTACAGTCAATTATCACAAGAAATGTCAACCACACAAAGATGTGGAATAATAACTTGCATTCCAAAACCTAATAAAAATAAACTCCTTTTGAAAAATTGGAGACCTATTACACTTTTAAATGTAGATGCTAAAATAGCATCAACAGTTATTGCTAACTGCATAAAAAAGTACCTACCAGAACTTATATCTAGTTCACAACTTGGATTTATGTCAGGGCGCTATATTGAAGAGTCAACTAGACTCAACTTTGACTTGATAGAGAAGTGTGAAAAAAATCAGATTTCGGGCATAC
The DNA here is from genome assembly GCA_032622095.1 of Siphonodentalium dalli. Classification (NCBI taxonomy): domain Eukaryota; kingdom Metazoa; phylum Mollusca; class Scaphopoda; order Gadilida; family Siphonodentaliidae; genus Siphonodentalium; species Siphonodentalium dalli. The sequence goes on from CP136068.1 coordinate 53,406,634, forward strand.
TTGCAACTCTTGACTTCGAAAAGGCATTTGACTCGTTGGAATGGAGTTTTATTCAGAAAAGCTTAATTTTCTTTGGATTTGGCCCTTTATTGAGAAACTGGGTAAAAACTTTCTACAACAATATATATAGTTATGTCATTAATAATGGGAATATAACAAATAAAATCGACATTAATAGAGGAGTAAGACAAGGCGACCCACTATCACCTTACCTCTTTATCCTATGCGCGGAAATACTTAGTGCCAATATTAAATTTAACCCAGAGATAAAAGGTATACAAATAAAAGGATCAGAATACACTGTAACCCAATATGCAGATGACTTAAACCTCTTCCTCCAGGATGATCAGAAATCCCTCGATACAGCATTAAATACTTTTGAAGTTTTTGCAGCCATCTGAGTGATCAGACCTAAAAATCAATTATGACAAAACACAAGCCATATGGATAGGTGCAAAACGGGGTTGTGTTGAGGAAATTATTACGGATAAAAAAATAATATGGAACCATAACCAATCTATTACAATCCTTGGAATTGAATATAATCTATTCAGTGAGAATTATATAGAAAATAACTATCACAAAAAGATACAAAAAATAGATAATTTATTGAACGATTGGTCATTCAGAAACCTTAGCCTATATGGTAAGACAACTGTTGTAAAGACACTGGCCTTGCCTATGTTAACACACTGTTTCTCAGTTCTACCTTCACCCTCTCAAGAGGTGTCTGAAAAATTAAAAAAAGTTATTTTCAAATTTTTATGGTCAGGAAAGCCAGACAAAATTAAAAGAAATGTAATGATAAACAACTGGGAAAATGGGGGAATTTTATTCCCCCACATTGACTCATTTTTATAAAGCATTAAAGATGACTTGGATTAAAAAAGTTTTAGACCCACAGACAGAAGCTGGTTGGAAAACATTACTGGTAGATGATCTAGAAACTTTCGGTGGCCACAAAATATGGAACCTTCATAAAGAAGGGCTTAAGATATTGAGTAACACACTATCCATTCTGGAAGGATGTGATAAATGAATGGTCCAGTTTGGATAAAAATATTACCATAACCCCAGAAGATGAGATATTAAAAGAACCGCTATATTATAATCAAAACATATTGGTGAATCAAAAAATGTTCTTTAATAAAACATGGATTAAAAAAGGCATATACATTTTAAACGATCTTATTGAAGAAAACTCAGGGCTACTGGAATACGAGAGTTTCTGTAAAAAATATGATATAAAAACTCCCTTCACCACCTATAATTGGTTACTTGCAGCATTACCAGCTTCCTGGAAGCAATATTCTATCCAATATTCTTAGAGCAATACTCTAAACCCCCAGATATATCTAAAAAAAATGGGAAGACAGATTAGAAATAAAGTTCACGATAGATGAATGGAAAAGAAACTACACAAAAACTAGTAAAATTACAAATGACACAGATCTATTGTCTTTTCAGTTTAAAATAAATCATAACATTTTATATACTAACACATATGGGAGGCCAAATTCACATTTATTAATAATTGCGCTGAAGCGCAATTCAATTGCACTGAAGCGCAATTCAATTGTGCTGAAGCGCAATCCAATTGCACTGAAGCGCAATCCAATTGCGATGAAGCGCAATCCAGCTTGATTCATATCAATTGCGCTGAAGCGCAATTCAATTGCGCTGAAGCGCAATTATTGTTACAAGCTCAAACCCCTGAATAGATAGGTTATTCCATTATCATCAATTCATATGGGATATCCACCAATTGCGATTCAGCGCAATTCAAAATTAATTGCGCTTCAGCGCAATTAATTTTTCACATACTACCCAAGCAATTCAATTGCGCTTCAGCGCAATTATTATTATTAAAGTTGGGTTGAAAATTAACTGGTATCGCATCGCAATTTGCTACCCAAATTTGGATAATAGCTTTGCAATTTGGTATGAATTTTATATGATTTCAGAACAATGCTATCTAATTATGTCATGAGGTTATTTGATAATCAAAATTTGAAAAGTAATTTGCTCCCTGAATAGGTGGGTTATTCCACTATCATAAATTCATATGCGATACCAACCAATTGTGCTTCAGACTGCTTCCTTGCCTCTTATCATGAGTATTATGAGTTAACTTATAAAGACAGTAAACAATCATGAGAGCACCCCTACCTTTTACATTAAGGGCTGAGAGGATAATATCAAATTATTTATGGACTGAGTCATTTTTATTCGTTTAAAACCACATCTCAGAAAATTCTTTAGAAGTCTTCATGAGTGAGTCACATACAGAAGGAATAAAGGCAAGGAGACTAAGTTTCCCCTGCCACACCACATAATAGCGTTCCTTTCAGGGCGACTCACAAAACATTTCCTTCTGTTTTAGTCGGTGTGACTCTCGATAGCATTACCTTATGTATTAGTCGGGGTAACTTGCGACACCGCGCGGGTACCTTCTGTTTTAGTCGGGGCAACTAATGATAGCATTATAATCTGTATGAATCGGGCCGACTCGTGATAGCATTGCCTTCTGTATTAATCAGGGGGACTCACAATAGCATATTTCCTTCTGTTTTAGTCGGTGCTACTCGTGATAGCATATATTACATTCTCTATTAATCGTGAAGACTCGCAATAGAATTAGCTTCTGTTTTAGTCGGGGCTACTCGTAATAGCATTATCTTCTGTTTTAGTTGGGCCGACTCGCGATAGCATTATCTTCTGTATTAGTCGGGGTAGACTCACAATATATATAATTATCTTCTGTTTCAGTCAGGGCGACTTGCAATAGCAATAATTAGCTTCTGTATTAGTTGGGGCGACTCGCAATACCAGTACCTTCTGTTTTGTTCTGTTTTTGTTTTAGTTGGGAAAATAATTGCGCTGAAGCGCAATTATTTTTCTATTGGATTTATTCATACCGGTACCTTCCGTTTTAGTTGGGAAAATAATTGCGCTGAAGTGCAATTGAATTGCGCTGAAGCGCAATTATTTTTCTATTGGATTTATTCATTAATTAACTGGGGGGTTTAGCCATATATGAAAAATGAATTGCGCTTCAGCGCAATTAATTATGAATTGCGCTTCAGCGCAATTGAATTGCGCTTCAGCGCAATTATTAATAATAATATTAACTAGAATGCACTCAGAGAGATGTCAACGTGCGCAAAAATGTAATAAACAATAATTTAAAAAAAAAATTCACTGTATTTTACTTTATTTAATTTAATTTAATTTAATGTATTCACTGTATTTAAATTTATTTTATTTAATTTAATGTTTATAGCAAAAAAAGACAATTACCATTTCTCATTTCATCACAGATAAAAGGCAAATTACTATATTAATCATTTAAGTAATTAAAACCAATTCCATGTTGCCGAAAGGATAAGACTTTAATATCGATTACATTTTTTTCAGCGGCATATTTTCATTTTCATTTTCCGATAGTCAAAGTTGACCAAAGGAGCAATTATAACAAATAATTAATACCATTTGTGTAAATATTGATAGCAGCCAATATGCAACAATAAATATCAATAATTAATCAATAATTAATCAATAACGATCATTTTATGTAATAATAAACTCTTCAAACGGTGTTTGTGTCAACAAATGCGTTTTGTTTTGTGTTACGTCATTCGTCGTATTTGAACCCGGAACTCGGCTGAAGGTTAGGCTATTCAGCCTATTGCGTCGAATTACGAAATCGCGTTTTGAATGTCTCTCTTTTCCCGCACGATAAAAAGAGGTCTTCGCACGAACCAAAAATGATAAAACTTCCAAATTATAAGTAAAAATAACCAAATGAAGGCGTCTATGTAGGTCCCGAAGGAGTATATAGACTCTTTGATATAGAGTTCTGATGGAGAAAATGTAGGTCGATCTATTTTTGTCATAACTCTGACGTATTTTAATATATATGGCTACCCCCCCCCCCAGTTAATTAATGAATAAATCCAATAGAAAATTAATTGCGCTTCAATTAAATTGCGCTTCAGCGCAATTATTTTCCCATATCAGTATGGGAACCCCCAGTTAATTAATGGAATAACCTATCTATTCAGGGGTGTAAGCTTGTAACAATAATTGCGCTTCAGCGCAATTGATATGAATTCAATCAAGATGCATGGATTGCGCTTCAGCGCAATTATTAATAAATGTGAATTTGGCCTCCCATAGGCATGTGTCCATACAGTGTCATATAAGAAGTTTAATTAGAACTATGAATTCCTTGTCAGTACCACTGATTACATAATTATATGTTATAAATTTATGTTCGCACTTTTAAATCCTTGTTTGAAGACAACATAAATAAGAACAATTGTTCAAACAATGAAGAATATATTTGCATGAATTAAAACTATCGCGAGACTTGGAAACACTAATTAGGATTTCAATACAATGACGTTCGTTTCGTCACGCGTATTTCGATCTGATTATTGCATCCGTCGAAACCGGAAATACCGCGAAATGAGGCAACCAATGTAGTCGAAATTGGCATGTGAATTGACCTTTGAAAACAATGCTTCGGTTTCGCATCAGAACTCGACCGAATAGATTAAGGAAAAGTTTCGGTTGGGGTAGTGGCCCGGTAGAGCGACTGAGGCGCTTGAGGGTTGTTGTCACCGCTTTATTCAGACACGAGCGACTGGAAGGATCCGCAGATGTTTTGAAAGAAGCCAGAGATTACGCCGAAAGGGTACGACTAGTCGGACTACGATCCCTGGGGGAGGGGGGAAGGCGATTCCAATTCCCATTCATACAATGAATCATTGAATGCCTACAATGGGTAAATTACCCTGGGCAAAAGTTAATGGGCATACTGAATCTGAATCTTGTACGCCATGTACGGCACAGTATCCTTTCAGACGTATAACTTACTATAAGTGCTGGGTAGAGGAGGTTAGGCTGTAGGTGTTGAACTTGGAGCCTGCAGGACTGATGATGTAGAGTCCAGCGCTGTGATGTCGTCCTGGTCGAGCACATTCCACTACCGGAACAGCACCTATGACCTTTCATGTGTATATATTCATGTGCACAACACATTTTGAATTTGAATCGGTAAATGTGTGTTTTGTTGGTCACGTTATTTTATCAGAAAAACAGTTTTCTGTCGTATATATATATACTACCGGAACACATCCTATTTTATGGTTAAAAGTATGGGAAATAGGATGCGTTCTGGAACTATATATTTCCGTGGAAAACATTGTTTTGTTGTAAACTAACAATTACACATGTCGATATCACGTGACCTAGAAAGCACACTTTTTCCGGTTCGAAACGTGCCGTGTACATGAATACAACTTACAAGTGATATTACCTTCAACAAATAAATAAATGAACATAAGCCTAACAAATGCTATTATTGGGCTATATGGATGTCAATAAATCGTTCTAAATCTAATATTATTAAATATGTAGTAGTGTGTAGCATGATGAAAATAGTAATACAATGCGAGACATGTTTTTGTCACGTGACGTGGGTCATCTCTGACTAAAACATGTTTTCATTAAGTATTTGCAGTGAATATAAATGCATATGACATACATTGTATCCTCTACTATTGCGTTTAAAACGCAATAGTAGAGGATACAATGTATGTCAATGACGATGTAGCTATACATACAGGCTAATTTGATAAACACCATATATTAGTTTGCTTATGTGTTGCCTTTGGGTCGCGTCCATTTAGGATAAGTTAGGATGTTCCCAAGGTGGTCATGGGGGGGGGGGGGGCAACTTCATCGCTCATTGTCTGATCTAATTTATATCTGTTTAAACGTATTAGTACACGAAAAACGTACGTCAATTACGCTATATAGCTACATGTAGGCTATATAATCATCGATAAAACCCCAGAAATCAGTCTGCTCATGTTTTGCCTTTGTTCAAACCAAGTCCGTAGCCAGCCATAAAAGAAGGCAGTTCGTCATATATTTGGAGGGCATTTGAATCGAGCCGCGGAGAAGAGCGCCAGAGGGGGTGTCCCCCTTGCGTTTAAGGGGGGTGCGGGGGCCCTCCCCCGGGAATTTTTTTCTGAAAAGACAATGCAAATGGCATAATTTAGACCACCCTAAAATCTAAAGAACCTTCAGAATAAAGAACCTAATGTTTATACCCGACCTAAACTATATACCATCACACGGGGATACTTTGGACACGGGGGTGAGTTTGAACAGTTTTCCTGAAAAAGAATTATTTATTCCCAGTAATAAATGGCAATTGCTTATTTGCTCAGATAAAATTTAAACTACATATATGTGATTTATTTGAGGAACATGGTACTGTGTTATTTTGGATGGAAATTTTAATTTCAGTCCCAGAGTAAATATCACATGGTGATCACACATGGGATATTAAAATTTTACTTTCACACAAAAATACAGATGGCTGTAATAAACTCCCCGAAGAAACATTGTTTTAAATTTAATGTTGTTTATAGGTCAATGGAACCAAGAAAATACTTTGTGATCTGTCAACATATAAATTATGATTAGAAATAATTCAGAACCATAAAATCGCAGGTGTATCTTATGGGATGGGGGATACTTTGAACACTCAAAGTATCACCAAAGTCATTCAAATGTTATGTTTCAGTATGCTGATTCTGTTATTATAGCTGTCAGTATCACGCAGATTTGCGAAATGGCCGGGTGTGGTACATGCATGGGCATAATCAGAATCTCCCTTATGTTTATATAGGAGGATCAGGTTTGATAAGGCCAAAACGAAGAATACCTGTGTTTAGGGTAACCCGCCCGCCCCTACTCAAAACCTGCCGCCAAATTCCATTTTATCGTTTTTCAAAAATTTCCTCCGACTTCATTTTATTTTTTTGTAATTAGGAATTCGCGACTACGGAATTAGCTTAAACAAGTAAACCATTTCCTTGCAAATATCGTCAATTCAAGAAAAACGGAAGTGCTGCCATTGTTGTTGTAGTATATTCGTATTCCCTCGTCATTTGCGGCAAACCTCGCCGATTTCTCGAAAGCGGAAAGCAGAAAACACGCGATATGTATTAACAAGCAAATCGAAAGTAACCGGATATTTTGCCGATTGAATATGGCGGAAACACTTCCGTGTGCGGATAGATCCTGCATTTTAGCTATTAAACTTCACAAATGCGTTCATATGAATCAGAATAGAAACATCATGGCGCCTGTCAACTATAGCACAGACATGTTGTCGTGCGTGAACCGGTACCACACAGATTCTGAACTGACAGAAAAGGACATAGTAATAAAATGTCAGATTAAAAATAATTCTGTACGTCACGTTCGCGTTGCCGCATGTATGTGCCATTTCCAATAGAGGAACTCTTGTTAAATTCACCTTCTGAGTTGAATATTTCGCATAATGTCTTAGTATTCGAGTCAGTGGATAAACAAAATATCATAAGTCTCTTGTGTGGGAAATTGAACAGTAATATGTCCACTCGTAGGATTTGGCCTGTAATATTTATCCGAGCTTCAGCGTGAACCTAAACCGTTTAATTTCCAACACTAGACACTTATCTATTATATATTTTGGAAGATCTGTGTGTGTGTGTGATCGCGATGAACTCGAAAACTGCCGGACGGATTGAGACCAAACTTCCTATCTAAGGGTAAAATACCAGATGAAGTGGCATCGCATCGCTTCTGAGAACGTCAGAGCACCCATTCTCCACCCCCAGTCACAAAAATTACCGCCATTGGCACGGTGGGGATAATCGCGTTGATAGTTAAAGAGCGTTCATATCCGCAGTGTCGTCGATAAAGAGCGTATGTGTGTAATGTGATTATTACGTCTGGGCCTGGGCGTGTGCGTGTAAGACTGTATCCAGACATGAGCGTGTTGTGTGACGTACTTAGGGCTTTCCGCCCGAGGTGATCTTCACCTTGAAACGGTACCCACAAACATACCTCTTTTAGGGACGGGTACCATCACGGGACGGCTACCATCATGTCTCTTGATTAAAAAGGCAGAATTAACTCAAATTAAATTAAACAATTAACGGATTTCGACGAAATTTGATACCTACGGATACTTTTATCGGGGGAGTGTTTTCGACGGTTCAAATTGTGACCCCGAACTGACCTTGACCTTCAAAATTGTCAATTCAAGGTCAAAGCCCGGACGAAGTCGGGTCACCTTCTAGTTCTATATATAATATCATTTAATATCATGCTGTATACATGTCATTGGACTTCTGTAACACCATTAAACTGATTAAAGCTACCATGACATTGATTAGTGTGACAATGACTTGCCCAAGCTTTATACGAGTGACACTGGCAGACGATTAGAAGGCACGAATACTTAAATACTATCCCCTGTGAAAAATAAACTGAAAAAATAAAATAAAATGAAGTACCGCCCGCCCGCCCCTGTTTTTTTCCTTCATGCTACCCTAAACTCAGGTATTCCTTTTGGCCTAATATTTGTGATGGGGGATTCAACTTGGCCGACCCAAATCCCAATACATCGGTATGGAGGCGTTAAAATAATGTTCGCCGGATGTTGCCCTCATTATTCCCCAAATCTGGCTTCTACTAACATATGGGGTGAACAGTGGATATATTCAATTAATCTACTAGTAGTTTAGTACATCTAATTCATTCTTGGGAAAATTTTGAAAAATTAATGTGGCACCTATACTAGTACCAGTAGTTCTGACAGTGAATCCATTCCTAAGTCACTTGCCAAATATTGCATGGCTATTGGAGTATCTTAAGATAGGGAGCAGTATTCAATTGGTACTCTGGGGAAGTGGTTCTGAACCGCAATGTGGGGGTATTGATGGTATATAATGATTATTAGTTAACTGGTTCGCTGCTAAATATCCTACATACGCATAATGAAATGCGTATATTTATTTCAATAAACAGAAAAATCATTGGATTTTATGCTCGGAGTAGGTAGTTTACTACATTTGCACTCTTTTATCAAATTTTACCCCCACATATTTACATTTGTGATTATGTTATGAGCCTGGATGTCTCAATATGCTATGGTTATGAGCCTGGATGTCTCATTAGGCTATGGTTATGAGTCTGGATGCCTCATCAGGCTGTGGTTATGGGCCTGGTTGTCTCATTAGGCTATGGTTATGAGCCTGGATGTCTCATTAGGCTATGGTTATGGGTCTGGATATCTCATAAGGATATGGTTATGAGTCTGGATGTCTCATTAGGCTATGGTTATGGGCCTGGATACCGCATTAGGCTATGGTTATGAGCCTGGTTGTCAAATTAGGTTATGGATATGAACCTGGATGACTGATTAGGTTATGGTTATGAGCTTGGTTGTCGGACGCCGTTGGGCAAAACAGTTTATCATTTTTCTAAAACTTTTTGCAATAGAAGTACCTTTTCTGACAATTTTATTGGTCTGCATCCATTAAAACTTCACAATGTCCCAATTTAATTATATATGCAACAATATTTCCAAAATATTACCTGACAAACTCTATTTAAATGATTAAACTAAACAAGCAATACAGTGTCATCGCCAAAGCCCATATCTGGGCTTCCAGCACTCTTACATAGTTTCCAAATATGGGCTTTCAGCACTGAACCAGTTAAGTAACTAAGCCTAATATCCATCATGATAATATTAAAGTATTTGTTTTTCTCTGTTCGGGTTATAACTTGAACAATATAGTGCTTGGATCTTTATGAAATTTGGTATATTGATGTTCACTAAGTTCTATTAGGACATTCAATATTTAGGGCTCAATTGTTTTGTTCAGGTTTTCTATACTAGAGTTATTCATCTCTGTTTATCTGGAAATATTGGCTTTTTGGTCCGTCAGATGTCTATTCGACAGTTAGAGCCCAAATATATGTAATATATTAATATCGTGTTAAGTTTTAAATTAAAAAAAAATTTTTTATTTGATTGAGCTGAGAAACGCAATATTGGCTTTAGAGTTATTCATCTTCGTTTATCTGAAAATAATTATTGTTCGGTATGTTTGTCTTCAGAGTATGTATCAGGCATGACTCATCGGTTATAGGTATATGCCCACAATAGCTAGTATGTCACATGGGTGTATGCACCGGACGACAGTCCATCTCTTGTTGGCACTAAAAGGGAATATCTATAAACAGACCCAGATATGTCCTGATGGCAGGAGCTGTTGGTTGTTAGGTTAGGGTGAGGTATATAGGGGGTCTACAGTGTGATTTACATTGGTGTCAGACCAAATATGGCATATATATATTATATTGTCCAGATTGTTTGCTAGGTTCAAATATGATATGGGCGATTGGGCGTGACTTTACTTAAACAGCATGATTCATTTCTGTAAGGACTTCTCAGTGTTCAAAGTATACCCAATGTGGTGAAACTTTGAACGCAACATATTTGATGTTGGTATCAAACTATTAGGGCACAAGACCCTTGTGCAAGTTTCATATTACAATAAATCCAACACAGCCCAAAAATTGTATGTCAATAAAATCAACATACAGCCCACATTTTATCGATATGATACTAAACATATTAAAAGTGTTCAAAGTATCCCCATTTGACGGTAGCTTTAAAACACGATAATAAACTATTGTTGGCCAGAATATTATTAAGGCATAAAGTGATCGTGAAACGCTTGTTTTCCAGAGATATTTAGTGAATGTGGCTCCAGTTGTGGAATGTATACACGTATATGCATAAACAGACAAAAACAAACAACTGTGGTCATGTTGATGTATATATAGCCACACATGCATGCGTAAGCGTTAGCGAAAATAATCGGATTCGTTCGTCGGATCCGTTCGTCGTGCCGTTGGGGTCATGCGAACGTTGTCCGATAGTGATCGTTTCAGTCACTTCACCATAGATTTAAGCTAGCCACACATGCTTGCGTATGCGTTAGCGAAAATAATCGGATCCGTTCGTCGGATCTGTTCATCGTGCCATTGGGGTCATGCGAACGTTGTCCGATAGTGATCGTTTCAGTCACTTCGCCATGGATTTACATGCGAACGCAAACGGAGCAACGGTTTCTATATATACGAGTATTTTCGGTCCAATAAAAATTCGGAGCGTCAGAATTTTACTGTATATACACGGCACCCTTCCGTTGGATGGTCATATCCAGTGATTATATCATGCTAGTTTGAGCTGCATTCTGTTGAAGCCCCTGGTTGAATTCCGGAATATTACGATATGGGTTGTCATATAATTTGCGGGCATCGGTCTCTATCCAGGCTGTTGCATTGCGCCGTTCATTCGAATGAAATGTTACTGTTCCGGGCATTAACTGGATCAATAGCAAATATACAGTTCAGCCTTGTATGCACGACACGAGCATAGAATGCCGCTCCGCGGCATGACATGTTTCTCCGAACGGCGAACGGCTATCACCTCCTCCGGGCACATGCATGGAAAAGGGCCGTTCGTTCGAATGGTACGAACCCCCCTGGCTACGGGCTTGGTCAAACAAAGGATGTTGTATGATGCCCCCGTTATATACTCTTTCACACTCCAAACAATCTCCGCCCAGATGAGTCCAACACGATCAGTCCCTTGGGCGATTTAGGTCAAATGACAGTGCATGGCCCCAAATATTCCCTCAATTCGATCCATGCACAACATCCCACCCGATCCAAAATGGTCACCGACCAAAGCATCACACGAGCGGATTTCTTGTGCTTTATCGATCATGTAGGTACAGCGTTATTGACGCATTACTGTCAAGCTGTCCTCTATAGCAAAAATACTGTGGCCCACAAAACAGTCTTTAGAAACACTGGTTAAAATGGACGCTGCACAGAGGGATCCGAATATGGAACCCATATCCGAATATGGAACCCATATGTCATTACTCAGCCCTCATATTGTAATACACAATACAGTATTTTGAAACACTCCACTCATTAAAAATGGACTCCACTCAGAGGGGTCTGAAAAGCTAGGGCACCCATGTCATTGATCAGTCCTCTTGTTCGATTTCGTTCAAACAAAGGGTGTTGTGTGTTGGTCTCATTACATCCGTTCGACTGCCTAATGCCCAACCCCAATCCAAAATGACCTCCGAACACCCTACCCCAATTTGTCCAAAAATAGGGAAAAGTCGTATCTTAGTCCCTTGGCCGATTTAGATCAAACGATGGGTGATGTAGGGTGGCTTCCAAGACTCCATTGTGAACCATGCACCCTAACTGATCCTAAATGGTCGGCGCCCAAAGGCAACACACGAGCAGACTGATATCTGACCAGTGTTTATCGAATTAGCCTGCATGAACAGCTACATCGTCATTGACATACATTGTACCCGCTACTATTGCGTTTAAACGCAATAAATTATTGCGTTTAAACGCAATGTTATGGCATTTAGATGCAATGTTATTACATTTAAACACATTTTTTTTTATTGTCACCCATGTGACTGCAATTGGCTTCCGTACAGATCAGAGTTCAATCTAAATTTTTTTTTTTAAATTTAATATAAATAAATTTTGTTTTAAATGTTTAAAGATAAAAATTTGCACAAATCATACATGAGTGTTTCAGCCAGTGCAAGTGCTGATGTGTTCACCTCAGAAGTCGATCTCACGTAACAGACAACATTTATATGGGCAAAGTCTTATTACCAGTGGGCAGTACTACCGCTGTGGGCGTGGTCTCTGTGTAAAGCTCCATTATCCTGCCATTTGATTTTGATATTTATGTATCCATGGCAACGGCCCAAATCTCGTCCGAAGTCACCTCATGGGTTGGGGTGAAATCGGACACTTATATAGAACATGAAATAAAACTCCAAATTATACAGAGGATCCAGACTAAATGTACCTGGATTATGATTTCTTTTAATCAAAATGTTTCATTGATAAAGCATAGACCATTAGTATAGCTGCCCAGGAGCTATTATAGCTCATTATATATATACATGTATTTAGGCCTACCCTGCCACTGTGATGGACCAAGTGCAATTCTAACAGATCACTCCATAATGTTCGCTGCAGTTAAAAAACGTTCAACAGCATATGGAAAATAATCTACGGTCAGTGTGTGAAGAATTAAGTATGTCATAACACAGAAGGCCTAATGGCGAATACATTGAAATTAACAGGAATGCAAATGCAATGATTCACGGCTCATCAAATGATGCAGGGACAATTAATGCTGACATGGTGATTTTCACATGCTTGGGTTAGTTACATGTACCGGGTATGTGTGAATAAATTTGTGGATATCATGCAGTATATTGATGGGAAATATTCCGACCTACCCACACGTGTGTGTACTCTTCATGCATGTATTTCGTTATGGCATAAGATCCAACTAGGAGAGCCACCACATGCGATTCATATTCACACTGTTGACCTGTGTTGACAGGATTATTTCGGACACCACCCAAGGGGTCACAAAAACAAATATCACTACATTGCTATGATGGCTTAAAGAATATATATAAAAAAGTCATACAGTAATGCTCTAATTAATCGACTCCTTAAACACAGGAGAGAGCTTTCCGATGAATGGCAACAAGCCATATTTCCGACTAAATCCTGAAAAGTTACCCATAATTCTGCTGTGTTTAAGGAGTCGATTAATTAGAGCATTACTGTACTTTCTTTAGACCTAATTACAAGCCTGGACACATTTAATTTATAGTGAGATAGAAAACATAGACTATATTAGCAGTTGTGGCGGAAGATGCATACCCTTGGGCCTTGGCTAGTGTCTGAAAGCACCCCAACGGAATTTGAAGGGGTCACAAAAGGGTGTTTCCAATATGACAAATCCAAAAGGTTGAGTTTTGGTTTTTGTCTCATTTTAAACCACATAATTGAACATGCATGTTTATCGGTCATGATATGGTTTCAATGTGCAATTCAATGAAATTATCAGGGCGTATAATGTTTTGACGTACATTAAAAAACCAAGAAAAACATTCAACTGCGTTAAAGAGCGTTCCTAATGATATCTTGAACGTATTCGAGCTCAAACAACATTTAAAATGAAGGTCAGGGTTGATTGATAATTGAAAACAAATGGATTTATAAATTATAAAGTCGAAAAATAATGCGGGGAATTTATACATCAGCAGACGATGTTCCCAGCTCAAAATTAGATTATTTACATGACTTTTGAGAGCCGATTCCAGTTTAAATATTTATTTTGTTCCCTGTCAACAAGGTCAACAACCTGATATTGTAAGCGACCCAATACGGAAGTATTTGTGATTGGTTGATCGCCAACAGTTCATGAAAAATTCATATGGATCTTCGGGGTGACATCTAGATTACCATATCTTTGGAGTTCTGTTAAAAAACATGGCTGCCAGTGGCCATCTTGGATTTTACTCTTTGTATGAGTAAATCCTTTTGCACACCCTTCAGGTCACATCTATCATTTGATGTCACCAAACTTCATATGGATCTTCGTAGTGATCTCTAGATGGGAGCTTACCATTTTTATTCAAATTCTGTTAAAAACATGAAACATGGCCGCCAGTGGCCATATTGCATTTCACATTTGAATCCATCGGCACACTATGCAGCCCACAATTATTGTAAAAATGTTAAAATCTACAGGCATGTTTGAGATCACCGCTACTCTTATGTGTCAAATAGTTAAGTACAGGGTGGAATATAAGTGCAGGGTGGAAATTTCTGAAAAATTTATTAAAAAAGTGTGCACGGTGGAAATATATTCCAATAATAAATTCCAATAACTTGAACAATTATTTTTGTAGACTTGAATATAAAGCAAGTTTTCACAATTGACATACCTTACTTAAACTTGATAGATGCACAGGAAAATGTGATCCTCGTTGTCTACATGCCCCACGTGTGTAACATCTGGAATGAAAGATCAACATTATCTTGTAATTAAGCTAATTGTATAGAATTTGCTAATCAAATTTAGAACAGAGCCATCAATCTTTTAAAAAACGTACAGACCCGAATAAGCACAGTGCAGGGCGGATTTTTCTCACAAAATTAATAAAAGTATAGGTACCTTTATTTGGAACCCAAGAGCGATGAATAACATGGCCGCTTGCAGCCCTCTTGGATTTTACTCTTTGCATCACTAAATACTTTGGCACACCTTACAGGCCATGCACATATCTCATCCAAATGTCACCAAACTTCATATAGATCCTCAGGGTGACCTTTAGATGTGAGCTTACCATTTTTCCCGAATTCTGTTAATAAACATGGCTGTGGTGGCCATCTTGTATTTTACTCTTTATCATTAAATCTGTCAGCACACAGGCCACATCACACATTCGATTGTCACATGCGGCATCGTACTAGTACATGGGTGTAAGGGGAATAATCCAGTGTGTTCCATGTGACTGACCAACCACATGGATTAACAAATAGATTAGTTGGGAGAACTCTATTGTTTCAATTTGTTTGTATGTCATTTTGGACCAACTCACGTGTTTAGTACTGTTTACCCCATTCGGCAAACCTTGTCCATGTCCATAAAGTATGCCTAGAGATCAAGGATTGAGGAGTCCAGAATGTTGTTTACCCTAATGAATTATACAATACAATGTGGTTGTCCCCCTTCTGTTAAATAATATTCTGTCAATGATTAAATGATATTTTCATTTATATATTAGAGAAAGTCGCACGAATCTCCCGGTGGGGGAGGATTTAGAAATTTGTCAAATCTTCATCATCATTTTCAACCACATCAAATGTTTTGCATGATTGCACATCAAATCAAATCTCTATTGTTCACAGTAGCCTACATTCTACAGAACAATTATGTCTAAATAGTACTTGTCATGTCTTTAAGGTACTCAATCCGATCAGAGGGTCCCCATATCATCAAGATACAACAACAACAACATTACTTCAAAATATGTTTTAGTTGTCAGAATCGATTAATTGCAACAAAATAATGCTAACCACTGTCAACTATGGTATAAAATTTCCCAAAACGTGTTATTTATCAACATCTTGTTAAACGAAATAAGGCCGTATTATCACTTGAGTATTCTCGAAATTTGGCTGTATCACCACTCTTTTTTAGAGTTATCCAACTTCATCTCCAATTTTTAGCTCACCTGAGACGAAGTCTCCAGTGGAGCTATAGTCATCACTCCTCGTCCGCCATCCGTCCGTCTGTCGTACCGTCCGTCAACAATTCTTTGAACATCTTCTTTAAATCCATAGGACCGAATGGGTTCATATTTGGTGTGGATGTTCCCTAGGTGACTCACATTCAGATTTGTTCAAATGAGGTCACTGGGTCAAATAGTTGCGAAGCCAGGGCCATAACTCTTTCCCTCCATAGTAATTCTTAAAACAACTCCTTCTCAAGTGCCATCAGGCCGAATGGGTTCATATTTGGTATGAAGGGTCCTTGGGTGACTGGGGTTCAGATTTGTTCAAATGAGGTTACTGGGTCAATGTGGGCGGAGCCAGGGACATAACTCAAAAAACAAAACAAAATTCAGATTGAACTCATTGCTCAATAAAATAAAATAAAAAATTCAGATTGAACTCATTGCTCAATTAAAAAAAAATATTAAAAACAAAAAAGAAAATATTTTATTTTTTTAAAATTAGACTGATTAATTTAGATTCAACTCCTTGCTCAATGATTTGTTTGTTTGTTTTTATTTTTATTTTTTAAACTTGTTAAAAGATATGAAAAACTCTTGCCATTATAACATCCCCAGGTACCTGGAGTCCCAACAGCAAATTTGGTTTTAAATCACTCTAAAATCCAGAACATATGTACAAAGCACAATGGGATATAGGAGACAGAATGTTTACTTAATAACAGCATAGAAGTCAGAAAGGTGATTATAAAGTCATTATGGCAGCTGTGATTAAATATGATTGTTGTGACAGCTCTGTGTGGAATATCCCATACTGCTACTGGTAACAGGCATATGCCATGCATGTGTCACAGTTTGAGCTGTTTGTATATAAATGGCCCAGAATGGCTATGATAACTAGCAATCCACCTTCTTAAGTTTGTTGTATTCATGGAGAAAAATGATGCCAAGTGTGATTCTGACATTAAAAATAAATACCTGTGTTCTAACACAATTATATATACATGTATGGGAAACTGGATGGAAGAGTGGGCTTTTTATCTCATCTGATACCAAGTCTCTGGTGGAGCTATAGTCTTCTTCTCAAGAACCATCAGACCTATTCAGCTTAAATTTGGTATGGAGGGTCCTTGGGTGACTGTGGTACATATTTTTACAAATGGGGTCACCGGGTCAAATAAGGGCACAGCCAGGGATGTAACTTATCCATCAATTGTAATTCTTCAATTTTTTTTATCAAGAACCATCAGACCTATTCAGCTTATATTTGGTATTCAGAGTCCTTGGATGACAGGGATTCAGATTTGTTCAAATTTGTTCACAGGTCAAATAGCGTTGGAGCCATGGGCGCAACTTGTTCCCTCTCTAGTATTTCTTAAAACACCTTCTTCTCAAGAACCATCAGCCCTATTCAGCATATATTTGGTATGGTTGGTCTTTGGGTGACTATGATTCAGATTTGTTCAAATTGGATCACTGGGTCAAATCAGGGCAGAGCCAGGGATATAACTCTTTATCTCAATAGTTATTCTTTAAATATCTTCTCAAGAATCATTTAGCATATTTAGCTTATATTTTGTATGGAGGGTCCTTAGGTGACTGGGATTCAGATTTGTTCAAGGTCAAATAGGGGTTAGACCAGGGACATAACTCTTGACCCCATGTTAATTCTATGGGGTCAGCCATTAAAAAAGGGGGAATGTCAGGTTGGAAGTTTACAACAGTTGGGAAAGCTTGAGATATCAGTTGTAAAATTCCAACATGTGAAAAGGAATTTTTATAAACTTGGGAGTGTGTTTGCTTAAGTTAGGAGGCTATATGGGATGGGAGGTATCAGGGCGTGCAGTTGAACATTTCAATGTGGACACCCCACTGCTTAACGGAGACCCTCTAGCTATTTTCTTGTTAAGTACTAACTCTTATGGTCTTCAGAGTCCCAGTCTTCTCAGTCTTTACAGTCTGCTGAGCGACCCACAGTCATTGACTGTCTTGTTACTGAGACCGTCTGTTTTACGGCATGTTTCTGGGCCACAAATAATTGAACATCTCGAGAAATAACAAACTTAAAAAATCGATATCTGATCACTCTGAGCTTTGATGGGTGGGTTCCTCAACTCGAATCAAATATTTTTTACCCCCGAAGCCAAAGAAATAGTAATTTAGGAGCGTTAATTCGGATTGGCATCTTTAATCTCTACTCTGGGTACTCCTAGAGAGATCATGTTCCATCAGTTCAAAACCTCGGAATGTTTAATTCAAAACCTCTTAGTTCAAAACCTCGGAATGTTTTGAAGTTCTGATGAGGAACTTTATAACATTGAAAAAATAATGTAAGTAATATATTTCTTAGTTAAAACATGTTCCTTGATAATGTATATCACAGTAGGTGAAGGTCTCAGTGTAAGATTAAACATGTTCCTTGATAATGTATATCACAGTAGGTGAAGGTCTCAGTGTAAGATTAAATGATTTAAACATGTTCCTTGATAATGTATATCACAGTAGGTGAAGGTCTCAGTGTAAGATTAAACATGTTCCTTGATAATGTATATCACAGTAGGTGAAGGTCTCAGTGTAAGATTAAACATGTTCCTTGATAATGTATATCACAGTAGGTGAAGGTCTCAGTGTAAGATTAAATGATTTAAACATGTTCCTTGATAATGTATATCACAGTAGGTGAAGGTCTCGGTGTAAGATTAAATGATTTAAACATGTTCCTTGATAATGTATATCACAGTAGGTGAAGGTCTCAGTGTAAGATTAAATGATTTAAACATGTTCCTTGATAATGTATATCACAGTAGGTGAAGGTCTCAGTGTAAGATTAAACATGTTCCTTGATAATGTATATCACAGTAGGTGAAGGTCTCAGTGTAAGATTAAACATGTTCCTTGATAATGTATATCACAGTAGGTGAAGGTCTCAGTGTAAGATTAAATGATTTAAACATGTTCCTTGATAATGTATATCACAGTAGGTGAAGGTCTCAGTGTAAGATTAAATGATTTAAACATGTTCCTTGATAATGTATATCACAGTAGGTGAAGGTCTCAGTGTAAGATTAAATGATTTAAACATGTTCCTTGATAATGTATATCACAGTAGGTGAAGGTCTCAGTGTAAGATTAAATGATTTAAACATGTTCCTTGATAATGTATATCACTGTAGGTGAAGGTCTCAGTGTAAGATTAAATGATTTAAACATGTTCCTTGATAATGTATATCACAGTAGGTGAAGGTCTCAGTGTAAGATTAAACATGTTCCTTGATAATGTATATCACAGTAGGTGAAGGTCTCAGTGTAAGATTAAATGATTTAAACATGTTCCTTGATAATGTATATCACAGTAGGTGAAGGTCTCAGTGTAAGATTAAACATGTTCCTTGATAATGTATATCACAGTAGGTGAAGGTCTCAGTGTAAGATTAAATGATTTAAACATGTTCCTTGATAATGTATATCACAGTAGGTGAAGGTCTCAGTGTAAGATTAAATGATTTAAACATGTTCCTTGATAATGTATATCACAGTAGGTGAAGGTCTCAGTGTAAGATTAAATGATTTAAACATGTTCCTTGATAATGTATATCACAGTAGGTGAAGGTCTCAGTGTAAGATTAAATGATTTAAACATGTTCCTTGATAATGTATATCACAGTAGGTGAAGGTCTCAGTGTAAGATTAAACATGTTCCTTGATAATGTATATCACAGTAGGTGAAGGTCTCAGTGTAAGATTAAATGATTTAAACATGTTCCTTGATAATGTATATCACAGTAGGTGAAGGTCTCAGTGTAAGATTAAACATGTTCCTTGATAATGTATATCACAGTAGGTGAAGGTCTCAGTGTAAGATTAAATGATTTAAACATGTTCCTTGATAATGTATATCACAGTAGGTGAAGGTCTCAGTGTAAGATTAAACATGTTCCTTGATAATGTATATCACAGTAGGTGAAGGTCTCAGTGTAAGATTAAATGATTTAAACATGTTCCTTGATAATGTATATCACAGTAGGTGAAGGTCTCAGTGTAAGATTAAACATGTTCCTTGATAATGTATATCACAGTAGGTGAAGGTCTCAGTGTAAGATTAAATGATTTAAACATGTTCCTTGATAATGTATATCACAGTAGGTGAAGGTCTCAGTGTAAGATTAAATGATTTAAGCAACTATCTTGCAACTATGCCTAATGTACTTCGTTAAATTACAGAATGTGATTACCCCATCCCTGCTATTTTGAACCGATTTTGTGATTAACATAAAATTATTACTGGTGGGGGGGGGGGGGGGTGTGATTTTACATCATACTGCATTCTGCGTTCACATTGGCTTATGATTAGATAAATTGTAAATTATAAGAAACTATTGATTATATGCACGCGTGGTCAAATGCTATGCGCAGTAGAGCAATACTATATATCTCCTAAGCAATCCATGAAAAGAGTGCTATAACTGTGTAAATTACATGAAAAATTATCACATTTATTTTTGTTTAAGAAAATTAGGGGATTTTCCAGGATTTCTTCCAAATATTCTGGGGATGTCCTGCATTAATTATTCACCTTCACTGATTAGAGTTCACAGCCAATCAAACACAGATCCCGTGAACAGGTTGTCAGTATGTGCGATGACCATCTTCTGTCTGCGCAGTGTGTGTGTATTTTTTTCCTATGCAGTAAAATAAAACATCTCATTAATGTGCTTTAGACTCGTGAATTGTCTTAATTTTTGGAAATTGTGGATTTTTGTTAATATCGTAACTTTGTTAATTGTATATCGATTCGTACTTGGCCAGATAACTGACCAGAAGAGTTGAATAATTAACTAGGGGAAAGCCTATACTAGCCTATATAGTGGTGGTAACATGAAGGATATCAAATGTTCATGCATAGTTGTTATTTTTATGTCCTTCAGGATTGAAGCCTGGATTTCCCAGACACAGGAGCTACGATCACTAACAGGGGCTGCAGTGTCCCCAAACCCACCGGGTCAAGAAATATTGGGACAAAACTTGCAAAATCCATGCCAATGAATTGTTATTTTTTCTGTTTTCATGTTAATTCTCAGAATCTTTGCGAAAACTTCAACAGGGTATGCATCATCATGCATGATCTATAGCATGTAAAGTAGGATACAGTATTTTTAATAGGTAGTAATCAGTTTGGCAGTGTCATTTCTATAGCATTTCACGTTGTATACTGTCAAATCCATTCAAAAAGTGGCACAATCAGGCACAATGTGATCAAAATCTGTAACACCTACACACCCAAAGTCATTGATTGATTGAACACTTAATGTCGTGTCTTGATGGCATAAAAAACACTCTATAATTTTATGGCGTAGAAAGCATTGTATAATTAGCTCAACTTGAGAAAGTCAAGTTTGAGCTATTGGCAATTTTCGTTAGCACACCCTACAGGTCACATCTCTCATCCGATCGTCACCAAACTTCATATAGATCTTCTCGGTGACCTCTAGATGGGAGCCATCAATTTTTTCCGATATTCGTTAAAAAAATGGCGGACAGCAGCCATCTTGGATTTGAAATTTTAATCCATTGCCACACCCCTGCGGCCAGAATTTATTGTAGAATTGTTTTGAAAATTTACAGGCATGTTTAGGATCACCTCTAGATGGGAACTATCAAATTTGAACATATATCGATGAAAAACATGACTGCCAACAGAAATCTTGGATTTTACTCTTTGCATGACTAAATCTTTTGGCACACCCTACAGACGACATCCCTCTTCCAATCATTGCCAAACTTCATCTTGGATTTCAAATTTGAATACATCGCCACACTCTGCAGCCAGCATTGATGGGATCATGGGAGAATTGTTTTGAAAATTTGTAAGCATGTTTACAGTCCTCATAATTGGCTATGGAAATCAACAATGCAAACTGAGCCATGACAAAGGGGTGCCATAGCAGATTGCCGAAGCCAACCAATCTGAATTAAGTGGGTGTTTAGAATCACCTCTTGATGGGAGCTATCGAATTTGAACTATTTTCTATGAAAAACATTACCACCGGCAGTTATCTTGGATTTTACTCTTTAATGATTAAATCCTTTGGCACACACTACATACCAAATCCCTTATCCGATCATCACCAAACTGCATATTGAATTTTTGGTTGACCTCTAAATGGGATCCATCAATTTTTTTCAAATTTTTTTCAAAAACATGGCTGCCAGCAGCCATCTTGGATTTTACTCTTTTATGACTAAATCATTGGCACATCCTACTGGCCACCTCCCTCATCCGATCATTGCCAAACTTCATATTGATCTTCAGGGGTAACCACTAGATGGGATTCATCAAAATTTCTGAATTTTTGTTTTTTAAAATGGCTGCCAGCAGCCATCTTGGATTTCAAATTTGGATCCATTGACACAATCATGCAACCCGCATTTATTGGAGAATTGTTTTGAAATTTACATCCTTGTTTATAATCATCTATCGATTTTGAATGATTTTCGATTAAAAATATGGCCGCTGGCAGCCATCTTGGATTTTACTCTTCGGCTTTCCCTACAGTCAACATTTTTCATCCAATTGTTCCCAAACTACATATGGCATTTTTCTCTCTTCATTCCTATTCATCTCATTACCTGCAATGCATAAAAATCTTACAATTTCTCCCCTCTCCAAGTTGAACTACAGAGTCATTGACACTTTCATTTGTGTATGTAAAAAAACTTGAGAATTTGATGGATACATCATTTAAACTGAGAAATTTTTAGAAAGAGCCAGTTGTAACAAGTTCCTCCTCATATATTAGGTTCAATTAAACTCAAATTATGAGAGGTGCATTGTCACATATTTCTCCTCCCCGCAGTGGTGACAATCAGCCTTTTGTGTCCACCCCCTCCCCCATCAGGCACCAAAAACCATTCAACCGTAATGCTATTCTTCTTTTCTTCAGCTCATTCAGATAGCCATAAGGAATGGTGACACACATAAAGAAACGATGGAGTTAGCTGATTACTGGCTTCTTGTGAGTAGGCACCTGTTGATATGTTTACCATCTTCTCCTCACCCCTCATGACCCTTGCTGTAATAGGATTTTTGACTCTATGTGGAAGTATGCTATCTCATGCTGTCCAATAAATGTGTTTGTTTAAAATTCAATTGTTTTCGGCTTACTGCATCAATCAAGTTGGTAAAAATTGCCTAACAATGACATTTTTTAATATCAATTAGCTAACGGAAACAAATAGTCTTCTGATGTGGCACATTTAGATAAAGAGAATGTTGATAATTGATTACCTGACATATATAGTGATTTTTCTGGGTCCTGGGCCCTTTCATTGATAATGTTTTTTTGACATAGAGGCCTGTAAGTGGGAATACATGTATATTGAATATAGAAATAATCATTTTAATTGTGAATCTCAGTGTCATCTCAACAGTTTAATGTACTTGTTAATGTAGATTGTTTATTTCCATATTACACATATGGAGCGAGAGGACTTGAAAATGCACATAAAAAGAAGGAGAAGTCTTTTTTCACAAAACAAAAGACTTTCTGTGAAAATATTTCAGGGTCAGAAATTCGAAGAAAAAAAACATGACAACATTTATTTCCCCAATGGGAACATAGACCATTTTCAGTCTTTGCCTAAACAAATCTCTGAGATAACAAGAAATAGCTAATATCAGGCATTCATGAATTTGTTGCCTGCATGATTTTCAATTTGATTTTATATTTTAGATAAAAGGCCTGTGTCGGATGACAGCAGTTGACATGATCTATGCACTATGTCCCATGTATAAATCTGTGGTTATTCTTTTCAGGAGAAAGACTTGATCCACAAACTTTTCAAGGTATATGTGCCGAGATACCAACGTAATGCCTCGGCTTTCACTTCAGCTTACAAGCTTCCAATGCATTACCCAGCACACACAGGAGAGATCAGACATCAGTTATTACTGGAGATGAAAGGTGAACAGGGATTATCCTTGGTAGCGCCCTTTACCAATACCAACAGCAGCTCATTTTTTTTTCAATTTCTAGCAGATTTCTAGTCTTAAATTTCCCAATTTTTGAAGGTTATTAATTTCAGTATGAGGATACAAATATTAACTTCAAATTTTTTTATTTGGAAGTAATTAGATTAATTCGATTTCTCAATATTTATGTTATTACAGTTAAGTTTGATTTTGGCAAGTCTGAAAATAGCGTGCCTGTCATTTGCAGATTGAGGTCCCCAGAGGGTGAATTTAGTGATGCTATCCCGCACAGCGGGCTAGCATCACCAAATTCACCCTCTGGAGACCTCATTCTGCTTAGGCCTCATCTTCTGGGAAGTATCTACAGTATCAAATTAACATTGTTTTTAGCTTTCCCTTCTGGGAAGTTTCTATATCACCTAATTTGCAGCAGATAAAATGCATAATCGAGGTGCCCAATGGGTGAACATCACCAACTTCAACTAGGGAACTTCAATCTGATCCTAGATTTTGGTTTATGGCTTTTTTATCAATTTCATAACGTTATATTGATATTCAACCATATTATAGTTAGATATACCTGAAACCAATAGTTGAATGTCGGATGTGCCATGTCTGTATATTGTGTATGTAAATAATAATATAATTTAGTGATGGCATGAGTGCAACTGCAGGCCTCTCTTTGTTCTATATAAGTCTCTGAATGCAATTTAGCTTCTTGGACAAAATATTTACACTCCTGCATGCCTTCACGCTGTGGAACTTGAATGGAGGACGTTGGTTGGTTGAAATCACATCATGTCACCTAAAAAACTTTTTTTCATATTGTATGAAAGCAACTTGCAATGCGATACCATAATATTGTTAAATTTGGATGCTAAATGCTCTGTTACTCTGCAAGTTGAGTGTAAATATAAGAAATGTATGTTTTGTGTTCCACACAATATGTCACACCAACTTGCATCCATACTATATGGAATCGCAACAAAATCAACATCCATTTGTTAAATAATTACACTCACACATGCATTCACGCTGAAAAGAATATTAAAATATTCGTCTGTAAATTGCAGTATTCGAATATCAAAATCATATTTGATTATTCGTCCACCCTAAAAAGAGTACTTAAGTCAGGCAAATACATCACGCCTTTCGGTCAGAGAGAGTCAGAATGTAACTCAGGCCTCGTGATGTGATAAAAGTCAAGGTCCTCGCGCGTGCATACACAGCACACCATGTAAGTCCCGTCGGAGTGAAAAAAATTAAGTTAAAGATGAAAAGAAGCATCTCTTCTGGGCTTCTTCCCAAGATCAGAGATATACCGCTGAACTGCACCGACAGTGTCATTTGCGATAGCTTAACAAATTCCGACCATGAGTCTTGAATCAATTCTTCATTATCTATCGCGAAAACATGCCTTGTCTCATAGCACTGTTCACATAACCATGGGTGCATCTTTTAAAACTGGAATAGCCTCTTTCGATAACCAGAAATACAGTTCAAGAGAGACAACTCTGTTTGATTTGATAATGACAAATAATCTTGCTCACAATTATGTCGTGAATAGTTTGTGCAATTCAATCACATGAGATTTTTGTCCGCGATTTTCGTTTCCATGTTTTACGATGTTTCTTACCATTTAACAATTGATCACACTTTGCGGAAGTTGTGCTTGAATGTGCATACGTGTTCGTGTACGCGTCTGTCATATAGGTTCTGTCATATAAGGGGAATGTGATATAAGGGGAATGCCTTTTGAATCCAATATTCACGACTCCATGACTCAGATGGTAATTAGAAAATGTTGTATAATGTTTGCATCCTTAATGTTTGCGTCCTTTTCTTTCTGGATTTTTCGACCAACCAGATATATGAATTTGTGTTACATGTGGAAAAAAATCACACTTCTGATTGGATATTGGGGTCACAGTTTAATATATCCAATGTAATAGAGTCCGCTGAATTTGGAACAAAACATTTTCCCTTAGAAAATATTTAGATAATAATTCAACAGCCCATAGACCATACCTTTATAGCTGATTGGGGGGAATCCATTCAGTATAGAAATGGTTAAAATAGTGTTGATGGGTTTTCATTCATGATTCTAATCAGACTAATGACCACTTGTGTATTTCTACAGTGTATACCTTGGTCATGGGACATTATTAATGTTGGGAGGTTAACAGAGAAAACTTAACTCGATTACTAAGAGGCAACTTAATTCTCCGATTCTGCTTACCGCAGTCACTGTTTTTCAACATGAAAGTGTCAATTACCTTGTAAAGAAGGTAATTTTTTTGTGATGAGCAATGAATAGAGAGATTAAAAAGGAGTGTAAAAAATGAGCAGTAAAGGATTTAGTCACACACAGAGTAAAATCCATGATGGCTGCTGGCGGCCATGTTTTTTGGCCGAATGACCCCAAAATGACTCGTTCCCATCTACATGTTATTGTTAACATCCATGACAAATTTTATGATGATCAGACTAAAGGTACGACCTTTAGCCTGTACTAAAGGAATTAGTCATACAAAGAGTAAAATCCAAGATGGCTGCTGGCGGCCATTTTTTTGGCCGCTTGACCCCAAAATTAATCGTTCCCATCTACATGTCAATATTAACATCCATGACAAATTTCATGATGATCAGACGAACAGTACGACCTGTAGCCCGTGCTAATGCATTGAATTTTGAAATCCAAGATGGCTGCTGGTGGCCATGTTTTTTGTCCGAATGACCCCAAAATGACTTGTTCCCATCTACATTCCAATTTCAACAGCCATGATAAATTTCATGATGATCAGACTAAAGGTACGACCTGTAGCTCGTGCTAAAGGATTTAGTCATACAAAGAGTAAAATCCAAGATGGCTGCTGGCGGCCATGTTTTTTGGCCGAATGACCCCAAAATGACTCGTTTCCATCTACATGTCAATATTAACATCCACGACAAATTTTATGATGATCAGACTAAAGGTATGACCTGTAGCCCGCGCTAAAGGATTTAGTCATACAAAGAGTAAAATCCAAGATGGCTGCTGGCAGCCATGTTTTTTGTTCGAATGAACCCAAAATTACTCGTTCCCATCTACATGTCATTATTAACATCCATGACAAATTTTATGATGATCCGACCAAAGGTACACCTGTAGCCCGTGTTAAAGGATTTAGTCATGCAAAGAGTAAAATCCAAGATGGCTGCTGGCGGCCATGTTTTTTGGCCGAATGACGACAAAATTACTCGTTCCCATCTACATGTCAATATTAACATCCATGACAAATTTCATGACGATCAGTACGGCCTGTAGCCCGTGGTAATGGATTGAATTTTGAAATCCAAGATGGCCACTGGTGGCCATGTTTTTTTTCCGAATGACCCCAAAATGAATCATTTCGGTCTAAATGTTGATGTAAACAGCTATGACAAATTTCATAATGATCCGATCAAAGGTACGATCTGTAGCCTGTATTGTTGACGCATCACGTAGACATGCACACACGGACGACAAAGCCATGGCAATAGCTCAAACTTTACAAAGTAAAGTTGAGCTAATAACCGACCAATATACTTATTACTGTGTTGTTTATTAGTTTTTTTTTCTGCTGAAAATTATAGAAGAGACAGACTGCAACTGAATGACTAGCTAATGTAAATATGGAACTTTAGATTAGCTTCTTCCAAACCTCAGCTGAATATCTATTTCAGGAAATCCATGGCCGCCAGTTGTATGGAAAACCAGAGATCACAAGTATTCACTGACCAACATGCTACTGTCTGCTGCAAAACATGATTACAAACTGGAGAAAAGGGCACAAAAACAATCGGACTCACAAGGAAGTTCAGTCGATGGCCCTATTATCAACGACCCAGTGACATATGAGGAAAATTCAGATGAAGTACCTCTCTGTGTTCAAATGGAACAATTGAATGTGAGCAGTCACAGCGAATCAGCTGTTTCAGAAGACATTCACTCTGATCCTACATCTGAAAAGAGTGCATCTGGAACACCTGTGTGATGTTTTTTTTTTTTTAATATATAAAATTTATAAAACTGAATTACATTTACCCTTCATCATTACTAGTAACCCTTTTGTTACCAAATACCCACCAATGAATCATAGTGTGGTCATTGGAGCAGAATTTGGGGGTCAACTCGGAATAAATTGTATACAAGCTGAATTTGGTGTCATTCGATGTGGAAAAGCCTCAGGAACAACTTTATATCCAAAATCCGCAAAAACCCACTTTAAGGAAAGTTTGTTATCTAAGGTGGCATCCAACAAGTCATTACACGATATATCATGTCATTGAAATTACGCCGTTATACCAGTTTGTGTGAAATTACATTACGGGAGCGAATAGAGTGACACTGAGAGAAAATAATACAATCATGATCATGAAATGACTGTCAAAATGGGCACGACACCAAGCCATACCACAAAGAAAGCAATATTATTATTGGATAACCACATCGGAGTGAAAATACATATTGTTACTATACAAGTCTGTTGTTAAATATCTTTAAATGTACACATATCATTAAAACAGATCCTTCTGAAGGATTTATCGGTCACTGCAATGCAAGTCAAACCCCCCCCCCCCCAATGATTTGCGTCCTTAAAGATCGGGTTTTTTGCTTACCCAACATCCAACTGTCAGGTCAAAAATAATAATTTTGGACATGTAACACACAAAGTATTGTTTCGTTACACAGTGCATGGTAGTTTCATTCGGCATGATGATTAATTATTGAATATAATGCAGAAATTGAAGTGCATACCCTTGCAGTATAAATACTAGTTACATTTCCGGAATATTCAACACTATCAGTGATAATGAACCATACACATATGTCGCAATGATTATACTGTAGAGAAACACTCATATCTTCAATTTATTATCACTGTATCTCACCGGAACAAAGACAGTACATGTAAGACTAATTTTCATGCTGCACCAAAGTGGTTTATTAATAATAGACAATTTTGTTCAAATTATTTCAGTCGCCAATTTACAACTGGAATATGCTACCACGAATTGAACAATATTAGTTTTCAGTATTGTTTTGTTTGAAAATATCTTACCATTACCGCCCACATACTCATGCTACATATCAGGTGATCATTGTTTAAGGCTATTTCAACATTGAACATTCACACAATGTTGCTATTTGTGGTTTTGTGTGCAGCAACTGTGTGTAACATTAAGGAGAAGGGGTAAACACAGTCTCTGCCACATATAGGCAATTTTGGTCTTGTTGATAATTTATTGAAGATAGTCTATGCTACTATGTTTTGATAAATTGAGTTCATAGTATCCCACCATGCAATCTTGTGATAAAAGCGAAATAGTCATGATTCATCACTTGCTTGGAGGAAACTATGACTATTTTGAGATGCGGTCAATAGGATCTACACATGTTAGTTACCCAGTACTATATGAATATCTCTCATACTGTTCTATATTTACATACTAAGTGTTGTCATCACTAAATCCAGCATTCTGATTGGTCGGCGCCCACCTGGCTAGTTGCAGTTATTTCTCGGTGAATGCGCAACACCTCATAACACCAAGCTCATAACACCATCGATACGTCATTGGGTTTGGAAAGACGAACGCGTAATGTTTTGGGCGCATTTGGACTCGCGCAGGATTGACTTAATACATCATCGGGTTTCAATATGAAGAGAAATTGTTCCTATTAACTTTTGCCAATGGTGCTATTGGGTATTTTGGGCTGTTTTTGTCACGATACACTTTTCAATTTAAATATATTTACAAAAGTGGCTTTTTTGCTAAATGTATATAAATATAAATATAAGGATTAACTGTCATGTGGACTATTTTTATGGAGATGTAACTGTGAGGGAAGTGGTCATAACTTGTATGGGGTTTTACACAAGTTATGTCCACTTACCTCACGGTTACATCTCCATAAAACAAGGCCACATGACAGTTAATCCTTATATAGCAGTGAATTTTGAAAGGTTTGATGTTGTAGATATAGAGGATCTCACATGAGTTTCTATTTTATACGGAATTTATCAACCGAGTTCACTAAATTCGATTTGAGCCGAGGTTTACCGAGGCTCAAATAGAATTTAGTGGACGAGGTTGATAAATTACGCATAAAATAGGACGAGTGTGAGATACTTTTTATCACATGATCAAATAAACGCGAAGCAATGCGAAATATCCATCGAAAACAACGATAATAAACTGCAGCGATCGCAAGTCATTTGAAGAACGATGTGACGTCATCGCACGCGCTGATATTAAACGTGTCTATTACCGATAATTATGAAACTGCTTTTATGGCCAAATTATGTGATAAACCAAAATAAATGATGATCGGTCACATTCGTGACATTCTATTTCTGCTTCTCGAAATGGTCACATAATCAATACATCCCTACTAAATCCCACCTACCATACGATACGGGTTAATAAATGGGCAGGGCAATTGGAGTTGTTTATCGAACACGTGACAGTGAAGGCCAATCAGAGATGAGTTTCTGATTCGGAGGGCCATGTGTTCAGGGCGTGTCGTCACTTTCTAGCGCGCAGTGGTCGGCTCATCAAGTTTCTAAAATATGATATATATTTTACAGTATATTCTTTGTAAGTTTTTTAAATTACATCATGAAAATCTGTTTCTAAGTATTAATTTTAACACAGGGCATACGGTATTATGTAAAAGGCGAGAACCACCGCCTTCCCTGTAGACAGAGTTTGCTCCCGTTTGGTTGGTTCACAGATTTCCGCCTTCCAAAATATAAAACAGTCAGAAGGCGTTTTTTTTCTGTCCGGCGTGTCTGCTGTCGCATCTGGGGATATATATGTCAAATTGTTGGTGGTCAGGTCTTGTCTGTAAATATGAACATGAATAAATCTAGAGCCTGTCCGTGCGGCTAGTATGCAAAAGGTGTTTTGTTGTCATTTATTCAGTGGAGGGAAGACGTTTAATTACACACATATCACAAGATTCAACATAAACATTACAAGATGAGCTAAAAAAAAATAAAGATATTTGATTTTCAGGCAATTTTTTTTTTTAAATCAATGCACAACCAAGGTTTGTATTTTATTTTGACCATAGACTGGGATAGTAAATGTCCAGAAAATGTAGGGTGAACTGTGTAATGGATATAAACTAATTTAATCTGATATAAAGAATGACAAATTATGACATTGTACTACCTGTACATCATATAGGGATTACCCAGAATGAAATATATATTGATACGATTTTAATATCGGCACAATAATTTGTAACAACATGCAGAACTATCCGATTCATATAAAAATACAGAATGTAAAAAATGGCGAAAATACACCGCTTGTCAAATTAGTGCGCTCCGGTTTGCGTATCTTCTATGATCTATCGCAATAGTGTATCAAGGGGGAAAACTCAAGTTTGCAGGGTTACTTTCTTACTACTGTGCAAAGGTCAAATATCCAACTTCCTGCTGATATTTTATCCAAATATTTCAACACATTTGGCCAATATACTTGGGGGTTTGGACAGCCTGTGGTGACAATATGCCTGATAGTTATCGTTGCCTATGGTCTTTTGTTGAATACCCACACATACACAATTGTATTTAGCTCCTACTTGATATTTGAAACATAACTAATTTCTTTGTAACAGTTTCCTATTTCATATTACCGGTTTACAACTACAGCAAAAATTTGAAAGCCAAATAAAATGGTCCAACGCAGGCCATTTTTTTCGTTGTGGTGATGCCTGAGAATCAAAACCCCTTTTTTTGGGGGCTGAACACTGCATTATTTTTCCTTTTCTGGTCGACCAAAAGTCCAGATTTAGCCATTGTATGAGATCCTTCTTTCGCTTGCTGTCTTGTGAGACACATTGAAGAGAATTCATATATCTCTGATCAAAAGTTTCTCTTATACTCTGCAATCATTCTTCCTCACATAATTTGAGCGTTTGTTCTCTCTTATAGCACTAGCTATTCAATTTTGTACAAAATGTGAATTTTGTTATATTTTGTCCATTTCGGGAAATTGGGACAGACCAACAGATATGGTTTGTGACTAAGCATTATTTGTATATGGTTTATGTCTAAGCATTATTTGTGTATGGTTTACGACTAAGCATTGTTTGTGTATGGTTTATGACTAAGCATTGTTTGTGTTCGGTTTACGACTAAGCATTGTTTGTGTATATTTAAATTTATTACGAATTTGGTATTAATTGGAGCACCTACCACAGAAATAGAACAGCCAGTTTGGACGTCATCTGGGATTCTGAATATTCCCGTGAGCGGATTTTGGATGTGTTGTTCCTGGTGTTTTTCCCGTGTGGAATGACACCAAAATCAGCTTGTATCCAATTTCTTGCGGGTTCTACTCTGTTTGCTGAACATTCCAAGTGATTCCAATTGTAAGCTCCCACCCAACTCCACTGAGAATATGAAGTGATCCTAAAAGGTCCCACCCTACTCCCCTGAGCATATGAAGTGATCCTATAAGCTCCCGGTCCTACTCCCTGAGTATATGAAGTGATCCTTTTAGCTCCCGCTTAGCATATGAAGTGATCCTTTTAGCTCTTAAGATCTATTGAAGGTACATGTTCCAAGTGGGCGAAGTTATCAGCAGTAATAGGCGTTATGTTCTTACAATACTCAACCATGTTGAAATTATCACCTTCTAAATTGTTGACATTTCCAGGCAATGGATATCAAGATAACAAAAGAACTAAATTGCTAATTGATATGAATTTATTTCAATAAAAACAAAAAAGATCTGGTTCTTTCGACGGATTTATATTAAGAAAATATTTGGCTGTAGAAGCTATACTATATACAAACAGACTATAACTAGGAATGACGCTAGTCACACATCCACCTATTAATGAGAAATTAACATGCCACACCATAACCAAACATCTCAATATGACGACAAACATTTAAAACCCAGCATAGATAAAAACGCTCCCAGAATATTGTCCAAACATGAAAATTGGTTTCGTTCCCAGCAGATAGAGATTCACAAACATGCAATATTGTCCAAGTTTGCGTCAGGGTCATCCACGGACAACTGTTGTGGAGACATTTTTGTTTCCATTGTGAAGGAGAAAGTTAATTATTTAATCATTAAAGTAATTTATTCAGTTACTGAGTCTTGAATGTCTCAGTAACTGAATTTTTTATATAAAAACATTGAATTTAAAATTTCCTGCAAACTTTCTGAACTACAATTTGTTTGTTGTGAACTCATTCCAGAGCGTTTAGAACCTAATGTAAACAACGATAAATAATTATCCATGTTGGAGCGAAGCTCCTGGCAGTGACAACCATGCATACATCACTCAGGACACAGAAGTATGTAGTCATTAATTAACACAATCATTAAACCAGTTTCCTCATGATTTTAATGTTTTATGAAGTAGAAATTCCTAATAACTCTCAGGGGCGAATTTACAACCATTGCAGAAATTGAACTTCCTAAAGCAAGAAAATAATGCATTCAGTTACAGAGAGGTATCAATGGGATATCATTTATTTAGTAGTTCCAATTAGGTGGCATTTCTGAGTAGAAGAAATATCTTATAAATCACATTTTTTATTTTACCAATCTGGTATGAATGCTTTATATGATTGCTGTAACAGTATAGACTTTCAAACTGATCCTGCCATTTAAAATAATGCATAAAATGAAATAACCATATTTTTTCCATGACCCTTGTTTAAACGTTCAACAAGCTATGCCTTCCAATTACCCTTGAACAGATTGAGATAACTTACATTTGGGGAATTATAGAATTATTGACCAGAGTTTCCCCTCATATATACTTGAATAGGACAAACTATGTTTAGGTCAGTAGAAAACAAACATCCAAGATTCTTTACAGCCACCATATTGCTACCACAATCTCACATTCTTAAATTTATAGGCACCAATATTCTTATACCCATAGCCTGGGTTTCCGCTAGGGGTTGAGGGAATGGGGCTGGTAGCTGCTGAGGGGGAAATCCAGTAAATAATTTCAATGTTGGGACACTGATTTATCTACATCTACTTTTGCCATATAGGTATATAATCTAGAAGTGTACGATATTGTAATTGGCAGATCGTTTTACCTGCATATATTTTCTACCGAAGTTGACAAGCTATCAAATCCTCGAACTTCAAAAGCAATAGAAATTTATTGTGACCGTAAAAAAAATACAATGGTCTATAAATAATCCGGAGACACTATGTATATATATGTACCCATTAAAACGATCAGAATTTATTTACGGATGCGTAACAACTGGAATGTTCGGAATATACAGTTGCAAAGACCGTGAATAATGCCTTAATTTTAACAACCGGACCATTGAAGGGATCCCATGCCAGAGAAGCGGAAACACTGCTATGGCGCGTACAAGTGAAAAACGTTTTTCAGTAAGGGCTTTCATCTGCAGACACAGTGTGTTTCTCTGTGTTGCATTCCTCTTAACCCATTTCATACTGATCTATAATCTATAATGGATTCTCCCACCAGTTATAAAAGTGTATTCAATGGAATGGTCCATTATTCATCTCGAGGGGTTTTCAAGAAAAGATGAGCAGATGACAGATAATGCAAGTAAAGAAGGAGTTCTATTAATTGGAGAGAATTTTTCAGATAAGTTCAACAAATGACCTACTTGTCAATGAGTATTTAGAATATAAATGGTTAAAGTTGGCATATCTCTTCCTGACAAGTTTTATATTATTTCCATGGGTACAAAATAAAAAAATCTGAATCGAAGATGCCTGTCCGGAAACACTTCTATCAATTAATTTTATTTCAATTTGTTCTGGTATAATAAATACCATATGGGACAGTATTGCGGGCTATTTTTAGAACGGAAACTTCAGGTAATCTCGCTGGAAATGTTCGGAGCTTAACAAGAGGGAGAATTCTATCTTGTTAGCCATCTCCATCACGGCAAATTGTCAAGCCTTGACATAGTGTGTCTGTCGTATGCAGAAGGAGGTCCCCAGAGGGTGAATTTAGTGATGCTACCCTGCATAGTGGGCTAGCATCACCAAATTCACCCTCTGGGGACCTCATTCTGCTGAGGTGTAAGCAGAATGAGGTCCCCAGAGGGTGAATTTGGTGATGCTAGCCCACTATGCGGGGTAGCATCACTAAATTCACCCTCTGGGGACCTCATTCTGCAAATGACAGACATACTATTTCAAGGCTTGACAATTGTCATTTCGATTCAGATATTTTTCTTGGCTGCTTCGAGAATAAACCACTTTATTATGACTTTGAAGACATATAAAATACCCATACCCATAGTTGTGTTTTATTTACAGAAAAAGGTATTTGTAGTCTTGAAATAAGGTTTGATAAATATGATGTTGTAATTCTGGTCCGGAAGCGATACACATCTTTAATATAAAAGCATTAATAATGCATGAGGATTGTTTAAAGTTTTATTTGGAATTCCGATATGACAATGTACTTCCATGTCCCACATAATGGTATATATATATACACAAACTCATTAACATTAACAAGAACACACACATGGTTGCGGGAAATGTTTTAAATGATTGACAGCTGATTAATGGTGGGGTGGGACTAGTCAGTTGAGTCTGGGAGTTGTGTTTGATTACATATGAAATTAACTGAATAAGTAAGTTCTAGAAAACAGCTGTCAGCGATATCTCGCTTCTCAGGGCTATACCATTTCCAGTTACTACATCCACTTTATATATATATATATATATATCTGATTCTATGCTGCATAATTATCAAATGTTAAGCCCGTCTTTTAAACTTAAACATTTTCTGGTACATGTCACATATAACAGCATATAATAGAAGTTTTCTTATTTTACAGACAGCCTTGAATTTAATGAAAGGATCACACAATACAAATGGAACATTGAACACACGTCATGATAACGTAGAATCTATGATGCATCCACACTGTAGTATATTTCCAGTATCGGGAAGTAAAATTTAGATGGCGGAGAAACTGTTATGGTCTATTGGATGTGGTGACAAGAAAACAATTCTCAACACTCAACAGCCCAGATATCATAATAAGACTTGAATGCCTCAATTGCATTTGTAAAACTTGCTATAGTAAACAAATCACCAGGAGAATGTATATTATTAAATGATTGCTATTTTGAATACTTATCCATAACTTTAGACAAAAATTTAACATATGGTCACATTCAAAGAATTTTTTTAATTATTTTTGGAGAATTATGCACAAATACTTTGGTATGTTTTCATTAGTTCTAAACATTACTCAACATGATTGCTGGAATTTGTTTTTCATAAAATAAACTACCCATTCTTCAGTTTTGTTGAAATGTTTACAAATTATTTTCTTGTCTTATATTTACTCCAATGTTGTCAAAGCATCCAAAATAAAAGTTACACACACAGACAATCAGAATATCTAATCTGAATTTGGGTTGTTAATTATATTTAGTCAATGAGGTGCATCCAACAGATCAGATAAACATCAGTACGGGAGTGTACCACAACAACTTCTCCCTTTTGGAGGACACTGTATGGTAACTTTACCCATAAGCTGACAAAAGATTACTAATAACCCTAACTTTGATCAGATTGTCTTATTTGGAAGCAGTGCGGATGTTAGTTCCCAAAGTTGTTAGCAATGAATGCATTCAGCTGGGAAAAAGACTTGTTATTATAGATCTTTGCGATAACCAAATCCCATAATAAAATCATGAAATCTAAAGTATGCTGGTTTAAAACACATAATAAAAAACAATGTTAATTTAACAATTGGTGAAAAATTTATTATCGTATTTTTACCCCCCCCCCCCCCCCCCACCCCCTCCAAATAAAAAATTCAATTCATCGAGACTGACAATTCCAAAAGAGATTCAAATAATAGGTTTGACTTATGTATTACAAGAGCAGCAGCTATGGCCATATCACAAAGTTGTCAGGTTCAATGATGAAGAAAAGACAACACACATGCTAATTTTACACTGAGAAAAAGAGTAGTAACCATCTACACCCAGTAAGCAACTGACAAATATGCCATCTATCTGAATCCCATAACGGGGAACACAGTCCGCACTGCCATGACAGCCAAACATCATGTGTTATGAATCTTTACTGGCTGAGTCATTGAAACTTCCTGAAGTGACAGGAGAAATTGTCTATAGTGTGGATGCATAACATTCAACCACAGCCAAATATGACACAATGAATATGTAAAAATATGGTGGATAGTTGTGCACCTTATTATTAAAGCTGCCAACAGCGGCAAATATCCAACTAAAAATCAAAATATAATAATTTAAAACACGATTAAAATAGAACTATTGATGTATCTTTAAACAACACTGGCACATACTCATGAAATACCCATTTATGTCACAATATGTGGCA
Organism: Siphonodentalium dalli; assembly: GCA_032622095.1. Taxonomy (NCBI): domain Eukaryota; kingdom Metazoa; phylum Mollusca; class Scaphopoda; order Gadilida; family Siphonodentaliidae; genus Siphonodentalium; species Siphonodentalium dalli. The sequence goes on from CP136068.1 coordinate 53,444,015, forward strand.
CACTTCAATTGATATATCCACGATATGCTGGAAATGATAAAGATATGAACAACCTTCATGTAGACTATTTTCCTTCCTCTTTTCCAGCCAGTGTCAACAGATGCTGGTGAGAATAGCAATTAGGCCAAATCAAGAAAGATGCTTTGTTCTCCCCAATCACGCAAAGAACTGATCAGATTTTAAGGTCTCTCATTGCCAATAAATGATATTATTAAAACATTGCATTAGATGTCCATAAGACCACTGTTACTTGTGATATTGATAACAAAGAAAATATATCTACTTATGCAGATTGATTGTCGTGAGACATATCTATTGATAATTATCAAAATCTCATAATCTGTAAATTTTAGAACTTAGTGGATCACAGTAGCAAAGTATTAACCCTTTCTTTGCTAATTACTCATTTATCAGTAGTTCCCTTAAGAAATGTTCAGATAATAGTTCAACAAACTGCTCAAATTATCTGATCATTTCCCACCAATGAATAGGACTCGTTCATTTGTCTATCTTTTTATATTACCTGAACACTACTCTGGATGAAATAATAGAAATATCTAATGTATACTGTTATCACTGAATGGGACAATCCATTTAGAAAGCAAGGGTTAAATAAGACAAATGACCTGGTATGCCAGCATATATCTCCAACATTGACACTCGCTGACAAAGGAAAGCAAACTTGGTCCAGCCTCCATACAAATCTAGACAAACCCTGAATGCCTGAATTTGATCCAAACATGTTAAAATCATTAGTCATCACAATGCATTTATAGTATGAGAATATTTCACTAAAATTAATCTGAGTTTTGATAGAAATTCAATTTTAAAGAGACATTGAATCGCCAAGACTGCAGTAATTGCATGGTGTTGTCATATTACGGGGGATCACTATAGCTCAATAAATACATGATATAATATAAACTGATCTCATTTGCCTCAGATAGACTTATTAAGTGAAAGAAATTTCACCTCAAGATGACAAAACAGGTTAAATTACTTATAGCATATCCATATATGTTGAAGGGACACATCAGTAACAGGACAGATAAACAATTAACTACTTTTGTGTGAAGTGTTTGGCCATCACGGTCTTTATCAATGGTATAACAAATTGGTGGTTCACACAAATAGAGGCTCAGTCAGTCATAATTCCAGATACCTATAGAATAGATAGCATTCATCTCATGTGAAATCAAATCTGTTTGATATCCATTTTTGTTCAGTATCCGAGATGAGTTGTCGGTATAGATCATTAGTCGAATAGCTTGCTGATATCTTTGGAAAATGTAGAAAAAATGAATGTTGAAATTGCCAGGCATGATATATTACATATTTTGAATATACATATTTTACAGTATGTATTTACAAACCTATTATGACTCCTCAGAACACGCGAAAGCCATGCAATTACTAAGAATATTGAGACTTGAAGATATGTCACTTTTATGAAATTAGTGAACGAATGAAATGCAGTTTAGCACAAACAAGGAACATCCACTATATTGACATGTATATAATCTGCTGCGTATAACATTTGTAATTTGTAAACAACAAATAGCTCAATGAAGATATGAGGTGCCCATGAATCATATACAGTGTGATTTACCCTGAGTTTGTTGAGGCTTTGTTACACATGAATTGTCAGATGAGAGGTTACAGAAATAGTTTGTAACTTAAACATATTTAGAAGTTTGTGGTTGGTCTTTCCTTTCAAGACTGGAGCTTCCTGAAACTTTGCGAAAAACCGTGTGCCAATGCATTCTCTTATATATGTGAATTCTCCCATGGAGCCTCATATACATATATATATATAAGAGAATACATTGGCCTAACAATATTTACTTTGACCTTGAAAGCCAGTTCATTCTCTTATATATGTGCGAGGCTCCCTATGGGAGACTCGCATATATAAGGGAATGCACTGGCACAGGATCTTTAGAGCTGCACAAGCGCAGCTCCCGCCAGAAAGGGTCAAGAGTTAATTTTTATTACAGATACAAAACACAAACAGACAGATGAGAAATAGGGAAATTCCTTCTTGTATTTATTGCAAATTCTGATAATTCTAAAATTGTTTTTTGGAAACAAGTATTAAATTATGTTACATATTTCGGCTTTTATTATCAAATAATGATTTGAAAGTTAATAAATCTGATAATTGTGGATATAGAAATAATTAAAATAAGACCAGAGTCCAGCAGAGTCCACCAATTTTATTATTTATACTCTGCTTGTGGTTTGTTGAGCTTTTTAAAAATTTAACTCTCAGACCTGCCACAAACTCCGCAATGGGCTTTAAGCTGGTTATCTTCACTAAATCCAATTGTTCTCCAATTTTTTTTTGCTATGGCAACAGAATAAGAATAAGTGAAGCAACTATATGTTTAGAAGTTTTACCATTTAAAATAATTTTATACTGCATTGACTACAAAATGATTTACATGCAGTCCCTGCTACTAAATGAAGTTTTGTATTATGCTTGTATGAAATTAAAGCTACCGCAACAAATGTTATTGAAATTGTTAATTATATCGATAACACTGATGATTGCCATTTCAAAGAAGGATTTAATAAACATTATAAGTAACACATAGTTTTAAACTCAGATTCAGTCACGAAGACTAAAAAATGCAAATGTTTAACATAGAAACAAGAATTTTCTCTGTGTTCTGAATTAGTGATCTGTAATGAGAACCTTGGGAAATGTATCTTGCAATAACAATACACACTCGAAAATCTGTTTACGAAATTTCAAAGTAAAATAAAATAAAATTTTACGGTGTGACTTGTTAATGGTCCTCATTAGTTAGTGAAAGTTTCATGAATATTAGCACTACATGTACCTCAATTAACAAAACAAAAATTGAGGAGAACAGCTGGAAATTGTACATGGCGAGGTGAAAAGGAAGATTAATTTGAACTGAAATGTATAGATTTGAAACAAATTCCATGCAAATTTTCATGAGTTTCAAATCAGAACAGAATTCATTAATGCTCAACATGGATGATTTTAAAATGAGAACACATGTGGCTTAATATCACCGGCAGAAATAACTAAATTTTAAGACAATTGATTAGACAATACATGTATGTAATATACACGTTAAATATTCAATAATGACTGAATATCATATGTTATCACAGTAAAAGTGCATTCAGCTTCCTCTGATATGAACCTCTCAGGAATAGATGATACATCGCACCACATGAGACAATCTAGACCTGCAGGGGTAAAATGGTGTAACTTTAAATTAACTGATGTGGAACATATCAGAATTACATACACTTCAACAGTCTGAGCTACAGTAATGCTCTAATTAATTGACTCCTTAACCACAGCAGAATTATGGGTAACTTTTCAGGATTTAGTCGGAAATATGGCTTGTTGCAATTCATCGGAAAGCTCTCGCCGAGAGCTTTCCGATGAATGGCAACAAGCCATATTTCTGACTAAATCCTGAAAAGTTACCCATAATTCTGCTGTGGTTAAGGAGTCGATTAATTAAAGCATTACTGTATATATGAGTGAGTTCACATCAAATACAGGATTTGATTGATGGTATTAGTAAATCTGATAATTTGAAGACCATGTCATAGAAAGAATACAGGTATGATGGTATATCTTGTTAACAATGTTCTCATTTATCAATTAAGCACAGTTCAAGAATGCAGAGTATTTTTGAACTACATGTATGCTCTCCTACAGTGAATGCATAAATCAATTTCAGTTTATCTTCTGTGGATATGAAGCCACCGAATGAAAGTTGATGATCTAAAAAATAATATTTCCCTTTCCAAATATTTGAAAACTTTCTCAGAAATATGTACCGGTCTGTGATTGAAACATAGTTTTAAGAAGTTTGGCAACTTTTTTTCCAATTTTATGCATAAATCATTTTAAGTAGAATCAGATAAGTTCATGAAAAATTTGGCTGTTAGCATGTTAATGTCACAACCTCAGGGAAAGTAGTTACCATTCCTATGCAGTGTATTATGTGGACAAGGTTCATGATTAAGATTACTGTTCAAAGCCCAAACCTTCACCATACTCGGGTGAAATATTATTCACATGTTGAGCAAAACTTATCTGAAACAATTTTGCTGTGAATTGAAACGACACCATCTTGGTGTTTCCATACCTTCATTTGGCTAGAATGTTATAATGATGTTTCTTTTAACAGAAGTTGAGTTACATGTACATGTATTATTATTTCATATGCATCAACTCAATTTCCAGGGTTCAATTGGAAATAGCAATCTAGCGATGAGCAGACACCTTATGATGAAGTATTTAAACTGACACAAGTAATTTCATATCTAATCAATAATTGAATATATGGTAGTTTTAGTAGTGTTGCTACTATATATCCAACTTTACTCGTCCTGCCAAATAAAAGTGAAATCTCAATAATTTAGAAAATTAATGTTTAAAACTTCACATATAGCATAGAAGGATTATTTCAAGTTCTTTACAGTAGTGCATAATGTTTGGTTGAAGATCTCAACATTTAGTCCATAACCCTTTCATGACGAAAGCTGCGCTGGTGCAGCATTAAAGATCATGTGCCAGTGCATTCTCTTTAATATATATGCGAATCTCCCATAGGGCGCATCGCATAAAAAGAGAATGCACTGGCTTACAAGGTAAATGTAAATATTGTTAGGCCTCCCTATGGGAGACTCACATATATAAGAGAATGCATTGGCACAAGGGTTTTGCAAAATTTCAAGGAAGCTCCAGTCATGGAAAGGTTAACTACTTCAGGGCCGGGTCCCTATGTCATAATTAAAATATGTATATGCTTCCTGAAAAAAACTTGACATCACTTTTGTCTGGTAGAAGAGTAGACAATTTAAAGCAAATATTTATAAGGATGAAGGATGATTGAAGGAGAGAAGGTGATTTGATTGATTTCAATGTTCAGAGCACCTACATGTAAAAGCATGTGAACCGTGTAGACCAGACTGCCAATGAAGAATCAACAGTGTATACCAGATTTTATTTACAAATAAAATTGGTCATTTTAAACATCAACTAAAAATAAATTAACGTGACTTTGATTTAATGACCACGATACTTGTGCAAATCATAACAAGTTCTAAATAAAAATATAGAGGTGATATTAAGATGGGGAAATTTCAAAATTTAGAAATCAAAATAAATTCAACAATTTGATTCGATTTAAAAACTCTACACCTATGCTGCAGAACTGGGAGAGCTCGCGCTCGCCATACATGTACTTATAATCATCAACTGGAATTTCACTGACGTTGCTACAAATAAATTACAGTTTCCCGAATTAACAGGATAAATACAACAGTGCTAATCACAAATCAAAATAAATCGCAGAGCAATGCACATAACTTTTTGATCGCACTGTTGTGTTGTTTATCATGCATAATGGATGTAACTATAAAGCAAAATAATTTACTGCCAAAAGATGTAGATAGAACGTCATAAGTGTGAGAACTGGTTATCGTTTTTGCACAAGTTTGTTGTGTGACGCGATGGCAAAATGAAAACCGTATGTTCGAGTTTCATCTTGAGGAACAACAAACGAGTGTAATAACGTTAAAATGTTAACACAACTGTGTTGTTCCATTTTTATTGCACTTTTTGAAGATTGTAGCTTGCAGCATACTGAAATTTAGGCCGATATTGCTGTATTTAATTGAAGAAACTTGTGATTTATGTCGACTATACGTTACAATTTAGTGAAGACATTTTCTGTTAAGTTGACTCCGTCAATGACGTTGTCAACATAATCGATTTGTATTGTCCAAGGACAAGACAATTTTTTTTTTCTTGAATGTATTAAAATCTTCTGTATTTAGCTTTATTCTGCAAAAATAAACCAACGGGTGTGCAATAAACCATAATACTAACAATTTATAGGCATTATAAACCATCAAACTGGAAAATTAGTTCTAAAATTTATGCGCTTATCCAGGTGTCACCTAACACATGAGCTTGAAGACTTCTTCCATTGTCACAGACAAGTTAAAAATGCATGACATGGAACCAGAAGGTACACTAAAACAAAAAGAAACACAGATGGGTTTCAGTTACCCTAGTATACTTAATTAAAAGATCTTTGTGAATAAGCAGTGAAATTAATGATAATGAATGGACGAAATTTGTGTTGGACTTTGGAATGTTTCTGCTTTGGTTAACTATCAATTAATGATTGAGAGATAACTAATACAGCATACTGATGAGTGAGTCGTATACACATTCTTGGTAACATGCCATGCCAGTTATACCACAGTTATTAGGTACTTATTTTCCCGACAAGAAACAGGATCATGATTCTCAGAAAATTCCACATGTCCTCTACTTCATCTATAATTTAATCTCATTTTGATTCTCGCAAATATGTAGAAATTTTAAGCCCTGAATGAGGGTCAACAGTATTCATGCTGTCCGGTGCCAAAAGACTTCAAATTGCTTCATTCAGGATCAATGCGAACATGAAGTTAGTCTTTAAATTGCTTCATTCAGGTTCATTATGAACATGAAGTTTGTCTTGAATTTCATTCTATTGCAAGTCATTATGTGTGACTGGTCTCTGAAAAGTAAGTTATGAGAATACCAATATTCATTTTGCATTGGACAATTCTAATCTAATTGATGAAATTAAGTTAACTATGGCAACCAAATCAATCCCAGCATGCAACTCGCACTAATGAACACAATAATCATGACATGTGATCAGAATGAGGAGATTCTAGTGATATCATTTAGCCGCTTGCTTCTCTAAGGGGCGATTATTTCGAACCCAGCGAAATTTATCACCACCATTAGCAGAACCATGTGAGCTACCACCATTAGAATTACCATTGCTGAGGCTGTTTACATTATTGAAGTTCTGTTTTCCTGAAGCACTGTTTCTTCGACTGCTATGATTGGTGAACTGTCGTTTTGCATGAGGACTACGTGCACTGAAAAATGGAGGAGGAGAATGACTGAAGTTGTTGTTGGTTGCATCTGGCTGCCAGCAGAATGCCTGTTCATACCAGTACATGTCGTGGTCGTAGACATTTGAGTTGTTGACATTGCGGTTGTTGATTCTGGTGGTGCGGATATTCAGTTGCTGATTGTGTTTTAAGATTGCATCAGTCAGTAACTCTTTGAAATCTAGAGACAGTGTTTTGTTCTCAGAACTACCCTCTTTGAAAGAGGCTAGGAGACAAAAGGTACCCCTCGCTTCACCAAACCTGAAACAATATAAAAATAAATTTTAAATAATGAATTAATTGGTAGTAAATGAGGAATCAATAGATTTGAAAAAGTGTATGGTAGATTTAATTTCACTTAAAGGTATATGATTATTATATGAGAATCGCCTCCTTATAAACATCATCATGAATTATAAAATTGATAGCAATAGTAGTTTACTGGTAATAGCAGGGTTTTCGTTGGAGGGGCAGCGAGTCCCTTTCAGAAGCACTTTTCCCTAACCAATATTTCTTTTTTTGCCTAGTAAAGGCATTTGCCTTGGCTCAGCCGAAAATCGATGCCAATTAACAGGGCTGAGCGAATGTAGGAATCCCATTGCCCCAACCCCCAGTGAAAACTGTGTTAATAGGGATATAGATACAAATGTACAAACCTAAAAATAGGTGTACTTTTCCAAACATGTTGAATATTTTCATCACCAGTAGGCTGGGAGGATATTGCTCAAGTCCAAAAATGATCTGTGTTTCTGCGAACTTCTCGGATGGGTGTATGTACTAGTAGGATGGGAATTTATTATTGTAATTTATTTTTTTCACGCCCCGTTGTCTGGTGTCCCATATATATGTCATACGGTTTTTAGTGTTGAAACGATTAGTCGACTAATCGACGTCAACGTGATTAATAAATAGGTCGATGCTGAAATCCGCCAGTCGAAACAAATCCCCAAAATAATAACATAAGGTGTAAAGATCCCTTCAAATGATGAAAATCCTTCAATACAACGGTACCCTTATGATTGAGAGATCGAGTTATTACTCCCTTTATGACATCGATATGTACTGGTGAACCCTTATGATTGAGAGATCGAGTTATTACTCCCTTTATGACATCGATATGTACTGGTGAACCCTTATGATTGAGAGATCGAGTTATTACTCACTTTATGACATCGATATGTACTGGTGAGCCCTTATGATTGAGAGATCGAGTTATTACTCCCTTTATGACATCGATATGTACTGGTGAACCTTTATGACATCGATATGTACTGGTGAGCCCTTATGATTTAGAGATCGAGTTATTACTCCCTTTATGACATCGATATGTACTGGTGAACCCTTATGATTGAGAGATCGAGTTATTACTCCCTTTATGACATCGATATGTACTGGTGAACCTTTATGATATCGATATGTACTGGTGAGCCCTTATGACATCGATATGTACTGGTGAACCCTTATGACATCGATATGTACTGGTGAACCTTTATGACATCGATATGTACTGGTGAGCCCTTATGACATCGATATGTACTGGTGAACCTTTATGACATCGATATGTACTGGTGAGCCCTTATGATTGAGAGATCGAGTTATTACTCCCTTTATGACATCGATATGTACTGGTGAACCCTTATGATTGAGAGATCGAGTTATTACTCCCTTTATGACATCGATATGTACTGGTGAACCTTTATGACATCGATATGTACTGGTGAACCTTTATGACATCGATATGTACTGGTGAACCTTTATGACATCGATATGTACTGGTGAACCCTTATGATTGAGAGATCGAGTTATTACTCCCTTTATGACATCGATATGTACTGGTGAACCCTTATGATTGAGAGATCGAGTTATTACTCCCTTTATGACATCGATATGTACTGGTGAACCCTTATGATTGAGAGATCAAGTTATTACTCCCTTTATGACATCGATATGTACTGGTGAGCCCTTATGATTGAGAGATCGAGTTATTACTCCCTTTATGACATCGATATGTACTGGCAGGGTTTCCGCGAGGGGAAAATTGATGAGTCCGTATTGGGGAAACACATAACGCGACGGGACGACCATGGTTCGTCCCGTCGGGCGAAACTTTTGTTATTTGACACTGAAAATTAGCAATTTCCTTGCACATAAGAGTCTCACAAAGCAACCAAAGCTACGTATATATTACGCAAGTCAATCATTTCCGTGGGTGCATTAATTCTGTTGATGGTATCCAGATAATCAATCAACTAATTACGCACATAAGACTGCCGTCTGATTGAAGATTATATATAAATGAACAAGCTACTAGTTATTGTTTACAAATTTATACAATAAGATTCCGATGAATCTAAACACTACAAAACATCTATGCATTGACCAATAATAGATAGCAAGGAGAATTGAATAAAGTATTTCCTAGAATTGCAAGCAGCTTCTGTGAAAATGAAACTGACATGATATACGCTGTCAATCGTAAAACTATTTGTGCGCTGTGACGTCATACTGCAGGAGCTATTTATAGCGGCAAAATACGAATGGTAGCGACACAGGTATTTGGCACCAAAAAAAATTAATAAAAAGAGATTTTTATTAAATTTAAAAACAAAATTGTGCCTAATACCTGTGGGTAGGGACATCTTTCACTCGGAACGCGTAGCTTGTTCACTAGTCTCTATATATTAGTCCATAAACTGACGACCGCAATTGCTTATTATGCGCATAGTCAAAAAAATCCCAACGTGATTTATTTCACAGTAAAACGGAACCTGTCCCGAAATCAGTCTTTATAGTGGGAATTCATAGTGACAAGTTAACAACACCATTCATTTGAACCATATTACATACATGGGTGATAAAGACAAACACATACCCCCTCCCCAATATGGAGATAATGTCAAAGGACGGTAAATAATAGTTGCGTTGTCCCCAAGCACAATCAACGACGCACGTGTTCACATCTCCCGCCAAATTATATTTTATAACACGTTGGCTAAAACTCCGTTCTATACCTCATGGACTCTGCAGGGGGACCCATTTATTATGTACCACCGTACGATAGCACGGGATCTCGGAGAGGAGCAGTTTCATTCATGAAAATCCCGTGCATAAAAATGTCCCGACTAAGAAATTCGGCGTTCTTTGATCAAATTATGTAATCCTACGATATCACGGGATTTTCGAGCATGAGCATGCATATTCAGCAGTCCGACATTTTTTGATGTTACCGCGACATGCATTACGCTGTATCTAACGTCGCTATTTGACCCGCTTTTTCACCAGTATTCTATTTAACACCCGAACTCCCGTTGTAACCGGATTTGTTTACGACATTGCGACTGACATTTGGTATATGTATGAACCAAACAGATAATATGCGAGGGGAATGAGGCCGTCCTACGGACGCTGAGCCGTACTAACGGAAACCCTGGTACTGGTGAACCTTTATGACATCGATATGTACTGGTGAGCCCTTATGACATCGATATGTACTGGTGAACCCTTATGACATCGATATGTACTGGTGAGCCCTTATGACATCGATATGTACTGGTGAACCCTTATGACATCGATATGTACTGGTGAGCCCTTATGATTGAGAGATCGAGTTATTACTCCCTTTATGACATCGATATGTACTGGTGAGTCCTTATGATTGAGAGATCGAGTTATTACTCCCTTTATGACATCGATATGTACTGGTGAACCCTTATGATTGAGAGATCGAGTTATTACTCCCATTATGACATCGATATGTACTGGTGAACCCTTATGATTGAGAGATCGAGTTATTACTCCCTTTATGACATCGATATGTACTGGTGAGTCCTTATGATTGAGAGATCGAGTTATTACTCCCTTTATGACATCGATATGTACTGGTGAACCCTTATGATTGAGAGATCGAGTTATTACTCCCTTTATGACATCGATATGTACTGGTGAGTCCTTATGATTGAGAGATCGAGTTATTACTCCCTTTATGACATCGATATGTACTGGTGAGTCCTTATGATTGAGAGATCGAGTTATTACTCCCTTTATGACATCGATATGTACTGGTGAACCCTTATGATTGAGAGATCGAGTTATTACTCCCTTTATGACATCGATATGTACTGGTGAACCCTTATGATTGAGAGATCGAGTTATTACTCCCTTTATGACATCGATATGTACTGGTGAGTCCTTATGATTGAGAGATCGAGTTATTTCTCTCTTTATGACATCGATATGTACTGGTGAACCCTTATGATTGAGAGATCGAGTTATTACTCCCTTTATGACATTGATATGTACTGGTGACCCTTTATGACATCGATATGTACTGGTGAACCTTTATGACATCGATATGTACTGGTGAACCTTTATGACATCGATATGTACTGGTGAACCTTTATGACATCGATATGTACTGGTGAACCTTTATGACATCGATATGTACTGGTGAACCTTTATGACATCGATATGTAGTTATGTACTGGTGAACCTTTATGACATCGATATGTACTGGTGAACCTTTATGACATCGATATGTACTGGTGAACCTTTATGACATCGATATGTACTGGTGAACCTTTATGACATCGATATGTACTGGTGAGCCCTTATGACATCGATATGTAGTTATGTACTGGTGAACCTTTATGACATCGATATGTACTGGTGAACCTTTATGACATCGATATGTACTGGTGAACCTTTATGACATCGATATGTACTGGTGAGCCCTTATGACATCGATATGTAGTTATGTACTGGTGAACCTTTATGACATCGATATGTACTGGTGAACCTTTATGACATCGATATGTACTGGTAAACCTTTATGACATCGATATGTACTGGTGAACCTTTATGACATCGATATGTACTGGTGAACCTTTATGACATCGATATGTACTGGTGAACCTTTATGACATCGATATGTAGTTATGTACTGGTGAACCTTTATGACATCGATATGTACTGGTGAACCTTTATGACATCGATATGTACTGGTGAACCTTTATGACATCGATATGTACTGGTGAACCTTTATGACATCGATATGTACTGGTGAGCCCTTATGACATCGATATGTAGTTATGTACTGGTGAACCTTTATGACATCGATATGTACTGGTGAACCTTTATGACATCGATATGTACTGGTGAACCTTTATGACATCGATATGTACTGGTGAGCCCTTATGACATCGATATGTAGTTATGTACTGGTGAACCTTTATGACATCGATATGTACTGGTGAACCTTTATGACATCGATATGTACTGGTGAACCTTTATGACATCGATATGTACTGGTGAACCTTTATGACATCGATATGTACTGGTGAACCTTTATGACATCGATATGTACTGGTGAACCTTTATGACATCGATATGTAGTTATGTACTGGTGAACCTTTATGACATCGATATGTACTGGTGAACCTTTATGACATCGATATGTACTGGTGAACCTTTATGACATCGATATGTACTGGTGAACCTTTATGACATCGATATGTACTGGTGAGCCCTTATGACATCGATATGTACTGGTGAGCTGCTGCACTAGCTGCATATTGTTTTAATTAGCTTCTATATTATTCACTAATCCCTTCTATGGGTCTTGTCCAAGTTAAACCTAAGTTATCAACCCGGAACCTTTTATCAAACAAACCTACTAAGTTCTATTAGCGGCCACTGGTTCTGGATTTTGTTCAGAGTTAGTTTCCTAACATCATGTTTACCTTCTCTACTCTTGATTCATATTGATTTTTACCTTCTCTACTCTTGATTCATATAGATTAGTCATATTCATTGAGCCTATTATTTTGTTTTACCTTCTCTACTCTTGATTCATATAGATTAGTCACATTCATTGAGCCTATTATTTTGTTTTACCTTCTCTACTCTTGATTCATATAGATTAGTCATATTCATTGAGCCTATTATTTTGTTTTACCTTCTCTACTCTTGATTCATATAGATTTAATAGTCATATTCATTGAGGCTATTATTTTGTTTTACCTTCTCTACTCTTGATTCATATAGATTAGTCACATTCATTGAGCCTATTATTCATATAGATTAGTCACATTCATACATCATGTTTACCTTCTCTACTCTTGATTCATATAGATTAGTCACATTCATTGAGCCTATTATTCATATAGATTAGTCACATTCATACATCATGTTTACATTCTCTACTCTTGATTCATATAGATTAGTCACATTCATTGAGCCTATTATTTTTATTTTTGACTGGATTTCTTGTGACAAGTTACTATTAAGTTGGCACATACCGGTATTTGTGAAATAATCAGTCATAAAATTACAATTAACAGTTTACAAAATAGTATTCCAAAAGACATTCCGTAGTCAATCATGTCACCATGAGATGGGGTTCGACTAATCGACTTGTAGTGGACTTCTCCTGTCAACTTCTGATAACCTCTAATCGTTTCAACACTAACTGTCTTAAATTTCACTCCAAAATGAAGAAAAAGAACAGATTTACCCACAATTTAGAGCTAATTAATTCCTGGCAATACTTTTTGATCATGTTCATCATATACCGTTAATTATATTATAAGGGTGATCTCTCCTTTCTGGTTCACAAGATTCGATACCACGGTAAGCAGTACAGTACATGCAAAATAAAAGAAGAAAAAAACTCGTTTAGCTGACTGAACGATACTAAGAAGAATTGAAAGACAGACAAATTCGGTTTTTAAATATACACAAATCAAGAAGAGATATCGCATTCAGTTTATGACATCGATATGTACTGGTGAACCTTTATGACATCGATATGTACTGGTGAACCTTTATGACATCGATATGTACTGGTGAGCCCTTATGACATCGATATGTACTGGTGAGCTACTGCACTAGCTGCATATTGTTTTAATTAGCTTCTATATTATTCACTAATCCCTTCTATGGGTCTTGTCCAAGTTAAACCTAAGTTATCAACCCGGAACCTTTTATCAAACAAACCTACTAAGTTCTATTAGCGGCCACTGGTTCTGGATTTTGTTCAGAGTTAGTTTCCTAACATCATGTTTACCTTCTCTACTCTTGATTCATATAGATTAGTCACATTCATTGAGCCTATTATTTTGTTTTACCTTCTCTACTCTTGATTCATATAGATTAGTCACATTCATTGAGCCTATTATTTTGTTTTACCTTCTCTACTCTCGATTCATATAGATTAGTCACATTCATTGAGCCTATTATTTTGTTTTACCTTCTCTACTCTTGATTCATATTGATTAGTCACATTCATTGAGCCTATTATTTTGTTTTACCTTCTCTACTCTTGATTCATATAGATTAGTCATATTCATTGAGCCTATTATTTTGTTTTACCTTCTCTACTCTTGATTCATATAGATTAGTCACATTCATTGAGCCTATTATTTGTTTTACCTTCTCGACTTGTAGTGGACTTCTCCTGTCAACTTCTGATAACCTCTAATCGTTTCAACACTAACTGTCTTAAATTTCACTCCAAAATGAAGAAAAAGAACAGATTTACCCACAATTTAGAGCTAATTAATTCCTGGCAATACTTTTTGATCATGTTCATCATATACCGTTAATTATATTATAAGGGTGATCTCTCCTTTCTGGTTCACAAGATTCGATACCACGGTAAGCAGTACAGTACATGCAAAATAAAAGAAGAAAAAAACTCGTTTAGCTGACTGAACGATACTAAGAAGAATTGAAAGACAGACAAATTCGGTTTTAAAATATACATAAATCAAGAAGAGATATCGCATTCAGTTTATCCAATGAACAACAATTTATATCTCAGCTTACACAAGTCCTCGATAGGCCTACTCCGGGAAAACCAAAAATATGCACACTTAATACAGTACATGTAAGGCCAAAAACAAAAAGGGTTTTGATTCTCGGGCATAGTCGCGTCTGGAAAAAAGGCCCGCGTTGAACCATTTTATTACGATTTAAAAATTTGACCACGCTGTCAAATGATAACGCTGTCAAATGATAACACGAAAATAGGAAACTAGAAAACAGAAATTAGTTATGTTTCAAACACCGAATATAATAGACATACAATGGTGTATGTGTTGGTATTCAAAAACAGACACTAGGCAACGATAACTACCAGGTATATTGTCAGCACCAGGTGCCCAAACCCCAAGTTTATTGAGTCAAATGTGTTCAAATATTTCGGTATTTTATCAATTCGAAAAGGTAAACGGTAAACGGGAAACAATTCTGAGATTTACCATTTCGGGAACGCAAACCGGAAATAAATATGGTGCGTATTGGCGATGTGTATGCTGGTTTAATCATCGATCTACACAATATACGTCGATGGTTTAATATTTGAAGTGTTATGGCTGGCATGTATTGAGGTACATAATACTTATTCAGATACGGCAGAATAAGTCATTCTAGACGTTCTATGAAGATCACTATATATATCTTTTCGTTTCGATTGTATTCAATTTCCGTATTTTTATATGAGTAATTGAACCGGATATTTAGCTCTGTTTGTTGTTATTAAACATGCTTGTTGCGAAACAATATTAGAAACGCAAATATTATCTTCCCATTAAATGTGACAACAGGTGATTAGATTGGTCCATCTACAACGTTGAGAACGATCTTATTATGGTCATTCTTTATAGTGGAATACATTAGTTTACAAAATTATATCAAAACAATGTTCTCCTTACATTTTCTTAACCTGGGAAAGTATAACCCATGCTTTAAACTATGGGCATTATCTTCATAACGAAAATAAAAAATAAAAATAAAACCATCGATTCTCAAAAAAAATTGCCCGAGAATCAAAACACTTTTTTTTTTTTGCCTAATTCATGGCGGGAGGCTTAGTGTGCAAGTATGTACACAGTACTGGTTTAATAAATAGTGTTTTCAAGATGGACTTGTGTTTTAAATTGTTTTGTAAGTAACAGGAAGATGCAAAACAGTCAAGTTGGGCAAAAAATTATTGCTGTCGAGAACAAATTATTTTCAAGGTTTAGCAGAAAACATGGATAATATTTGTTTAGGCCTCATGTACAACTTGTTGTCAATTTCAATTTTCACATTCAGTTTTCATTTCATGCCATCATGGACAGCTTTAAACACATGGTTGGACATACCGGTATTGAATACACCACTTATATCTTGATTAATAACCAGAATATTTTACCTGTAGGACACCTCCTCTGGGTCAACCCAAAGTGTGAGCTCTGGTGGTAAGCTAAGATCACCATAGTTTAGACCGCAGTCCGCAGCAGCCTCCATTAGCACCATGTCGATTGGCTCGCTTGGATTTACTCGGATACATCTATAACCTTGACCTTTGGCAGGTTGGTCGGTGTACCAATGGTTTCTAAATCGGTCTGTGAGAACTTTGGACAAACTATCAGAGAATTTGTCAAGCTTTTCTTTTGATATTGGTGTTCCTTGTCGAATGAGACGGGTGATAAAGACTACAGCAACAGATATTTCTTCCCTCATTGTCTCTTTCCAGTAATTTATGTGTAAATATCCTCATATGAAACAAGACTGGGATCTGTACTTGTTCTTCGTTCAATATGAAGTATCTTCAGATTATATGAAGATAGTTCTTTAATATCAACTGGAAATAAAAAAAAACAACCAGTTATTACAAGAACGAGTTTTTTGCAAATACACCTAGTTGTTTACGTAACTAAAGATGGAACATCTAACCAGCTCAAATTTATGAATATCAATGTGAAACTTCAGAAATTTCTCATCAGTTTTTTTCCGGGCACGTTTGACGGGGTGGGTGGGGTGTCAAAGGGTCCCAAAAGCAACTCAAATTTTTTTTCCTTGATTTCTTTTTACTCATTTTAGTCTTAAACATAGGAATAATATTAGTTAACATCCTTATTTCTTGCAAACAGACAGTACTTAGTATCTTGTTGTAAATTACTGTCACTGTAAGTCCATTCACACATAGAATTCATGGACAAAAATAGCATAATAAAGTAATCACTATCATATCAAAGTGAACAAATCACATATACAACCTGTAATGGAAGATAACAACAGTTATGTGTCTGACTATTGCAGGAGGTTGTAGTTAATTAGTTCAACTCAATGAAAGGAGAAGGGAATTATAGTACTCTAGTGTCCCGAATAAACATACATGTACATGTATGCTTATTTTTTTTCATAAAAATTGCCGCCCTGTATGAGCTTATTCCGGTCTATATGTTTATTATTTTTGTCAATTTCAATCTGAAATAATCGTATAAAAATTGCCAGCTGTGACAAGCTGTAGCTTTTTACTGACAAAATTTATAAGCCACAGCTGGCAACAGCCAATTAGGCATTCATGTCATAACACTCAACCCCATCTAAAGTTAACACTAGTAGTACATGTACCAGTAGTAATGCATGTACCGGTATTGGTACTGGTAGATATCGAAAACTGGATGTCATTGACTTTGAATTCAATTAGTTATTTGACACTCAAGTACTGGTACCAGCAAATACCAATGGAGGGTTGACAGATTGATAGCCAATGATCGGGTTGTTTGAATATTGAGACATCTAAGAATTTGTCCGCCCTGTACATGTACTTCTGGTCTGTTCTATTATTGAAATTTGCCCAACCGTCCACCCTGTACTACTATTCCGGTCTTCTATTCGGGACACTAGAGTATTCCATAATTTAGCAAAAGGTATGCAATAGGCAAATATATGTTGAAAGCCACACATTGATTAAGGTGCCTAAGATGTAACTTACGGCATGACAAATGAGTGTGTAAAAACTTTGTCTTGATTCACATTCTTGTGCGGTACTGTATTTAGTACTTACACATCCACAACAATGTGATTGAATGAAATACATACAATTTGCATTGATGGGTCTGGATGTGTGTGTAAATAAAATTTATTTCAAGCCATTTCTGTGAGTAAGTGGTCAACATTCCGGACATTTCACATTTACAACTTTGTTCAAATTTAATTTACCAAAATGTACATGTAATAAATGCTTCACTTTCATATGGATGATGCTATGTGATAGCAAGAAAAGAAGTTTCATCAATATTATACAAGTTAATAACTCAAGTCAAGCCTATAATACAGAGAACAATATACCATTAAGTCTGATTATGTGGTGAAATGTTGCTTCTTGTTAACCAGCTTGCTCCAATGTTAGCTTAAGTGTTTATATTCATATAAATTGTCAGTTTGATATTTACAAATCATCTCAAAGTTTAATGGGAGGTCACACTTGGCATCTAATTGTCTTTTATTTGGTTACCATAGTTGTTGATTAATCCAGGACAGATAACTACATTTTTGCTTATGACAAATTCTTACAGGTTTTTTTCTAAATCTAGCAGAATCTAGATATTTATAATTGATTTTTCAAATTTACGAGTATGAGCCATGCAGAACCTTTCTACGATAGTCCACCATAGGGGTGGGTGGGTCCCAAAAATGGTAAAAATTAAAAAAATATCATACGTGCCTGAAATTTTTTCCTGCACCCCTTGAATTGAGCGAGAAAAAATAAATTTTTAAGGTTTTGTGAAGCAGGTATTGAGTCCCCAAAAGCGAAGACATTGCTTCTTTTTGGTGTCATATTTCAAGAAGTTCTCACACCAAGTGAAACCATTGTCGGCCTGATGAATGTCTGCCATGGTGTGAAAATATAGTCAGGCAATTCCACGGTGTCAGACGGATGTACATGTCTGAGAGAAAATCATAATCAGATAGGCTGAGGCAGTCCTGGCATTATTTTCATAGTCATCATACTGAGAAAGAATTCCCACTTTTCTTAGTTTTATGACAAATTTTATGCCACAAAAACCTAATTAGGCCCAGGGTGACATTGGCGTGGTGTCGCCCCATCATATCCTACTGGTAAAAATAATTGGTGGTGAGAAGAATCTTGTGCTCTTGCCAGAGGGTATTGCGAGAGCTAAATGCTCTCGCAGGGGCGAGAGCTAAATGCTCTCGCAGGGACAATTCGTGTAATTGGTGATTATTTGAACAAAAAGTTTGTTTCATAGATCCAATGGATGAAACATTTGGCAAATTATATTTTCCATAAACCTGCATGCATAAATATACATTGCAAACAGACCTGTTTAATGCCTAAAAATCTGTTAGTGAGATTCTGCCCCTTCAGTCAGGGAGATTTGGGTCTTGTCAGGGAGATTACAAATTGCAACCAAAAAGTAACATTTTCACTATTTCTTGCTTTGAAAAATTGTGGGTAGTGATTTTAAAGCAGTTAAATGTAATTAATCTTCCTTTTTCAAAGGATGAATTAATGTAAATGCACATTTCTGATCACACTTGAATGTATTTATTCAAATAAAAAAAATTGAATATTTTTTCTTTGATTATTTATTTCATAATATCAATGTATAGCGTTATAACATTTAAAACCAAGAAAATTCTTCCGCCTACGAATCCCTATACTTGGAGTCATATGGGCGTAGTTTCGATGGACTATCAACAACTTCGTCACTGTCATTTCGGTAGCGTTTCGCAGAATTAAAATACCAGACATTTCTAAATTTAACACCAGAACTAGTAAACTAGAATGATTTATTGCGGAAATAAACCCAACCCCAGTATATATAGTGTGTGCATTTATTACTAACACGCCATGTTTGGGTGCTTATAGTAATTATTGATCCCCAAAGAAAACAAACTGCCTTGCATTCAATTAAGTTCTTTTGAAAGAGTGCGATTCATTAGTCTACTCGGGTTATCAATGGAGCACACCTGAGTAGTATAGGGGCGGCTATCGGGTCTTTTCTATCGATTTTTTCCCCCTTTGTTTCGCCCTATTGTCTTAAGGGGCTAATGGTAGGGGTTTATTAGGGGTCCTTATTGTATGAAAACCCCTCCTTTTCCTTCTTAATTAATTGATAGGTAGAATTAATTAATGAAGCCCCTCCTTTTCGATATAAAAATAAATATAACGTTCTTAATTATTTGATAGGTTCTAATTAATTAAAGTCGCTCATTCTTAATTATATGATAGGACGACGAAACTCCTTATTCGAGCCAACAATGGCCACCAGAATTAATTTATGTAACGTCGCCATGCTTCTGAATCGTGCACCTGTTTGGACCACGCGCTTTTGAAACAATGGAATCGTGCACCTGTTTGGACCACGTGCACACATGGAACAATGGAATCGTGCACCTGGTTGGATAGTGTACCAATTATTATCACGCTCTTTACTAATTTTATTCGCACACGCCATTCTATGGTTCTATAGTTTGATTGTGGTCCTTTTGTATATATATGTCAATGGCATTACGTTCTATTTGGAAACCCTTTGTAGGAATATTTCTATGGCTCTATAGTTTGATTGTGGTCCTTTTCTAAGGACCTAGTGTCATGATTTTGCCCACACCTCGTGGAACTTTTCGAATGTTCTGGAAGCCGGAGGTCCTCACAACGCGAACGGTATAATAATAATTATTCAAAAGCAACCACTAAAATAAGGCTAAGGTAAGTGAAGAAGGGCCGTTTTGATGGTCCTTTTGGAGTTTAGTAATCATATTTCAGTAAACTTTCGTAAGACCATTAGCTGCGTCGATGGTTGAATATTAGCAGTTTTGTCTGGTTCAATGTTAGCTGCGTTTGCTGGTTGAATATTCCCCTCACACACCCTCACACATGAGCAACACATGTATATGATGAATGTGTAATTGCTATAATTATTGAAATTCTCTTAAATCTCATTTGCTTTCCAAAATGTCAATTAACAAACATAATCATACATGGGTTGTGTGTATATATGACCATTTCACTCCCGTCCAACAACATGTTTAAACATCATATAAAATTCGAGCCTTCCAGAGGTTAAATGAATCACAAATCGCGCGTTCTTAGAAAACCGAGCATTCTGGAAATAATTATATTCAAAAGTTTATCTGTTTTATCAGCCAACGGGTCCTTTAGCAAACATCTAGCGTATATTCAATAGACGCTATTATATACAGTTGCATTTACTATATAAAGTTTATCACAAAGAAACAGCGTGAACAATTGGACAATCTGCTTGCATCTAATTCATTTGAAATTTTTACTCAATGCGCGTTTAACAATTGGACAATCGATAATATATTTGACATATGCACTCTGTGTAAACATGAAAGTGTCAATGACACTGTAGCTCAACTTTGTAAAGAAGGTAATTTTTTTGTGATGAGCAATGAATAGAGAGATTAACGAGAGGCCGATCACGATCGGCAGATGTTTAACCCATACCTTGGCGATAGTGACTAGCCATAACTGATAATTTGTCAAAGATATGATCACAGGAATTAATCCATATATCAGTACCCAACTTGAAATCAAAAGCTCAAATAATTTGTCTTAAGAAAGGGTTAAAGTATTTGGGTTGGGGAGGAGTAGTTTTAAATCTCATAACTCTGTCCCTATTCACACAAGGACCTCTCACTGTGAGATCCAATGGTTTAGTGATTTCGGAGGACATGTTTAGGAGTTTAAGTTAACTCATTGGAAGCAAAAGTGATAAATCCCTATCTTTGCCACTTTTGACATGCCAGATATTCAAAATTTATTATTCACTTCTAAAGAGAAATTATAATTGTTGACAAGCCAGACTGCTTAGAATGACATATATGCAGGGGATTCCATCTCGTATTTAAATGGTACTTTAATTACCCCCCCCCCCCCCCCTTCCCCCCAGTTATTTGTTTATCAAACATGGACAGATATAAGATCAGATCTGACCTGTGTATTAAATAAGATTAAGTGTTTCATAACAGGGGTGTATGGTTTTCAAAAATATATGTAGTTTATACAATTCAAAAGTATTATTTATATAATGTTATACAGACATAATATGATGGGGATGCTGGCCCCTATGACCACTAAATCGTTCATATAAAAGAAAGTAAGTTAGCCCTCATTTGAATGGTTTCACTGTGAAATTAATTTCATACCACCATAGCATATATTAAATAAACCAACAATAATTATAAAATAAACACGATTTGTGGTTTATGCTGAAGAGTACCAGGACTTGATTATTCGGACTTTAATTAGTCCACAGTAGTAAAATATTATTCAGAGATCGGTACCCTTTGCATGGAAACCATAACTTCCCCATCGTGAAGCTCTATTTGACCGCGTGACATTGTCTCGTCTTTTGAAGTTATTATTTAGGTCAAAGGCCTTTCTGCATCCACATCTTTCTGGGGCAAGAAATTATATTACTGTGTAGCAATTAGGTGAATCCTCCTACCAGCTTGTCTTCTGTATTGATTGACAGTACGGCAAATTTGGATATTCAATATCTGTCGCGCGCACGTGGGCATCTCTCAAATAGGATGATGTTCCGAATTTTTTTTCAAACACTGCACAGGTTGTCTTCGTTTCAGTGGCCAGACATTTAATTAATAGGGTAATGCTAATATGTTGTTGATTCTCTGTATGTCTGGTTATTCCAATGCTTCCTCATAAGTATCTATTTCATCAACCGGGAACAGGACGACTTATTTCCCTTAAAGGGCTTATTTGTTGTGTCGTCTTTGATATTTTTCCAACATCATTTTGAACGGCATCCAAACGGAGACCAGGAGTTGGTAAATATCACGGAATTATTCGAATATGAAAGTAAATAAAACAAAATTAAAAGATACTACAAAGTTCCGAATTTCTTCTTAACAATTCACAGGTGTGTCTTCCTTTGATAGTGTGCATGTCAGACATTTAATTAGGGCGGTGATGTTAATATGTTGTTGACACTCTGTCATGTCTGGGCATTCCAATGCTTCCTCATAAGTACATTGTATTTATATATTATCAACCGGGAACAGTGCGACTTAGTTCCCCTGAAGGGCTTATTTATTGTGCAGTCTTCGATATTTTTCTGACATCCATTTGAACGGCAACCGAACGGAGACCAGGCGTTATAAATAAATGAATGTAAAACAAAATTATAAGATACAACAAAATAGACTAACGCAATTCAACGCTGACATTACGCGACCTCATTGTCTCCCGAGCAGCGGCGATAACGAAAGGTGGGTAATACTATTTGCTTGCATGGCTACAGGTACATGAACTCGCTCAAATGCGTGTACTAGATGTTCATCTAAAATGTTTGTTGTTGCAACTTGTATATTGTCTAAGAAGAAAAAAAACTAATTAAAACCTCATCAATGTATCGAATATCAGTGATATCCCATCTGATCGGACAGCATAAAGATGCCGACATTGAGCCCATTGTTGCACTGGGTTGTCTGAATAAAATTAATTAGAGAATACAATTACACCTGCCAGCCCTCGCATTTGGCTACGGCATTCGGCAATGCCGAAGCAATTTGCTGAAGTAAATGGCTCCGACTACGGCAGTACACTGCCATATGTAGCGGATTGAAAGTGAATAGTGTTAAAACAATAAAAAGTCAAACTACAAAAACGGGAGTTGAATTTCTCTTATCCAGAGTCAAATTCATGCATGACAAAAGAAATAACTGTTAAAACAGTCAGGGATAGCCAACACCTACCGCAAACTCAAAATAAGTGACAAATTCAAAATGAAATTGAATCCGTGTTATATTATCCGCCCTGTGTCAATCCAACAATCCCGGATAACCGACAATGTCGGCTTCTTTGAAGGTGCCCCGCGCTTCGGTGTGACTAAACACCAAGCCATACCAAGCCAAACCAAGCCGTAGGAAATAAGAAGCAAAATTGAAGTTTATTCTATATTATTATGTATATGTGATGTTTATATGACCATATAAAACTATTTTAATGATATTTGATGGACGAAAGTCTAATTAAATCGCCTAGAACACAGCGCGACGGACACCAAGCTGCGGCTGGTGTTTGGACATTTTGCGTTGTGGCTTGGTTCATATAAAATGAAGCTCCCATCAGCTTATATCTATATTATTATGTATATGTAATGTTTATATGACAAAATAAAACTATTCTAATGATAGTTGATTGACGAAAGTCTAATTAAATCGCCTAGAATACAGCGTGATGGACACCAAGCTTTTCCAAGCTGCAGCTTGGTGTTTGGACATTTTGCGTTGTGGCTTGGTTCATATAAAATAAAACTCCCATCAGTTTATATCTATCTTATTATGTATATGTGATGTTTATATTACCAAATAAACTATTTTAATGATATTTGATGGACGAAACCATCCAGAACACAGTCCGACGGACACCAAGCTGCGGCTTGGTGTTTGGACAATTTGCGTTGTGGTTTGGTTGAAATAATATAAAACTCCCATCAGCTTTTATCTATATTAGTATGTACCGGTATATGTGCTGTTTATATGACCAAATAATAATATTTTAATGATATTGGTGTTTTGACAATTTGCGTTGTGGTTTGGTTGAAATAATATAAAACTCCCATCAGCTTTTATCTATATTAGTATGTACCGGTATATGTGCTGTTTATATGACCAAATAATAATATTTTAATGATATTGGTGTTTTGACAATTTGCGTTGTGGCTTGGTTCAAATAATATAAAATTCCCATCAGCTTTTATCTATATTATTATGTATATGTGCTGTTTATATCTCCAAATAATACTATTTTAATGATATTTGATGGACGAAAGTCTAAAAACCGCCCAGAATACAGTGCAACGGACAATTTACATTGTGTCTTGGTTCATTCAGAAATCATCCATTCACAAAGTCTTAATTAGAAAGCGTTAAGCTGATTAGAGGTTTCATTCTTAAATCTTAATTACTAAGCGGTAAGCTGATTAGAGGTTTCTTCTTACTGCTATTGCAGCAATTTTAAGTGTGAATTGTTGTTGATGGGCCATGATGGCCATCTCTCACCTGTTGTATTTCGGTGTTTTGACAGTTAGTTGCAATCAGTGTTTCATGGCGCTCTATATTATAGAAAAAACATGCTTTTGATAGACAAATAAAAACAATACTCGAGTGACAATAAAGTGAGTTGATGGTGACTTTACTACCAAAACTCAAACAAAAGGTTTTCATACCACGAAATAATGTAAAGACATAATACCACCGCTTTGGACGAACAAAAATTGCGAAAGTATGAATAATGCAATCAAATTGGAGAATAACTGGAAAGTGTTCAAGTTGCCTGATCTAACCGACAAACTGAATGACAATAGCAAATGACCAAATGCAAGATGTAAGAAGTGCCCTCTAGGCTCTAGGGTGTAGGTAACTACCGACTGACTGGCGACGCAAGGAAATTATTTGTAAAACATGGGACATGGATTAATTTGACGTATGAACAACGCAGCAGACTCTTGACATTGACAAGGCATCGACGCAAACATTGACAATCGCAAAACTGCGACCATAGCCAAGAAAACAGGCCAAAAAAAGAGGGGAAAATCCTCTAAAACGAACTCAAACAAATGCCAGAAAGTGGCTTAGCAGTTCCACAATTTAAATTTTTCTTAATTTCAATCATCAATTTTTTTCTCTCAAATTTCAATCATCAATTTCAACAATTGACTCAAGTGGTAAAGTAAAGTAACCTCTATAAACTATACATATGTATAAACACATACATAAAAATAAAAGTCGCAAAGCGCAACGACACACTTGAATGTGGGGGACTGTGCCGAGTCCAAATGATCGGACTCGAGTGGTAAAAAAAGTGCAAAATAGCACAACCATTATAAACTATACATGTATACTAGTAAGCTGACGGGAGCTTTGTTTTATATGAACCAAGCCACAACGCAAAATGTCCAAACACCAAGCCGCAGCTTTGTGTCCGTCGCGCTGTGTTCTAGCCATTTTAATTAGACTTTCGTCCATCAAATATCATTAAAATAGTTTTATTTGGTCATATAAACATCACATATACATAATAATATAGAATAAACTTCAATTTTGCTTCTTATTTCCTGCAGCTTGGTATGGCTTGGTTTGGCTTGGTGTTTAGTCACACCCCTGCGCTTTCCAAGAAAGTTACACTCGATACACAACATTTTAGTCACGGAGCAGCATTGGAGCCAGTCTGGCTACATGTGTGAAACTGTGTAGAAAACAAGTATACGCACGTGCGAATTGATCACAATGTGTCAAAGACTTGAATGAGTGATGTCGGTTACGCTTGATTGAATGTGTCGCATCGTCGACAAATATACACAAGGGCATGTGGTTATAGAAGTACAACAACAGAGTTTGATTGATGGAAATAGGTCAGCCAGTTGTGCTGACCTGAAAATCAGTTCAGAAGTCTAGTGATCACGATGACAGATAATTGTATTTAGGGGTCTTCACAAACAATCAGTCACTCAGTGAGTCATTCAGATGTTATCAATGGGAGACCACTCTAATTCTCAAAGGTAACGGTGCTGGTGGCCGTGTTAGATTCTTGCTATATTTTCATCAATGCACGCGTGGCTGCATATTGCGTTTGTTACAAATTAAGTTAAAAATGAAAATATTTTTTCTTTGACAAAATATCAAATACAGTTCTACTGTTTGCATACTGTATGGCAAATTCCATAGTTCGGTCAGAACTAGCCTTGCAGTTGACTCATGTTGAGGCGACGTCATTCAAAAACTATGATTTAATTTCCCCCAAGAGGCATGGCAGGTTCTGTCATTCAATAGTCATTCGATCCCACAGCCTTGGTTCTGGTTACTGTTAGTGGGTATTACATATACCATTTATATATTCCAGGGAAGAAATAAATAGTTCACATCTTCTTGTAAACGTTTTATGATTAGTCATGCAAATTTTGACAAAACAGCAATTAAGCCACATTTTTGACAGGATGTAAAAATGCCGTAGTCACTGCCGAAGCACATCATATTGGCTACGGCATTCTACTGCCGTAGCAAACAAATCTGAATTGCCAGGGCTGCACCTGCCGATCAATGAGGAACATCGTCTTCGTATATTTCTCAGTCAATGTCACGAGATTGACAGTTAAATGGGAGGGGCTTTATGTTAATTATTCATGTCAAGTTGCCAACTTTATAACGGGAACTGGTACCATATGGGCCAGTGCCCAGAGTGCAGTGTTTGAACAGTGTGGACGTGGCATGGGAAAGACATACATGTAGATTGATATGATATAGTTTGAGACTACAGCAGCTGCATCACTCTGGTTAACAGTGAAATAAAATTGTAGCAATATAGCAGTACTTAAGACATACATCAAAGGTTTGCTGCCGGTTATTGACAAAGTCGCTCATAACGTGTATGTTGAAATATGTCATTAAAATTGAGGTCACTCAGGTCAGGTCTAGTGCTGGGACGGTTGTCCGGATAACCGGTTACGGTTCGGTTACGCGTGTCAACCGGTTGGAGGAGGCCACAAGCGGATAACCGTAATATTAATAACGATCGTACTATCATCGTAGTAGTCCGTGTAAATGTTGCCGAAATCATTTACGCAAGTTTACGTAACGAGAGTAAGTAATAAGAAGCCGCTTATAGAAGCGATTTGGACAGTTGATTGTGTATTCATATACCCCACAACACATGCCTGTTTGATCACTGGCGATTTTTCTAGATATGAAACCAACAACTACACTCTTATCTGTGTCAGTCTGTGAATCACTTGCTACACATACAATGCCAATTTCCTTTGGCGGCATTACATGGTCATGGCGTTCCGACTGCACACGCACCGCGGCATACATCAAAGCAATCAAGTTTAGACTTTTACTACGTCATCAATATTATGTCTGTTTTCTTGAAACTGCCCCCCCCCTTTGTCATTACCATTAGTTCGTCTCAAAGCGATGACAGAAGACCTACCTACAACGGAAATCGAACGTTTGGGGACATTTAGTCATATAATTGAAGATAACGAAGAAAAAAAAAAGGAAGAAGAAATGGGCAGTATTCAAGGCCTGCTGAATGCGATTCGTTTATTATGGATCAACATCCAATATGAAGTCGCACATCCAGAAAAAATACAGGCCTACTGGGAGTGGGAAATAAGAGTATATCTAGTGATGCGTTCGATAACTTTAATTCCTAAACACTGGCTGGGGCGTGCGTAATGAATCACGACGATTTAATTTTGTTTGAATTTGTTTATTAAATAATTGAAGTAACATTGTGTAGCCACTGTGATTAATACATACCTGCCTATACCCAAACACTATATATATATATAAGGCCTGTTTTATACGACGTGTAATACACGTGTATAACTGGCTATTTTCCTGGTGAAATAAGAGAGTCGGCAATTGATCGTGTATTACACGTCGTATAAAACCACGATACTCGTCAAAATTCGTCCTTACACGTGTCGACGTATTCCACGACTGGCCTGGACGCGTAACTCATCACTTGTTTGTCAATTACGCGTCGCTGATTTATACGACGGGTATGACACGAGTAACGGAACACAATATGGCATAATATTTCACCCCATTTTGAGCCCCAGGGCGATCGCACATGCGCAGAAGAGTTATGACAACTTGTTATGGTCGGGCTGTATTGAAATCGATATCACTTGTCTTATACGAGCTCATTCTTGACGAGATGGTGACGAATATTGTCAAGGATATGGTTAAAAGTCCCCCGACTAATTAGGAATGTTTTTTTGAAGTGCCATAGGCATTGACTGTTTCGAACCAACCCTGGTTTCGAATAAGGCGTCGGCATGACCGATTTTGCTCCCTAGGGGCACACTATTGCATATTCAGTTGAGATACTGAGAACATTAATGTTCTCAACATTAACTCCCTTTGACGCAAAAGCATGAGAAGAATTCCATTGCGTTTTGTGCGCGCATCCGTAACAGTTTTAGAAGGACAGGATGTCGTAGATTTATAGCGGACGATACACTGGACGACATGACTTTATTTGTTTACGATGGGTTAACTCCCTTTTGAGTTAGTCAGATTGGCGTAGTAAATGTGTGTGAGAATCGTAGTGTGTTTAGAAATAGTTATAAATACAATTAGATGCGAAAGAATAATCAGTACGTCCCTTGACGCCAGTCTAGATTACACGTGTAAAGTTAACACGTCATATAAATCAAACGTTAAAAACTCGTGTTGACGACGAGTTAACATTACACGTGTATTACACGTCGTATAAAACAGGCCTAAACATTACTAAACAACAGTATACCTATCTTCAGTACCTTGTTTGGGCTAATCGTGCCCGGGGCCCCGGGATATACACAAGGGAGGAACTATATTTCGTCGCTGAAGGTTTTGCAAGCAAGCTTTGTTTATGCGGTGCAGAACTCCCGTAAACATCGATATACTAGCGCACCACTAATATATATTATATTTTAGTTTGTATGGGCTCAAAATTGAATTAATTTATACACATTTACAACTAATTGATCACCATAACGGGAACGCATTGTACGACCAAGACATCGTTTGCGATTGCATGTATATCAACGTTTCCGGAACGCGTATAAACATTTGTTTTGCCAATATAGTAACCAGTGTATTCAATCTCGTACTGAGGGTAATACTGGTCACGGTTAACCGGTTATGGTTAGGTTAATGCCCGTGGTTAACCGGTTAGGAAAAAACCCCAACCGTCCCAGCACTAGTCAGGTCTGTGCTTTGATCAGTGGATCACAAGCGACTGATCGTTCTATTAATACAATGTGTTTCAAGAAGATGGCATCGGATTGTCTTCACATGCAAATTGATACAATACGGTCTGTTGACATCACTGTTACTCCATGATAAATAGGGAATAGTTTTCATTTTTATTACTTATTGTGGGGGGATTACCTTAATATTTTTGTTAGATACTGATTCAACATTTATCTTTCTTGTTCGTGGCGACCGCTGCTTACTTACCTGATTAGGTAATAACAACATGCAATTTGTGTATCGGAATATGTATCGTTTGAACTAGTGAGGAGCCGATTGTCAAATAGAGCCTTGCGCCGATTGCTGATTATTTGAGATCACAATCGGCCGATTCCGATTATTGTAATAATTATACCAAAATATGTTATATACTACTTTGATTTGGAAGTAACAATATCAGTAATATACCAGTATACATAAGTATACGTTGGGGCAGCCCTCTTAATTCAGATTGTTTGGCTTCGGCAATCCGCTACGGCAACAGTATGCCGTGCCCCAGTTTGCTTCAGCAAATTGCTTCGGCAATGCTGATTGCCGTAGCCAATTATGAAGGCTGTTGGGGTAAGTATAAAAGTAGATATGGGTGGACTTGTCAGACTTGTGTTAACAAATTCCTGCGTCCTGACAACCAATACACATGTTATATTATGCTAAATTTACCGTGGATTTATGTCTATAAGTCGCTACTTTTTGACCCAGTACATGTATTTCCCCTCAAAATGTGCATGCGCCTTATACGACTAAGTCAATAGGGGGTCTTAATTCTGGCTACAATCACACAGGTGAGTTTTGGCATTCGCCGCAATGACAACTCAGAAGAATGCATGACCGTTCACACCAAAACAGGAAAGAAATGTTTAATTACAAATAATTGTTACCAGTGTATTTATCACTATCCAATTACTCTCGGGCTCCAAATAAACGTGCATGCACGTTTATTATTTCAGGAGGAAAATTCCCCCCTGTACGCTGCTTATTTGGGTCTGCACGTTTATTTATTTTTCAGTAAAATTATTTGTACCAAAAGTGAACGGTCAAATTCATCAACAAAGTGAAAGTTATACCACCATAAAACATGTTTTCACTTCAAATTTAGGTAAACAGTTTGACAGTTATTATAGTCAATACGTCACTCGCTTGAGAGGAATTCCCAAAAATGAAAATAGCAGGGTGAGCCAGGTGTTTACATCCCCACGTTCATTTGAAAGTGTTCGCATCCGACTAGTAAGCCGAGTATCCATTACTTTCGCGCACGTGATTGTTAGGATTATCTCATTATCAGGGGGACGCACCATGTTCTTCCAGAATACACATTTCCCCTCCCCGCATGCCTTTAAAAGTGGACCCATCGGTTTCCAATTAAGCGTATATCCATGACGTTTGCGCACGTTTTCATCAGGATTATCTCATTATTAGGGGGGACGCACCACGTGCTTACCAGAATTTTTTACTGTGGCAGTGTGGGGCTCCATTTAGGCACCAGATATTTCCGTTTTAATGATCTCAATAAAACACTCAATACTGCCATAATCCAACAATTTTATGAGAGGTTTATAAAATATTTGGATCATTGAAAGTGTATAGTTTAGTCTATAATTAAAAATGGATGTAGAATAAAATATCGGGGCCTCCTTACGCACTGTCTTTAGGGAAAATCTGTAAAAATTGTTGTTGTTTCCCCGTGAGAATTTAAACATGGCGGACACTTTTTGTCAAAAAATAAATAAAATATAATCTTGCGCAGAAGAAAAAGCTTGCCGAGTTATGTATAAAATATAAAAATTTCACGTCCTCACTGTTAACTTTATAAACATTTGCTGGAAATCCCCCCCTGCACTATTATTTGGGTCTGCACGTTTATTAATTTTCAATGAAAGTCCCCCCCCCCCCCCCCGCACAATTATTTGGGTCTGCACGTTTATTTGAAGTCCGAGAGTAATAAAATACAAGAATTCAACATGAGCCATCCGTCTGAGGAAGAGAATTTTGATGTTATACCACATTATCCTGAACTCAACTGTAGAGACACTGAATACCAAGGATGACGCAACACTTGTTTACTGTCTACATGTTTTTTTTATGTCGGCATTTATATAAGAGGTCATTGATGTCACTGGCTGACCTGGAATCAGTTTGAATACTGGTGATTAGCGGTCACTACGTTGAATAGTAGTTGTTAATTGGTGAACAATGGGGGATGTTGTAAACATACTTCACTATATAATGGGTCTCGTCGGGATATTTTACATATTTATTTCAATTCATTCGATATATAATAACTAAAGCATGGTGAATGCAGTCCAACGCGTAATTATGTGTCAGGTGACGTGTACTTTCGGGGGTTTATACTTGTGTTAGGCAGGACCTCGCTGTATATCATCAAATTTGTGTTTGTTTACACTTTCCCCATGCTTACTAGTCATTTATTCAAAAAACAATGTTATATTTAACACAGTTTATTGAAGAAAAACAAGCACCTGATTATTATTTAGACAATCGGAAATGCCGATGTTGAAACCCGAGTACCGATTGTCATCCGATGGGCCACAATCGGCCGATTCCGATTGTCGTTTCAGATTATCGGCTCATCACTAGTTTGAACGCCCGTATCAATGACCGTATCGTCAATGCTGTATCGCGGACGCATCGATACATTGTTACACCCCTAAATTGCCTAATGACCTCTACGAGCATTAGCCAGAGTAGAGTCTAGAGATTCATGGCATGATATAATGCAACACCATAGAATCTATCAGATAGAATGATAGTCAACAGTCGAGTGAATCGTCTTATAATGAACGAATACACCATGTGTTGATAGGTTCTAAAAGTAGTTGTCGATTTTTCTCGACGCTTCTGGGTGAATCTCATCTAAACTTGACTAAAGTTACAAATATGACCATTTTCGGATAAAACTGTATCAACTACCATCACAGTCCCTAGGAATCACTGTTAGTTGAATAAAATATTATTTAATAACATTAAATCAATATTTTATATTTAGTTATTATAGTTATATTAAGTACAGTTTGGACAGTAAAAAGTTTGTATACTGCATTTTCATTGGCAGATGATTTGCAAGAAAATACAGAGTACACATTTTTATGCCACACAAACATTCGCGAATTCTGAGTTTGTATCATAATATTCCGTATTTTTTTCTTGAAACGATGGTGTATTCAGATTGTTAGTATCTTTACCCACTTACGAGAAAATAGCTGTTAGTTACTCGAATATTCCTTCAGGTGCAAACTCGGTGGAATTCTTTACGATTTTGGAAAAACATATCCATTCTATAAATACCATTTTACTTATTCGCACCCGGTGACAATCCGAATAAAAGGGATTACGGTTGTGAGTAAACAGACGTCGGGTGTGGTAAAACTGGCTCTGCTGTACACTACTAAGTGCACATTTTAACTCATTCTCATTACTAGAGAAATGTAGAAATGACCATCTCAAACTAATATATCTATATATTTTCAAGTAGGGCCCTAGGGGTGGTTGATACCTTGAGATGTGAAAGCAAATTTTATATTCCAAGCTCCCGGTTAGCTCCGCATCCCAAGAGGGGAAATGGGAGATAACTTGTGCTGCAAATTTTAAATAAGTAATTGTAATAAGGAACTGAATAGAGACACTTCGTGAAGTTGCTGTGCGTCATACAAATGATTTTCAACAATTCCATAAATGTGAATTTATGCTGATATTTGGATGGAAAAGCACGATTTATGTACAACTCAGACCAGGTAGAGTTGATATGACCCAACGAGCGCATTAAGAACAATTAACTTAATTGTCACACGTCAATTGTGGGGAGATAAATGCAATATTTCAAACGAAAAATCCAATGCGTCCATCAAAATGAGTACCCCCAATTACATAGTTTATGCAGAATTCGCACGACACCCCGTCTCTATAGAAATAACATGCCAAGCTCTGACATATTGGTCAAAGCTCGTATCGAGTAACGGCTCTGAGCTAGCTAAGAATATTTATACCTTAATTTATCAGACTCATGAGATGAACTCACAGACAGCAGACAAAAATAATTCCAAATGGTTATGTTTTGTCGAAAATGCTCTTTATGATTTGAAATTGCAATCAAAGTGGATCACCCAGACGGGCCTGACCGCTATTGAACTGAGAAATGCAAAAACTTTTCTCAAACAACGTCATTGGGACGCACTACTCGTTGACATAAACACATCTGCTTCATCGAGGGCCCGATTTTATAGTTTTATTAAAACTGACTACGGTTACCCAAATTACTTGAAGATTTTGCCGTCTAATCTATCGATATACCTCTTGAAGCTCAGAACTGCAAATCATAAACTGCCTATAGAGTGCTCAAGATGGAAGAAATCTCAGAATGATAATGACAATAGGATATGCACCATATGTGGAGAATATTTAGGAGACGAATACCATTTAGTTATTATATGCAGTCATTTGAATGAAATCAGAAAACAATATATCCCTGAGTACTTTTGGAAGAACCCTACGAGAGAGAAATTCCATGGTCTCCTATCTCTTCAAAATATAAGCCTCATAAAAAGACTATGCATATTCCTAAGGTGTGCCTTTAAGAAGGTGTCTTATAGTTATACTATATAATCAAAATCATTTATTGTTATGGGTGAACATATGTAATTATCATACTTGTTAAGTTTATCGCCTATTATTGTGTAATCTAATTTAATTACTTCTGTGTATATGAAATGAACAATGATTAATGTGATATTCAAAGTTGTGTACATAGTGTATATATCATATGTTTTGCTTGTTTCACTGTTATGTGACTTATGCAATAAATCAATCAATCAATCTAGCCAATGAGATGATGGTTTACATAATAACAAAATCTGAAGTTGCCCAACTGTACCTGTTATCTGTATAGTAGAGGTAATGTATCTAGATCTATTTGTTATATTTTAATCAAATTTAATATTACATGGACAGTGATTCCTACTAAACCTAGGACTGTGCTACCAGTACCGGTCCTACTAAACAACGAACACAAACGAACACAAACGAACATAAACGAACACAGGTCTAAAAAGCGGAATAGAAGGGTGAAATTTGGTTTGTGGGTGCGTGTGGGTCCATTATATGTGTATGTGGTGTTATTTCCAATTTTGATGACTTATTTTTCGAGTTATAAGCATTATTTGAATGCAAAGCTACTAAACAACGAACACAAACGAACATGAGATTAGCAAAGGTGTTAATAAAGGTGTTAATTAACTACCGCATTCTCTATGGCTTATACTCTGTCTCTTTGTCACTGAGTTGTTTTGACTTAGTTAGTTTGTCTTATTATTACTTCGTTTAACTTCCCTGACATCACACTGCTCTTTCAGTAGAGCTTCAGGTACTAGAATCAAAGTTTGTTTTATATACAATCGAATATTTATATATTATTTTACACTGACTCGGCCCCGGCGGAACGATGGGCAGAGTTTGTTCTCCTTGAAGTCAGTGCACTCGGTAAACCTCGACTCAAATCGAATTTAGTGAACTCGGTTGATAAATTCCGTATAAAATAGAAACTCATGTGAGATCCTCTATGTATATTTCCATACTATATGCTAACTTTCTGTCGTTTATTGGTGATCGTCTTGGTTTTTGATGCCTTCACTCTTTCCTTTTTTTTGTCCAGTTTTTTTTTGCGAGAGCGGTAGTTTTGGGTATAGTTAATTGTCGTCAGTTGAAGTTTGGAATTTGGAATTGTCACTCACAAAATTAAGAAGTCTTCGCATTAGTCTGTCTCGTTGTTCGGCCGTCATATATTTGTTTAAATTTCGTGTCTCACTTCCAAAGATGATGCAATGCCTGGTAATGTGAAATCCCCTCCACTCGAATGTCACGCAGTTGGTCAGTCACTGTTTCATTTAAATTGTCTGTAAACTCAGTCAAATTTTTTTTTTAATTAAAGACACGGGAGGCCTTAGTTGTCGAAAATATTCATATTTGTTCCAAACACCGTAAACAGAAAAACACTAAAACGCATACAGTTTCGTTCATCGTGTAAACAGCATGCTATCATAAATAAGTTTTATATAAATGGTGAGTCGTTAGAAGTAGTTGAAGAATATAAATACTTGGGTCTCATTTTCAGTTTTGACGGTAAAATGGAGAGAGCTTGTGAAAACTTGAGCGGGCGAGCTTCAAAGGCTATGTATTTCATGACGAATTCATTGAATTCACAGACAGAATTGTCTCTCAGTACTAAATGTAAATTGTTTGACAAATTAATAATGCCTATTCTGTTGTATGGTTGCGAAATATGGGCTGCTGAATTGGAATTTCCGTTTGTTGATAACTACCCTCTTGAGCAGACACATTTAAAGTTCTGTAAAAATATACTACAACTCAATAGAAAAGCGTCAAATCATGCTTCGAGGGCTGAACTAGGTCGATACCCCATAGCAGTTAATGCCATCGGGAATAGGTTCAAATATCTAAATAAACTTCGTTTTGCACAACCGGGAAATATAATACATGATTGTCAATTATGTCTGTCTGTAATTCGTCATAAATGATTTTGTTTTCTATTGTTACCAAGCCGCTCTCGCTATTGAATACTTTTCCATCGTATTGACAGTTTGATCACTGTCTGTTTTACTTAAATTACGATTGAGATTTTCCTTAAGATGCCTGGTACATAGTGTATGCGTGTATCGGGAAAGCAAGCAGAAATAGCATTTACCAGAGTGATCTCCGAGACTGAGAAAATATATATAGTCATCTCAGAGACTGACAACAATGACTCACTCACATTCACTCAAATGTTTTGTTAGCTATGCATTAAAACGCCGACCTCTGATGTTTCCCCGTGTTTTTATTGCCATCAGTGATAAAATTGACAATCATCTTGCAATAAAAACAAGGAGACAGAGTAAGCCGTAGTTAATTAACACCTGCATGGTAACCTCTGCACTGCCGCTAATCTTATGTTCGTTTGTGTTCGTTGTTTAGTAGTTTTGTATTCAAATAATGCTAATAACTCAAAAAATAAATCATCAAAGTTGGAAATAACACCACATACACATAGAATGGACCCACGCGCACCCACAAACCAAATTTCACCCTTCTACTCCGCTTTTTGGACCTGTGTTCGTTTATGTTCGTTTGTGTTCGTTGTTTAGTAGGACCCACCAGTACCATTAGGCATTATTGCATTAATAGTACTAAAAACAAAACATCAAATTTGCAGAAAGGTGTCTGAAATGACAACTTACAATCATACAATTAGCACGCAGTAATATTTTATTGTAGCAAAAATAAGCTATTTTCACAGAAAAATGATGAAGAACTCAATTGATGATCAATGATGATCGGGATTGCGAAACGAACGATGACGGATGAGTCGATGGGCAAGTGCCGAAGTGGAGCAGTGCTTTCGAAGTCTGTTCAATTCACAAAATAATGCGTTTAAAACATCAACATTTTCCGGTGAACTATGTCCTATGGGTAACAAGTAAAAACCTTGTCGCAACAATTTCTCTGGAACGATAATATTTTGTAGGTAAAATATCAAAATTATCGAGTTTTTATCGACATTTCTGACCGACTCGTTCTGTCTTGTTATGGCCGCTGATTCACAACCAATCAAATACGTCGTTTGTAATAAAACTTTGATCATCTAGTTTGATATCTCAAATATGATTGGCTGATACTGGTCTGACATAATAATGTCAATGACAATGTAGCTCTAATTTCTATTTCAACTTCAAGCTGGGTATGAATTATCTTAAGTATGAAATTAAAAACCTAACGTTGTTCGTCCGAAACTTTCCAAGCTGATATTAGTGATAAATGTCTGATAAACCCATTTACCTGAGTATTACTAAGTTAGCAAGACGTCACTTCAATAATTCAACTATAAGCTAGATTTATATAAAACCCGACGTCTCGAAAAGATTTTATCCATTGCCACTGCCAGTTACAAAATTGGTATGATTAATTGATTTAGCCTACTACTAGTACTACTACTACTAGTACTACTACTATTAGTAATATTATTACTAGTACTACTGACAGTACTGTACTAGAACAGTAGAAGTCTAAATTTATTTAGTGATAATTAAATGATTTATAATCAGATCAGCTTCACTGCAGGTATGTCATACATCCTGGATTTAACTGTTATCATCATATAGTTGTATTCAACTAAGTAGTTAAATTTTACAGTACCTCATCCATCACGGCATCAGGCTCAGCCTCATGTACACAATTAACTACTAGTAGTAGTAGTACTAGTAGCACTACCGTCGTACCGGTACTTCCCTGGTTTTGTGGAAATATTGAGATCGCGCATTCCAGTGGACAGCAGCAGACTGGTACTGTCAGTGCAGCTAATGGGGTCGTTGTCGTAACGTTTTATACATAAATGCACACCAGTCTCAGTCGGCGCGAGATTGAAATGTTGCCACGAATAATTGCCATCTGCTTCAATTCAGACTATTTTTCTTCCGTAGTTCTGATAAAGGCATTGTTTTATCTCATTGACGAAACTGCAATCAAATTGATCATTGGTCGCATATTGATTGTATATATAGTACCAGTATTAAACAGGGACCGAAAGAACTGTTTGGTTGTTTGATCAATGAATGGAAGAAAATGATACTTACAAAAAATATCAACATGTGTGCATTTATGTAGAAAACACTACGACAATGGCCCTGTCACGTGACACTACGCGAGACTGGTGTGCCTTTTTGTATACAGAAATGCACACGGTGTGCATATATCTACGTATAAAAAATTACGACAACGACCCCATTTAGCGTCAGTGCACATGCATGCGCCACATATTGCGCTGTTATAACTATAATAATGACTACTGAAGACAAAAATGTCCCATCCAAAATACTTAGGAAAAATTGGAGTGCATCATGATGGATTCACCACCAAGTCAAGCGTATGCTGAGGATAATCATAAAGATTCAGCGAGTTTACAACCTAGCAAAGAAAACATGCGAATAGACAAACTATAGACTAGTAATAGAGGAGGAATGCAAAAAGACAATCAGACAAGAAGAGTGGAGACACATAAACAAAAACATTACTGACAGCCTAAACAATAACAGCAAACCCTCATGGAGCTACCATACATCAAGTAAAAAAAAAGAACAACTCGGTTGGCCTTGCTTTGCTGAAGAAAGGGAAACTTAAAATCCTGCAGCTCAGGACAGAAGGGAAAGCCTATAGACGCCTGCACAGAGGCTAAGCCAGCGATCTGTCCACCCGTCATTCGGACTGGCAGTTTTGAATGAAGACAGCCCAATACTACCTCTAAACAATGTTGGCAGAGAATGGGCACTGCAATTTGGATGTATATATATTTAACAAGGAAAAAAAAGTAAACATATCTACTCTGGGGATCGTACACCCTGTGACCAGAGGCCCAGTTTCCCAAGGGAATTCCCAGACACTGGTACAATATGCCTCTAGAAGTAGAACAGTCCAATGACATGTACCCTGTCACCCGATGTTTTATGAAATGGGTTTGGGCACCAGGGCTGAGTTCCAATTCCTTAAGCTAACTTCCTGGTCCTACAACAATTCTGATCAGTTTTCACTGCACATGAGCCACCCGGAGAAGAAATGCCACCACTGAACACCAAATCCTAGGGACCTGCGAATATTCGAGATTCGATTCGATATCGATATCGGACACCCGATTCGAGATCGACACCGAATCGGGTCGCTGATTTGGCTCTATTTGAATCGGTGTTACTCTGGTGTAGTCTCGTTATTTGCGTCTAGATAACACATGCCAAATGACCTGAAATCAAAAATTTTCATTCCAATATTTGTCTTGTCGCTCATGACGGTAGCTGATATTGAATTTTATTGATATAATCTTAATTGGATATCTGAAGTTGAGGTAATCAATTGAGTTCTGCATCTAGCGATCAAGCATCGTGTAGACAATTATATAGTGTGATACAGATTACAAATATATGCGGTGATTGATCACCTTCACGGGTTGCGATCAAAGCACATAATTTGCATAATACACGTCTATTCTGAACAGCGTACATTCAAAATGACCTACGTTGGCTAATTTGGCAACCTTGTGCTTCCTTAGAACAATCGGTCTATTACGTTCTTAAATCGACGTCATTACGTGTGACCAGTATCTGCGACACTGCCGGAAGAATTCCTTGAACTTTCACTTTCTGGCGGGCGGGAAATCGAGCGCGTGGCACCAATTTTTTATCCGTTGAATCTTGTTGATAACATTTAACACTTGTAATTTATGTCTGTTTTCTGGGACCCCCTCCATGAAGACAATTACTCTGAATATGTGATGTAGGTGTTTGATCTATTGTGGGGTGAAAAGTTTAACAGATAACTACCATTTGTATCAGACTACAACAATTATATAGCTGAACGGTGTACCCATGTCCAAGTTTGTCAAATCTTTATTATCTTTATGAAATAATGTAGACAAGTGACTTCCATTCTATGGGGTTTGTGATGCATTGATTGAACTGTCTTTAAGTGTCTTACTGTCCCTTCTCGTGTCATATTCGCCATGACACAGCTAGATAGAAATTCAATGCGAGATATCCCAAACACTCCATGAGATTGAGAGTGACTTCCATCAGATGTTTAAGGAGATTAACATTGTTATATAGTATCTAGTGAATTTTGCAGTTTATTGTCATGAGACACCGAAATAAACACTGGTAAGCAATGTCAATCACTAGCTGATTCGATTCGAGATTTGATTCGATGTCGATATCAGGAAGGAGATTCGATAAAATCCCCGATTCGCAGATCCCTACCAAATCCATGCTAATATAGAAAACCTTTTAAAACCTACAACAAGGAAGGAGTAGAGAGACTACTACAGCAAGTAAAACCAGTAAAGCTCCAGGCCCTAAACATTTGCCAAGTTCTCAAAAAATGTGCAACAGAGCTGGCAAATCCACTAACCATAATATAATTATTATATAATCATTCACTGAAAACAAGCACACTACCCTATAGACTGAAGATCAGCTGACATTTCCAGCATCTACAAGAAAGGCGATATACATAATGCCCAAAAACTATCATCCATCTCGTTGTTGATTGGGCGGTCTGTAAGATATAATATGTTAATGCATTGTCCCATAATTGAATGTGCATGTAGCAGCACTACTCAATGGCATGTCAGTAATGTAATGTGTTATAAATTGCCTCCCATCAACATGTAGCTATAGGGATTAACAGCTACATACTTTCACATCATATATACAGGTTTGAATCCAACACACAGATGACAGTTATCGATACATCTGATCATAAGCAACAGGTTTTTTTATCTTCGCGAAAATAGCGGTGACAACTAAACACAGCTAAGAAATTAGTTGGCGAACATGGCAACAAATGACATAGAGATAAATTGCACTTGGTTAAGTGGATTTATATCATAACGTATACCTATGTTCATATAATATTAGGTTCTTAAAGTTGTTTTCGTGGTTGTTTAAATTATGGTTTTATCCTGAGTAACAAATAAATTAAAAAAACATTTTGGTCATTAATTGTAAGCCCAAAAAATGAGAATTTGGTCCATATTAACCGATCGACCCCAAATTTGGTGAGGGAGTGTCTCCCCACTAGTAATGATCATATCCAAACGCAAGGATCGCAGACTGTTACCGATTTCAAAATTTTAAAGAAAAATGAAATATTTCCGTGTGAAGTTGGTTAGGCATTCGGCGTTCGTCGTTCAACTTAGAAAATTTTGACCCAAAAAAAAATAATTCAGTTTGTCGAGTGAAAGGTCTTGTTTTGACCCAATTCCTGCCCCACCACAAGATCTGGTCAAAATTCCTACGTTTTTCCCAATTTCCACACCCCCGATGGACTTAGAAAATTTTGCTTTGACGATTTGTGCGCTAAAAAATTATAGGGCGCTATATACAAGCCGTGTTTATCGGCCGATTGGCTCCAAATATGGTGTGGACATGTGTCCCGACTAGGAGTCACCATGACCAAATGCGTGGGTCGCAGACTACAACCCATTTCAAAATAATAAGTAAAATAAAATGTCAAACTAGCAGTTTGACATTCGGAGTTCGACAGAATATTTCGGCCCAAAAAATTATTTTCCTTTTTCGAGTGAAAGGTCTTGTTTTGACCCAATTTGTGCCCCGCCACACGAATCTGGTCTAAATTCCATCGTTTTCCCCCAATTTCCAGGCTTGGAAAATTTCGCTTTGATGAATTTATATAGACCGCTATTGACCGATCGACCCCAAATTTGGTGAGGGAGTGTCTCCCCACTAGTAATGATCATATCCAAACGCAAGGATCGCAGACTGTTACCGATTTCAAAATTTTAAAGAAAATGAAATATTTCCGTGTGAAGTTGGTTAGGTGTTCGTCGTTCAACTTAGAAAATTTCGTCCCAAAAAATAAATTTTCAGTTTTTTTAATTTCAATAATTTGGCCAATGTTTTTTTTAATTTGACCCAAAAAATATTTTTCGGCCCAGCATGAACACTGCTCTTGCGTGACTCCACTAGCTGTAACAACCAACGACATACTACAGTCCTTCGACAATGGTAAGCAAGTTAGTTGACATTGCCATTTTGAACTTTTCCTATACCACATTCTATCAATCAAGAAAACATCCAACAACTACTATACATTGAATAACGATGTGCTTGCAGAGGTCAATGAACATCCAATTCCATACCACGGAGTGACACTAACAAATAACATCATGCAGTTTTCTTCAATGAAACCTCAAGCATTGCTCAGAAGACCTATGTACACAAACTAAGCTATATATCACTAGTACTCTCAGGTGCCTACTCTCAAGTGTCTAATAGTAATACATGTACGTTTATAATTTTCCTGATGAAATTCACACCTGTACAATCCTTATTTGGCCCTGTTTGTTTATTAATTTTGGCCATGTCCAATATGTCGTCTGCTTATTTTTCCCTAAAACTGCTCCAGATGAAAAATAGACCATTCCAATGTATACTTATATAGCTGAGTGAGAGAATCCATTTAGTATAGAAGGTTTAAAGAGCAATTCAATTGCACTTAAGCACAATTTAAATTATAGAATTTTTAATTGTACTTTAACCTTCCATGACTGGAGCTTCCTGAAATTTGGCAAAAGTCCTTTGCGAATGCATTCTCTTATATATTTTTTTACTAGTGTCCCATAGGGAGCCTTGCATATGTAAGAGAATACATTGGCCTAATAATATTTACCTTGGCCTTGCAAGCCAGTGAATTATCTTATAATTGCGAGGCTCCCTATGTGAGATTCGCATATATAAGAGAATATACCAGGGTTCACGCTATCATTGGCAATTTTTTTTTTAGCTCAACTTTACTTTGTAAAGTTTGAGCTATTGCCGTGGGTTGGTGTCCGTCATCCATCAACAATTTCCTTTGGTACACCCTACAGACTGCATCCCTTATTAGATCATCACCAAATTTCATATGGATCTTCGGAGTGACCCCTAGATGGGAGCCATCAATTTTTTCAGAAATTCATTAAAA
The DNA here is from genome assembly GCA_032622095.1 of Siphonodentalium dalli. NCBI lineage: Eukaryota > Metazoa > Mollusca > Scaphopoda > Gadilida > Siphonodentaliidae > Siphonodentalium > Siphonodentalium dalli. Next base: position 53,487,089 of record CP136068.1, read on the forward strand.
AACATGACCGCCAGCAGCCATTTTGGATTTCAATTTTGAATCCGTTGGCACACCTTGCAGCCCGCAATTATTGGGAGAAATGTTTTGAAAATTTGCAGGCATGTTTAGGATCACCTCTAGATGGGAGCTATTGAATTTTAGCAATTTTCGATGAAAAACATGGTCGTTGGCAACCATCTTGAATTTTACTCTTTGCATGACTAAATCCTTTGGCACACCGTACAGACCACATTCCTCATCTAACGGCTACCAAACTTGATATGGATCTTCAGGGTGACCTCTAGGTGGGAGCCATCAAATATTTCCGAAATTCATTAAAAAACATAGCTGCCATTAACCATCTTGGATTTTACTTTTTGCCTGATGACTATTAAAATCCTTTGGCACACCCTACAGGCCACATCCATCATTCGATCATCATAAAACTTCATACAGATCTTCAGGGTGACCTCTAGATGGGAGCCGTCGATTATTTCTGAAATTCGATAAAAAACATGGCTGCCAGCTGCCATCTTGGATATCAAATTTGAATCCATTGGCAAACCCTGCAGCCCGCATATATTTAAGAAATGTTTTGGAAATTTACAGGCTAGATTTAGGATCACCTCTAGATGAGAGCTATCAAATTTGAATGATTTTCGATTAAAAACATGGCATCTTCAGGATGACCTCTAGATGGGAGCCATCAACATTTTCCGAAATTCGTTGAAAAACATGACTGACAGTGGCCATCTTGGATTATACTCTCTGCATGACTAAATCCTTCGGCATAACCTAGTACAGCCACATCCCTCATCCGATCATCCCCAAACTTCATAAGGATTTTCAGGGTGATCACTAGATAGGAGCCAACAATGTTTTCCGAAATTCGTTTAAAAACATGGCTGCCAGCAGCCATCTTGGATTTTACTCTTTTCAAGACTAAATCCTTTGGCACAACTTACAGGCCACATCCCTCATCCGACCATCACCAAACTTCATCAGGATCTTCAGGGTGACCTCTAGATGGGAGCCAACGATATTTTCCGAATTTCATTAAAAAACATGGTCGCCAGCGGCCATCTTGGATTTCTCTTTAAATACTCTTCCCTCATTCCTCATCCAAACTTCATATGGTTCTTCGGTGTTACCTCTTGATGGAAGCTGTCCAATTCTTCACAAATTTGTTAAAAACATGGGTGCTTGGAGCCATCTTGGATTTCACATTTGAATCCATCGGCACACCCTGCAGCCCACAATTAGTGGAGAAATGTCTGAAATGAAATTAATTTCATTTACACAATACAATCCATTTACTGAAACTTTTTGACTTTTCTTCTTTATCAATCTATTGACTTCTCAGCATAAAATTGTTAACGCCTCCCCAAGTTGAGCTATAGTGTCATTGAAACTGTCATTTAGAAAATAGCCCAAAAAAAATTCATTTGGCCAAACTATTGGCTGGCCAAGGTTTCTTTTACCCCAAAATCGTAATCAGAAACCCAAATTGATTTTGTAATGGGAGCGACATGAGGATCAAATTTATAGTATGATGAGATCATGTTAATTGAGTAGTTGATATGGCTTAATGGGTAACAAAATGCACTAATGTCAGTGCACTATCAAACAATGGGCCACCAAATGCAATAAAACAGTAATGAGGATTAACACTAATGAATCCTTTGTCTGAGATAAGGCTGAATGGTGGATGGTGGTAGTTGCATATTGTCAAGTAACAACGGTGGGATTAATGAAGTCTAGGCATGGAATTTGAAGGTATGGACCACAGGGGCATGTGGCTAAAAATAGTAAAATATAAATTAAAAAACTTTGGCCAAATTAAATACTGATTTTCTGGTCTCACAATGAAAATGAGGATTTAATTTGGCCAAAAAAAATCAGAATTGGGCAAAAATAATTTCGGCCCAGCGTGAACCCTGGAATGCACTGACACATGATCTTTAATGCAGCAGCAGCATCCTGTCATTAAAGGGTTAAACGCAAATTGAACCATCTTCAGATTCAACTAATTACGCTTTAGCGCAATCAATTAATCACAATTATTGAGCATCACAAACACTTATTATAGAATAATCTGCTTGATGATTAACTTACAACAACCACCCCACCCTGATTACGGACGTTATTTGACTTTCGTCATTTTTTGATAGGGTGAGAGCTTGTTATGCTATTGCACCATACCCAACTGGGTAGAGATGTAAGTAATTGTGATTAAGTGCAATTTAATTGCGCTTGTACAATTATTATGTGAAAACAGCCTCCCGTATGGACCAATGGTTCCTCAGACTATCAAACCCATCGGACTCTCAAACTCTCGGTCTGTCCTGGTTTAGACTAACCCCGGACTATTGAACTCTCGGACTATTGAACCCTTGGACTGTCTAATGCTCGACCTAACACACTGTACCCACCAAAATTGTGGTTTTGTCGTTTTCTTGTCAATTCAGAATTTGCGCTAAAAGTTATGCTAAATAGAGAGTCATGCACGATATATCCTATATAACATCCCCGATTAGGGCTAGTCAGTTTGCCTATAATTTTAATGAAATTATTAGTAGTGCTTTGCATTCTGTATTGTCAAATTAAAGTCCCACTTCCATTCAAAAATACCACAAGGCTATTAAAAGGAATGTTTAAAAAAAACTGACATTTCCTATTGTAATGTGTGGAACAAAATTATGATGAAAAATAAACTTATGATAAATGCTCCTGTTAAACTAGTGTTTCTCTCTCAAAATCATGAAATTATCAGTTTATACCCCTGAATATATACAGTGAGAAAGTTATGGAAGAGATACACCATCTTTAAGTCATTACTCATATTCTTATTTAATTTAACAGATATTGACGACATGGAACAAGAGAAGGCTCAAATTCTGTTTCGTGAGGGTGGAACACTTGTCATCATGGATGTACCAGAAGGTACTGAGTTCGGCATTGATTATAATTCATGGACAACTGGACCAAAGTTCAGAGGTGTTAAAATGATCCCCCCAGGAATACACTTCATATACTACAGGTTAGTTTTGCTGGTGAGGTAGGGTTACCATTAATATGGCTGATGATTCATTTGGGATAAGGGCCAGTTTATTATGTGAACTGGAGCAATAACTCTCTGGCCATCTTGGTATGTACATCATAGATGTAAGATTATGTTTAAACAATAAATTTACATCTTGAAGTAGATACAATTGCCAAGACAAATTTGAGAATGAATTTTGGAATTGTTATTGTTCTGACTATTGTGTATGTTTTATTATTGGCGCGCGCTCAATGTACGTTATAAGTTGAATATACTGGTTTCTGGTCCACAGCTAACTGTACCAAAATGTTGTAACAGACCTGATCCCATCAGCATTAGTTTTTTGGTATCTCAGTTTCGTTCGTCCTCGTCAGACAGGAGTCAAGTAGCAGATTATTTGTGATACTGCTTGCAGTTTGTGGATGCATTATTAGAATTAATTCCCTTCTCTATATTATGAATCACAATTATTATTAAACTGACATTGACTCATTTTACTTCCTAAACTGGTATATGTAATTTGGAGGTATATCAGAACATTTCTTTCTAACCAAACTCATCAATATAGTGCTGAAAATGCTGGAGGCGAAAACGGCCAATTATTATAATTAAGTCCCTATTTAATATGTATACGGAATGTTTAATATTTTTAAATTTTTGCCATTTCAGCTGATATATAATATATGCACATTATTTTTATGCCAGGGTTCTTTTGTCGAGACAAGATTAATTTCTATGGCTATAATATGCCCCAGAAAACGAGTCGATGCATGAATAAATTTTAGCAGTGTTCATGTAAACCATATTTACGTGCGCTCGAGCAACAGTATAGCGATCAGTCAGATTCGTAGGTACGTTGGTGTCACCCTACCGATTTCACTCCATGACGTCACCCTTACGCAGTACATGCCGGTGACGTTACGGAGTAGATTATAGAGTTGACGCCCTTGGCACTGACTTCCGGTACTAGCTCGTTGCTATATAAATTACGTGCGCTCGCACAACAGTATGGCGATCAGTCATATTCGTAGGTACGTTGGTGTCACCCTACCGATTTCACTCCATGACGTCACCCTTACGCAGTACATGCCGGTGACGTTACAGAGTAGATTATAGAGTTGACGCCCTTGGCACTGACTTCCGGTACTAGCTCGTTGCTATATAAATTACGTGCGCTCGCACAACAGTATGGCGATCAGTCATATTCGTAGGTACGTTGGTGTCACCCTACCGATTTCACTCCATGACGTCACCCTTACGCAGTACATGCCGGTGACGTTACGGAGTAGATTATAGAGTTGACGCCCTTGGCACTGACTTCCGGTACTAGCTCGTTGCTATATAAATTACGTGCGCTCGCACAACAGTATGGCGATCAGTCATATTCGTAGGTACGTTGGTGTCACCCTGCCGATTTCACTCCATGACGTCACCCTTACGCAGTACATGCCGGCGACGTTACGGAGTAGATTATAGAGTTGACGCCCTTGGCACTGACTTCCGTTACTAGCTCGTTGCTATATAAACAAACCAGCGATGTGGCTTTTGTCGAAAATTGACAGTCATCACATTCGCCCTGTATACATGTACTTTCAGAAAATACAAAACGCCACAATGTTATACCCAACCAATGTCAGTGTCTCGATATCATTTGACCAAATTGCTTGACATGAAACCGCGACAGACACGGCGTGAAATACATCACATTGAGTAAACAATTTCCCATTGTTTCAATTCAACTTCAAGATCGCGGTAAAATCAAAACCGCAATTTGTAAGTGGTAAACATCTGAAAAAGACATCAGGTACATGCAGAAACTAATTGTTGTGCATATTTATTTCTATTTGAGGTGGCAATTTTTCATGTTTATCAGTATTTTTAACGATAAGAGCGATCGTAATTGGGGGATTATATTTTATCTAGCGCATTAAATTTAAAATAAAAAGTCGTGAATTGGCTGAGTGTTTTCTATGGCCGCACATTTCGTTGATAATTACGAGCCATTTGTTTGTCTAAATAACATTTTTAAGTTCGAAGAGCATTAGAATGGGGATAACAGTGTGGTGTTTTGTGATTTCGGAAAGGTACATGGCGAATATACAGTGTGGCAAATACCCTACTAAATTTGCCACAGTATATTCGCCATGTACCTTTCCAAAATCACAAAACACCACACTGTTATCCCCTAAATAAAATTATTGAAGATTGTAATTGTCTTTTTTTGCTAACATTAAATTAAATTAAATTAAATAAATTAAGTAAAATACAGTGAAATTATTTTTTTAATTATTTTTTATTACATTTTTGCGCACGTTGGCATCTCTCTGAGTGCATTCTAGTTAATATTTAAAGTGATGTGGAACACTCATATGGGGTGATCGATTGTGAAATAAAAATAATATTGCTCAAACAAGTTATTTTCAACAAAATTAATCCCAAATTAGCAATTTGGCATTACGTAGAACATTCTTATATATGAATTATATGGGTGACTCTCATTGGTATGAACATAGACATTTGTTTATCATTGATTAATTTGTCCCGAATTGAGAACTAAATATATACAATTTTCAGAAATTTTGAGATCAATGCGATTGGATTTTTTGGTTAATATTTATAGTTGAATGCTATATGCTGTGTGTACTTACTTATGAGTTTGTTTTGCTGAAAAAGTGCACAATATGTCTTTTAAATTGCAAAATTCTATATTTACATGTAATACAATCATTCTGTTTTAATTAGTTCACTTTCATTAGTTCACTTAAAATTCACTCTTGCTCATTATGTGACAATGGACAACCATTGGTTTAATGCTTGATGGCTTACGAAATTCAATTATTTAATAAAAAATCCTTAAAGTTTTTTTGACTCAAGATATTTGGAGGAATGTAATTGATCCATTCATATAGAATATTTTGATGAAATGCTCCTACTCTATTCTATATTAATGTTTATCTTTCCATAGTTCATGCAGTACAACTGGAGACACCAGTCCAAGAACTGGATTCTTCTATGATTTCAAACCAAGGGAGATGGTGCTTAGAAAGTGGGATAAGTTCAACGAAGGTAAACAAGTTCACTTAACCATTTCTGCACAATAATTTTCTCACTCACAGTAAATTACAGATGTATTAATGGCCCACTTATTTTTCGAATGCCCAGATCACATTATACGCAACATATTCCATATTACGGTATACACCCGTCAGTAAGCCTATCCTTGAAAATAAGCCCAGTCTGGGTATTTTACCCTAAATAAAAGATTGGGTGGCCCTCGTAGATAAGCCCTCCCCCATTTTTGAGCATTTGGAAGGTGAATACAATCACATCTTTCTATCCTGTAGAATAGAAGACTCCCAAGCACATCTGTGATTTTATTATTTTTTCCAGTTGTTTATCTTCAAAAATAAAGATGTATAATAGTATACACTTGTTTTATTATTGTTGTGAATTATACACATCTTATTCTATTCTATTAATCAAATATTTAAAGTATCAAATCAATAAAATCAAAGGATGGGTCACTTATTATTCACACCTCTATCAGAGTTTAGGGGGGGGTAGTTATAGGCATAATGCTTCTCAGAAATCCCGGTTACAAACCAACACTCACAATTTCGTATTTACGCAAACGTATTTTTAGAACGCAACACATGATACCAAACAAAATTACGTCGCGTTGGTGATGGCGTTCACGACGGGATTAATTGACTGTCCGCTCTTTGCCGGGATGGGGTTCACGACGGGATTAACTTTGCGGGGACTATTGACCATCTCGTAAGGGTGGACAACCTCTGTCAGGGGCTGCTCAATGGCCACTGGCAGGTTAAAAAAAATCATACCTCTTCTGGGTCTGGGTGTGAGTTGTTTTCCTAAGAACACGGAGCGTGTTGTGTTCCTAAGAACGCGGATCGGGTAAGTTTTTCCGCCCAAGGTGAGCTCAAACTTCGTATATAAGTGTAAAAACACACGGGGATCGTCGACGTCGCATTGTGTGAAACATTCTTATGTCTGTCGTTCCTAGGAACGGGGGAATTTTTCATCGGGTCAGTCTTAACCGTCAAACGGGTACCCACAAATTATATATTGTGACCCCGACATGACCTTGACCTTGAAAATGATCAATTCAAGGTCAAATCGGGTAAAATATTGAAAAACCCAATATTAACTCATTGAAAAACACAAACAAAACATAAAACATTGTCATGTTTCTGACCAAGCACGCCAGTGGCGGGCTAACCTAGGTTAGCGGGCTAACCTGCTAGTCTACTATATAATTTGAGAACTACGTATATATATATGTGTGTATATGTGTATGTGGGTACTTCATAGAATCGAAAACGCGTGTACAGATTGAGCTCAAACTTCCTATGTAAGTGTAAAATCCCACCGACACCACCGTGGTTGCGTTTTGGAGAAGCTCAGAGCACCCGTTCTACAATCTCAGTCACAAAAAACGGCACTGTGGTGGTTAAGACATCAACGATCTTTATATTGACCTTATACGGAGGTGTTAACAATCAACGCTCTTTATTGCAATGGACGTGGCTAAACGACTGACCCCATGCGTCCGAAATACGGATGCGGATTCCAATGGACGTGGCTAAACGACTGACCCCATGCGTCCGAAATACGGATGCGAACGAAATGCAATTATCTCGACTTTCACGACGGGATTAATTGACTGTCCGCTCTGAAGTTTAGGACGGGGAGGACGGGTACCATGAATTAACTCATTGAAAAACAAAGAATGCGTTATCTCGGAAACGGGTGGAGCTATCGACTTGAAATTTGCTATGTGAATGTATCTTGCCCCGGATACAAATTATATCTGGTCGCCAAGCCTGTGCGAAGCCAGCTTCGCGCATGCGCAGACGAGATCTCGGAAACGGGTGGAGCTATCGACTTGAAATTTGGTATGTGAATGTATCTTGCCCCGGGTACGAATTTTATCGGGTCGCCGAGCCCGTGCAGCGCGTGCGCAGACGAGATCTCGGAAACGGGTGGAGCTATCGACTTGAAATTTGCTATGTGAATGTATCTTGCCCCGGATACGAATTTTATCGGGTCGCCGAGCCCGTGCGACGCAAGCTTGGCGCATGCGCAGACCAGATCTCTGAAACGGGTGGAGCTATCGACTTGAAATTTGGTTAAATTTAAAAAATGTCATGTTTCTGAAACAAAGCCATGAGACGAATGCCGCCAGTGGCGGGCTAACCTGCTAGTAAAATATAAATAACAAAAGTTAATTCAATAAATTATTGCTATCCCTTTAAAACATTAGATTGAATAAATTTGACAGAAATTTCCATATCGATAAAGTTGATGTCTTTCAGATAACATCAGTTAACACTTCCAAGCCTTGAAATTGAAATAGTGTCTGTCATTTGGAGAATGAGGTCCCCAGAGGGTGAATTTAGTGATTTAGCATTACTGGGTCACTCATACTGCTTAGGCCTCATCTTCTGGGAAGTATCTATAGTCTCAAATTAATATTGTTTTTAGTTACTTTTTATACGCTCATTTTGTTAAAACAGAATGCATTATGTTATTGGTCCATCCGTCGGGGCGTCGATCAATCAGTCTGTTGCTTTTTTCATTTCTGGATGATAAATTTAGTAAGTCTGAACTGAATAGAATGAAATATAGTATGTGCAGTATGTGTAGAACACAATACAGGTCAAGTTCGAATTCGGGTTCTGCCTGCCAATTTTCACCAAAGTTACGGCCCTTTTTGTTGGAATTTACACTTAATTTTCGTTTCCAGATGATAACTTTAGTAAATCTAAACTAATTGGAATGATATTTGGTATGTGAGTTTACTAGCTCCAAATACAGGTCAAGTTCAAATATGGGTTCCACTTTCCAATTTTCACCAGAGTTATGGCCCTTTATTGAAATTACCATGGGCGTATTTTGCCATGCCCTAGCGATGCTCTTGTTCCCTTCTTTTCAGTTTTTATATCCCCCAATTTGCAGAAGATAAAATGCATAATCGAGGTGACTAATTGGTGAACATCGCCAACTTAAACTGGGGAACTTCAATCTGATCCTAGGTCTCCCATACCTGGATAGGCCTTAGCAGAATGAGGTCCCAGAGGGTGAATTTAGTGGAATAGCATAACTAAATTCACCCTCTGGGGACCTCATTCTGAAATTGTCAGACACACTATTTCAAGACTTGAACACTTCTCAGATCAAACATGTTATTTTATCCACCAGAATATAGTAAATAAATAGGAAAGAAGGTTCTGTAAAATTATGTCGAATCCCAAATACATCTTGATGAGGTGGGGCTAAAATGATGTTTCGTCAGTTACATGAACAGTCACTGGTTACTTTTAGTTCACCTTACTATTTGGTGAACAATTTGTGTTAAAATAATCAATTTATTGCAAATTAAAGCAGTCCATTGATTACATTATACAATGTCCCTGTGTTCCAACAATACTGGAGGGATCATTAATCTGATTGCTCTATTCAGTGTTCAAGACCTCCAGGTAGGGCAGGTACAACAACATACACTATCTTATTTAACATCACTTTTCTCTTTTAGATGCCTCTAAAATGTTGAAACAATATGAAATAAATAGATAACTAAAATTAAATTCAATATCAGACATGATGGTGTCTCTGAGGGGGCACTTCTTGTTCCAATTGTGTTATTTTCATAAAATATTTTCATGAATATGTCTTGTACCCTGAATATGTCTTTGTTTTACCCCACAGACACTCAAATACAAACTGGCACATGCAATACCATACATTTCCATTAAGATTCTCAATTTTGTTCAATACTGATATGTCTATTTGTGACCAAAATCAGGCCTACACCTTTAACTTCTAGCCTCCTATGTTTAGATATGAAAACAGATACACCAGCAAAAGAAGAAATAGACAGATTAGAGCAAAATAAAGAAGAATTGGATGAGTTTCTTGGTGCCTACCCTTATGAGAAGTAAGTCTTATTTTAAAAGTCTACAACACAAATATACATATATGCTCAGAATTGCATCCAGAAATACAGATACTCCCAGAATCGCACCCAGATTTACAGATATGCTCAGAATCCCACCCATATATACATATACACTCAGAATCCCACCCATATATACATATACACTCAGAATCTCACCCAGATATACATAGACACTCAGAATCGCACCCAGATATACATATACGGTCAGAATCGCATCCAGATATACATATACTGTCAGAATCGCACCCAGATTTACAAATGTGCTCAGAATCGCACCCATGTATACATATACACTCAGAATCGCACCCATATATGCATATACACTCAGAATCGCACCCAGATATACATAGATACTCAGAATCCCGCCCAGATATACATATTCGCTCAGAATCCCACCCATATATGCATATACACTCAGAATCGCACCCAGATATACATAGACATTCAGAATCGCACCCAGATATACATATAGGCTCAGAATCACCCCCAAATATACATATATGGTCAGAATCTCACCCAGATATACATAGACACTCAGAATCGCACCCAGATATACATAGACACTCAGAATTGCACCCATATATACATATACGCTCAGAATCGCATCCATATATACATAGACACTCAGAATCGCACCAAGATATACATAGACACTCAGAATCGCACCCAGATATACATATACGCTCAGAATCGCATCCATATATACATAGACACTCAGAATCGCACCAAGATATACATAGACGCTCAGAATCGCGCCCAATTTTTACTCTCATCAGTTTATAGCACGAGTGAAATGTCATCAGAATAACTTGAGTGGTATCCTCCCGCCCTCAATCACACAAGTGCCATAAATTGTTGGGCATGAACAGATATGCCATTATGCGATTATTCTCAGCAACTTATCAAGACCATCTTATGTAATTGGAAGATTTCTACTCTTTATAATCTGCAATTTGGAGAATATTATTGTATTGTATTGTATAGTTCAAATTTATTTCCCCCAATGCCAGGTGAACAGGCCATGCGACATTCTGAAGTGACTTTGAGGATATGTAAATCAATTTATGAGCTTTTTGGTTGTTGTTAAGTCAACAAGAAGTACATTGAAGCCTGCGATCACCATTGAGCATGTTTATCCTCAAGTGAAATAAGCTGACGTACACTTAAACTCAGTCCTCACTGTAGCAAATCAACCAAGTAGTACAATTTGAAAGTTTGTATGAAAATAAGTATCTGGGGGGGGGGGGGGGGCATAACTACCAGTGTAGCCTGTGTTAAATCATTTAACTTAAATGTGGTATTACTGGTTTGATGGTTTAACTAGTCCATACAAAATTTGAATAAAAACTATTTAAAAACAAGCAGCAGATGGTATAATACATGTATATGACATAACATTTCCAGCCATTTTCCAGTGATTTCTATAGTCTATGTGGCAATATGTGCCATTATTGTTAATATGACACCTAAATGTTCCAAATTGAAACTGCTATTGGTGGCAAATAGCAGCTGACAAAAGCGCACGCTAATCACACGTCCTGTAAAAGCGGCGTCAGTTAATTGAAATCGGCAGAATAGGTTTTTTAAACATATCGGTTGCGGTTTGGTATTGAAATCAAATCGAAAGAAAACTGAGAAACCGTAAAAACTGCACATCACTACTATAAATCGATCTAATGTTTATAAAATTTACTTATTCAATCTTTTATTACAGTTATAAGAAATGGGTCTCCCAAAGTAATCACATAACACATGAGATTGTGGAAAGACTCCAGCCCAAATGTGGAAGGATTGCTTCAGTAACAGAGTTTATATCCGAATGCAGCACATCCAAATCAAGAAAGCTTGATGTTTTGACTCAAAAAGATGCTCCGAAAACAATAGCTGAAGCCGAATCACGAATGCCAGTCATGTCTGCTAACAAGAACACTGAGATTAACTTCACTCACATCCCCAAAATACAGTACCCGGAGAATTCCACACCGGATGTGGTTACTAAATATAGCATGGATTCCAGCTATATTCTCAACCAACTGCTGAGTAATGCCTATGGTAGCTATTACAAAGAATTTCTTGGAGAACTTCAGTTTTCGTTCATCTGTTTCCTGATTGGACAAGTTTACGATAGTTTCGAGCAGTGGAAGCGATTGGTTCATATCCTCTGCACGAGTGAAGAATGTCTCCATGAACATGTAAATTTATTTCTCGACACAATCGTCATGCTGCATTTTCAAGTTACTGAAATTCCAGATGACTTCTTTGTTGACATAGTGTCCTCACAAAATTTCCTTACGACGACACTACATATATTTTTCTCCAACATTGAAAATGCTGAAGTCAACAGCAAGTTACAGAAAAGAGCACTGAATTTCAAGGAGCATTTAACAAAGAAATTTCGATGGGATTTTGGAGAAGATCCTGAAGAATTTGCACCAGTTGTTGTTGATCTGGCATCTTAATTGATGTATTCTGTTTTGTACATATACACATTGCATTAACCATTTTTTCTTCTCGATTCTCCAATTTAGTTATAAACGTATACAATGGAATGGTATATTATTCATTTAGAGGGGTGTTTTGTTAAATACAAGTGCAGAAGACATAGGGTTCCTATTCAGTCATTTAGAAACAAATTTCAGATAAAAGGTTTAACAAACGACCTTACTCGTCAGTATTTAGTCAGGTTAAAGGTTAAAATCTTTTTATTAAGAGAGTCCAGGGATTTTATAGTGACGAGTCTTTAACCCTTTGAGTGCCAGGTCGATTTTTGTATCAACCCATATACCCTGTGCCAATGCATTCTCTTATATATGCGAGTCGACCATAGGTCGCCTCGAATATATAAGAGAATGCATTGGCCTTTTTTTCTTCTTTTTTTTACAATTTTAATAATTTATTCTTATACCGGTATTCTTTAACAGACTTATTTTGTAGGTTTAGGGTCGATGAGATCGGCCCCTGGCACTCAAAGGGTTAACTGTGTCTTTATCAGCTTTATGACCACATTGATTTTCATTGTTAATGAATCCATAGGGCCCTGCAAATAGATTTGAATTGTTGTGATTCAAAATTGTTTATCTGATTCGATTCAATTCCAAATTGGCTGTCCTCAATTAATTTCCACCATGCCACAAATCCAATTTAAAAAAAAAATTTGATGAGAAGAGACTTCACGGAACTAATGAACAACCACACAAGTCATACATATAACAGTGTCACAAATGATCTATGAATAGACTGTACAATCTCGGTATTAAATAATTACTACCTGGATGCGAGATTCCAGGAATTGCGGGTCACAAGGGAATTACATACAAAATATTCAGCGAACCTCGCCATCCTCCATCCAGTATACGACCACAGGTCAAGGAGCCCAGAGGGTCTCCATTGAGCAGTGGGGTGTCCACCTTGAAATGTTCAGCTACATAGCCCTGATTCCCCCACCCAACATCGTCCATAGTCTGCTTCCTCCCAACTGAAGCAAACACACTCCCAAGTTCGTAAAATTCCTTTGCACATGTATTTTACAACTGATACATGAAGCTTCCTAACTGTTGCAAATTTCCAACCTGACATGCCCCTCTTTTTTTAATGGTGGACCCATTTCAAACAAATTTTGATCCCAACTCTCCATAGGCCATATACACCAAATGCCATTTCTTGATTGGTCGAGCCTATTTTAACAAATCTGTAACCCAGCCCCAAGTAACACAAGGACCCTCCATGCTAGTTACTACTTATAAGCTAAATAGGCCTGATGGCTCTTGAGGAGGAGCCATTTTAAAAATTACTATGGGGGAAGAATTATGTCCCTGGTCGCACACCTATTTGACCTGGTGACCCCATTTGAACAAATCTGAATCCCAGTCACCCAAGGACTCTGCATACCAAATGTATGCTAAATATGCCAAATGGTTCTTGAGAAGATGTTTTAAGAATGAAAATGTCAGTGACACTGTAGCTCAACTTGGAAAGAGAATAATTTCATGTTTTACAGTCAATGGAGTGATTAGGAATGTGGAAAGATGAAAGGCCTAGTTATGCAAAGAGTAAAATTCAAGATGGCCGCTGGCAGCCATATTTTTTTTTGCCGAATGACCCCAAAAGACTCGTTACCATTTACATGTCACTGTTAACATCTATAACAAATTTCATGATGATCCGACAAAAGATACAACCTGTAGCCTGTGTCAAAGGATTTAGTCATGTAAAGAGTAAATCCAAGATGGCAGCTGGCGGCCATATTTTTTGGCCGAATGACCCCAAAATGACTCGTTCCCATCTACATGTCATTATTAACTCATTCAGTGCCAGGTTTCGTGGGGAAAACGCTAGCCAGGACCCAGGTTTCCTGGGGAAAAAGCCATAAATTACACTAGCTATATATTTAGTTTGATTATTCAATATTGGAAAGAATTGAACTGACAGCAAGAATTTATATTATAGGCCCTACTCATGAAGTTCTTTGAAAGTCCAATTTCGGTACTATAGGGTCATCACAGGTCCAAAATTTTGTGTTGCCATGGCAACGAGTACTTCAAATTAAGACTGATTGTGTGAAATTACAAATCTGTTTTATGTGACCATCTAACTAACCTATTCTGTGCAGTTTTAGGCATTTATTTTGCTGGTGGAATAACATAGCATTATGTTATGGCAAGGATCGGAAGTGGGGGGGAGGTGATAAATGAGACCCTTCGAATTTTCTAAATGGGATGACGTTTAAAATAACCGATTTACTAGAGAAGCAGATGACAAAACAGAAAACAATTTGAAAATCAATCGCTTCCGTTCGATAGGCCTACAACAATCATTCTATAACTGTGCGGCATATACTTCCAGTTCTTGTGACGTATCTACATGTACAGCGTCAATGAATCATCATTTTTGGCCATCGGAGTAACCCGGTGACAATTCTATCGAATTCAGCGCATCGAAAAACCCCTCACTACCAAATTTCAGTTCGATATATTAAAAGATATAAGAGCAAGCTTACTGTTTTCTATAGTAATTTATCATCGTAATTTGGCGAACCCTTAAGGTACATAGTTTGATTGACGTAATGCGCACATTGTCCAAATCATCGTTCTTCGATCGTTTGGTGTTAAACCAAGTGTTCGATGGATCAGGGAATGACCGACCTGATAGTAATCGCCCTTTACGCAATCGAAATTAACAGATCTGTATGGTGTATACGTTGGCCTCTCAGAGAGTTTGAACTCTGCAAGACTTTAGTCACGCCACAAAACACAATTTTTCACCACCTATATTCAGACGGCTCTATCTCCTGAATGCCTCAATGTACGGAGCTGCCAGATACGTTGTTTGAACGGAGACATCTTCGGCTAGGCCATGGTTTATCAAAACTGTGAGTTTTTCGCCGGCACATGGATGGCACTTTCGGGCGATGGATATATCCGTCGCCGGCACTGAATGAGTTAAAAAGGCATTTCCACTGAAAATTTCAAATTGATTCATATGCTGTGCAATTAGTGTCAAATTAATCCGGAGTTATGACCGATTGAATTCCCCAAAAATGTATGCCTTAACATCCATGACAAATTTCATGAAGATCCCACCAAAGCTACGACCTGTAGCCCGTGCCAAAGGATTTAGTCATGCAAAGAGTAAAATCCAAGATGGCTGCTGACGGACATGTTTTTTGGCCGAACGACCCCAAAATTACTCGTTCCCGTCTACATATCAATATTAACATCCATGACAAATTTCATGATGATCAGACAAACAGTACGACCTATAGCCCGTGCTAATGGATTGAATTTTGAAATCCAAAATGGCTGCTGGTGGCCATGTTTTTTTGCCGTATGACCCCAAAATGACTCTTTCCCATCTACATGTCAATATCAGCAGCCATGACAAATCTCATAATGATCCAACCAAAGGTACGACCTGTAGCCCGTGCCAAAGGATTTGGTCATGCAAAGAGTAAAATACAAGATGGCTGCTGGCGGCTATGTTTTTTGGCCGAACGACCCCAAAATGACTCGTTCCCATCTACATGTCAATATTAACATCCATGACAAATTTCATGAAGATCCCACCAAAGCTACGACCTCTAGCCTGTGCCAAAGGATTTAGTCATGCAAAGAGTAAAATTCAAGATGGCTGCTGGCAGCCATGTTTTTTTGCCGAATGACCCCAAAATGACTCATTTTATGAAGATATGACCAAAGATACGACCTGTAGCCCGTGCCAAAGTATTTAGTCATGCAAAGAGTAAAATCCAAGATGGCGGCCATGTTTTTTGGCCGAACCACCCCAAAATGACTCATTCCCATCTACATGTCAATATTAACATCCATGACAAATTTCATGATCAGACGAACAGTACGACCTGTAGCCCATGCTAATGGATTGAATTTTGATATCCAAGATGGCCGCTGGCGGCAATGTTTTTTGGCCGAATGACCCCAAAATGACTCGTTCCCATCTACATGTCAATGTCAACAGCCATGACAAATTTCATAATGATCTGACCAAAGGTACGACCTGTAGCCCATGCTAAAGGAAATTGTTGACAAATCATGCGCACACACCAACACACACACGGATGACGGATACCAAGCCATGGCAATAGCTCAAACTTTATAAAGTAAAGTTGAGCTAATAACTATTGAGGGAAAGAATTATATCCTGGCTCCGACGATATTTGACCCAGTGTTACAATTCTGAATCAAATCTTAATCCCAGTCATCCATACCAAATATAAGCTGAATAGGCCTGATGGTTCTTGATAGGAAGACGTTTTAAGAATTACAATGGATGGACAAGTTAGGTCCCTGGCTTCGCCCTTATTTTACCCAGTGACCTCATTTGAACATATCTGTATTCCTGTCGCCTAAGGACCCTCCATAAAAATTATAAGCTAAATAGCCCCAATGATTCTAGAAATGTTTTAAGAAAGAGTTAGGTCCCTAGCTATACCACTTTTTAGCTCAACTTACTTTGTAAGTTTGAGCTATTGCCATGGGTTGGGTCCGTCGTGCGTGCGTGTGTGCATCCGTCAACAATTTCCTTTGGCGCGGGCTACACGGAACACAAGCCTTGAAATAGGGTGTCTGTCATTTGCAGAATGAGGTCCACAGAGGGTGAATTTAGTGATGCTACCCCGCATAGCGGGCTAGCATCACCACATTCACCCTCTGGGGACCTCATTCTGCTTACACCTCAGCAGAATGAGGTTCCCAGAGGGTGAATTTGGTGATGCTAGCCCGCTATGCGGGGTAGCATCACTAAATTCACCCTCTGGGGACCTCATTCTGCAAATGACAGACACCCTATTTCAAGGCTTGGGGCTACAGGTCGTATCTTTGGTCTGATCTTTATGAAATTTGTCATGAATTTTGACATTGACATGTAGATGGGAACGAGTCATTTTGGGGTCATTCGGCCAAAAAACATGAAATGTTTGCAATATGGAGAAGCTAACGTAAATGTCTGACATAATACACATGAGTAAAACTTGTACAAACGTGAATACGAGATAACTTGTGGTCAGCACCCAGCAAAAACATTACATTTCCTTTGCCTGTGCCGATTATGATTTACCTCATGCAGCGTTTTTGGCATGGTTTATACCTTTAAGACCGAAACACACTATTTTCGGGTTTGTAGATAAGAAAATGAAAGTGTCAATGACACTGTAGCTCAACTTGGAAAGAGAATAATTTAATGTGTTACTGTCAATGGAGTGATTAGGAATGTGGAAAGTTGAATGTCTAATACTAGTTTATCAACATGAAAAGATATATATATACATGTATATAAAAGTAAAATCTAAGATGGTTGCTGGCGGCTATGTTTTAATGACAAATAACCCCAAAATGACTCGTTCCCATCTACATGTCAATTTCAACAGCCATGACAAATTTTATGATGATCAGACTAAAGGTACGACCTGTAGCCCGTGCTAAAGGATTTAGTCATACAAAGAGTAAAATCTAAGATGACTGACAGCGGCCATGTTTTTTGGCCGAATGACCCCAAAATGACTCGTTCCCATCTACAAGTCAATATTAACACCCACGACAAATGTCATGATGATCAGATGAACAGTACGACCTGTAGCCCGTGCTAATGGATTGAATTTTGAAATATGTTTTTTTTCCGAATGACCCCAAAATGACTCGTTCCCATCTACATTCCAATTTCAACATCCATGACAAATTTCATAATAATCGGTCCAAAGGTACGAACTGTAGCCCGTGCTAAAGGATTTAGTCATACAAAGAGTAAAATCCAAGATGGCTGCTGGCGGCCATGTTTTTTGGCCGAATAGCCCCAAAATGACTCGTTCCCATTTAGATGTCATTGTTAACATCCATGACAAATTTCATGATGATCTGACCAAAGGTACGACCTGTAGCCCGTGCTAAAGGATTTAGTCATGCAAAGAGTAAAATCTAAGATAGCCGCCAGCGGCCATGTTTTTTGGCCAAATGACCCCCAATATGACTCGTTCCCATCTACATGTCAGTATTAACATCCATGACAAATTTCATGATGATCAGACTAAAGGTACGACCTGTAGCCCGTGCAAAAGAATTGAATTTTGAAATCAAAGATGGCCACTGGTGGCCATGTTTTTCGACCGAATGACCCCAAAATGACTCGTTCCCATCTACATGTCATTGTTAACATCCAAGCCAAATTTCATGATGATCAGACTAAAGGTACGACATGTAGCCCGTGCTAAAAATTTAGTCATACAAAGAGTAAAATCCAAAATGGCTGCTGGCGGCCATGTTTTTCGGCCGAATGACCCCAAAATGACTCGTTCCCATCTACATGTCATTGTTAACATCCATGACAAATTTCATGATGATCGGATTAAAGGTACGACCTGTAGCCCGTGCTAAAGGATTTAGTCATACAAAGAGTAAAATCCAAGATGGCTGCTGGCGGCCATGTTTTTGGGACAAACGACCCCAAAATTACTCGTTCCCATCTACATGTCAATATTAACATCCATGACAAATTTGATGATGATCAGACTAAAGGTACGACCTGTAGCCCGTGCTATAGAATTTAGTCATACAAAGAGTAAAATCCAAGATGGCTGCTGGCCGCCATGTTTTTTGGCCGAATGACCCCAAAATTACTCGTTCCCATCTACATGTCAATATTAACATCCATGACAAATTTCATGATGATCAGACGAACAGTACGACCTGTGGCCCGTGCTAATGGATTGAATTTTGAAATCCAAGATGGCCGCTGGCGGCTATTGTTTTTTGTCCGAATGACCCCAAAATGACTCGTTCTCATCTACATTCCAATTTCAACAGCCATGACAAATTTTATGATGATTGGACTAAAGGTACGACCTGTAGCCCGTGCTAAAGGATTTAGTCATACAAAGAGTAAAATCAAAGATGCCTGCTGGCGGCCATGTTTTTTGACCGAACGACCCCAAAATGACTCGTTCCCATCTACATGTTATTATCAACATTCATGACAAATTTTATGATGATCAGACTAAAGGTACGACCTGTAGCCCGTGCTAAAGGATTTAGTCATACAAAGAGTAAAATCCAAGATGGCTGCTGGCGGCCATGTTTTTGGGCCAAATGACCCCAAAATTACTCTTTCCCATCTACATGTCAATATTAACATCCATGACAAATTTGATGATGATCAGACTAAAGGTACGACCTGTAGCCCGTGCTAAAGAATTTAGTCATACAAAGAGTAAAATCCAAGATGGCTGCTGGCCGCCATGTTTTTTGGCCGAATGACCCCAAAATTACTCGTTCCCATCTACATGTCAATATTAATATCCATGACAAATTTCATGATGATCAGACGAACAGTACGACCTGTGGCCCGTGCTAATGGATTGAATTTTGAAATCCAAGATGTCCACTGGCGGCCATGTTTTTTGTCCGAATGACCCCAAAATGACTCGTTCCCATCTACATTCCAATTTCAACAGCCATGACAAATTTTATGATGATCGGACTAAAGGTACGACCTGTAGCCCGTGCTAAAGGATTTAGTCATACAAAGAGTGAAATCAAAGATGCCTGCTGGCGGCCATGTTTTTTGGCCGAATGACCCCAAAATGACTCGTTCCCATCTACATGTCATTATTAACATTCTTGACAAATTTTATGATGATCAGACTAAAAGTACGACCTGTAGCCCGTGCTAAAGAATTTAGTCATACAAAGAGTAAAATCCAAGATGGCTGCTGGCGGCCATGTTTTTGGGCCAAATGACCCCAAAATTACTTGTTCCCATCTACATGTCAATATTAACATCCATGACAAATTTCATGACGATCAGACAAACAGTACGCCCTGTAGCATGTGCTAATGGATTGAATTTTGAAATGCAAGATGGCCACTGGCGGCCATGTTTTTTTACCGAATGACCCCAAAATTAATCATTCTGGTCTAAATGTTGATGTCAACAGCTATGACAAATTTCATAATGATCCGACCAAAGGTACGACCTGTAGACTGCATTGTTGACGCCTTACGTACACACGCACACACGGACGACAAAGCCATGGCAATAGCTCAAACTTTACAAAGTAAAGTTGAGCTAACAATGAATACTATTGTGCTGTAACATAATCTCAAATTGGCACACAGGAAGATTATACCATGGGGTGCCGGCACTCAACTTGTTCAAGCCACATGAATAGAACTAATAATATTCACTTTTGAATTTTTTCCGCTATCGAAATAAGTTGATAGATAAACCTGAACTACCTTTCATTGAGCATTATATGTCCC
The DNA here is from genome assembly GCA_032622095.1 of Siphonodentalium dalli. NCBI lineage: Eukaryota > Metazoa > Mollusca > Scaphopoda > Gadilida > Siphonodentaliidae > Siphonodentalium > Siphonodentalium dalli. The sequence continues at coordinate 53,507,853 of CP136068.1, forward strand.
AAAAAGACGCATTGAAGTCATAAAGAATACACAATTTGTAACCCAATTTTTGGGCCCCGAACATAAACTGACATTCATAGGAATTTTGGAAGCGGAAAAATGAATATCCGGAAAAGGTACACAATCCAATTTGATGGTCCCCCATATCCAGTTACAATGACGGAATTTCAATAAATGCCGATTTAGTTATCCAAATTAGTGTATTACCAATAAATACTCATAACGATACCAAGCAGGATCTTATATTTGCCAAAAAAAGTCCTATAATAATGTTTCTTCTTGATGGTTTGTACGACGAGCGAGTGCGCTTTGCAACTTCCATATATGGTGATGCCCATAGTTTTAGTGGAAATCCCCACACGTCATGAGAAATGTAAACATTTCCACATGTAACCGACATGCTGTTATATAACAGGACTATCTGCATGACTAAAACATGCTTACCAATTCGTAAATAAGAATATGTTATATATCCGTACGTCAACTATCAAAAGTTATCTTATTTGTTGTTGCTGACGTTACTTTTAATCATGCTATATTCCGAAGTTAATTTACCATAGCATTGATCGTTATTGCAAAGTCACAGCGAATTGTGACGGCGTCTGCACATGTCCATATATTTCTGGAAGAAGATAATTCAAATATTTGCCAGGCCGCCAAATAGTCGATGTGGTGAAAGACAACAGATTTAAAAAAAATGATATCTGATAACTTTGAGCTTTGATGGGTGGGTTCCTCGACTCAAATCAAATATTTTTTATCCCGAAGCCGATGAAATAGTATTTTAGGGACGTTTAATTGGATTATGCATCTCTAACATGAAACTATTTAAAAACTTTACGCTCTGCTTTCTCTTCATTTTAATAAAAAATTATGTAGTACATGTACCATAAAGCGGTTCAGAGTGACGACAGCTCTAGATTTTGTTCCCATTGTCTACTGTTGCAATTTTTACGCGACCGCTGACTAATAACATTAAACTGGCACAAACGAAACGATCTCAAATTCATCAAAAAGCAGAAGAAACAAAACACATATTTTCAGCACTGTATCAACCTATTTGTTCGGAAATTTCCACGTAGGTATGTTTTGAGATATGCCTCTTATATAATTATATATTTACATACATCTAATATCGCTTCCCCCATAGCATTCCGTTAGACACATCCCCTGAGTCAATGTGTTCATAAACCTATGAACGTAATGTGACGTCACTTTCAATGTCGTTCATAGGTTTATGAACACATTGATCCCGGAAATCAATACCCTACCCCTAAAGCTCATCTCCTGTTTACACAACCCACATTTCGGCATTTGTTGAGAAGTACGTGTGGAGATATCTCACATCACAGCTATGTTATAACATAAAGACGACACTCTGTTTATAACCCCACACATTTCGAAACATCGCAAACAATGGTGTTTGCTCATATGCATAATTATCGTTTTTAATTTGCAATTGAAATACGTTGTGCATATATAGTGTTGCGACCGACGTAAATTCGTTTTATGGTGTAAGGTTCGTATATTGGGTCTTCTCACATGAGCACCGTGGACCACATAGTTGCACGATAGCATTATGCTGCAGCTAATACTGAAATACCGCAGACAAATGCACAATCGAGCGACCATACAATATGTTTCGTGTTTATAACCGCGCTACTCAGTCGAGTTTGATCATTTCCTGGCTGCTACAAATATTCCCCCGACCTAACAAATATATCATTATGGTAGAACGGCATGTTGTCAATTTCCTATCCACAACCGAAACTTAATTGTTAGTTTCAGATATTATCATACTTGAAATCAACACATCTACATTCATTACAAGCTAAACAAGACATTTCGTCATATGTGTATACTTTACTGTGAAATTGTGTTTTCCGCTCTCCGTCAATGGATTCTCACAATGTTTGGTTTTCTAAATAGCGAGGATTCGAACTGTCCGAACTGAACTCCATGCGTTCAATTAAGTTGAATAAATAGTGGGAAAGACAGACATTTCCTAGTTCATAATGAATTTCAGTATATAAATATAAATAATAAATGGCAGGTTCAACATGGTCATGGGTTTTGACCGTGATAATAATTCAGCAAACTCTGCATGAAACCCTTCGGGGTTCATGCAGTATGCTGAATTATTCTCGCGGTCAAAATCCCATGACCACATTGAAACCGCCGTTCATTTCTTATGTATACATAATTTTGGGGTTCGAACAACCCATGTTCATTTAATATAACAGGGTAATAATATTCAACTTCCAAAAAATATCAACATATGAATATCATTTGGGTCAATCATTATGAATGAAACTGAACCGTATTAATTCATTGTGAATTTCCAAAGAGAAAAGAGTTGCCATGTGATGCAAAACAATTTCCTTATCCTCAATCATCAATTGGCTGAATATAATGTGAAATGTGTGCTAACTGCACACAATCAGTCATGCATTGTCAAGTTCAATAATCAGTCATGCATTGTCAAGTTCAATAATCAGTCATGCATTGTCAAGTTCAATAATCAGCCAAGCATTGTCAAGTTCAATAATCAGTCATGCATTGTCAAGTTCAATAATCAGTCATGCATTGTCAAGTTCAATAATCAGTCATGCATTGTCAAGTTCAATAATCCCAACTCGTCTTTTTTATTTTTATGAAACAAATTTATGACCTGAGATAAATTTTATGATGACAAATAGCTAAATGTAGTCTTAACTGCTAACCATGAGTTTGCTGAACCTCTCTGGTATCTTGGATAACTGGTGGCCAACGACGGATAAAAACAAAAACAATTCAGTCTGATAAATCATAAATGTAGTTTAATCGATACTCATATATAAATAAATAGAACAAAGCTTGAATTGATCGAAACAATCAAAGGTAATATGAAGAGGCATTAGTAACAACAATGAGCACTTTATACAGTCGACTCACAAACTCACCATGAGTACTCACTAAATAAGACACATTCCCATGAGTAGACCCACAACATAACACATTCCATGAGTAGACCCACAACATAACACATTCCATGAGTAGACCCACAACATAACACATTCCCACGAGTAGACCCACAACATAACACATTCCTCTTGGTATGAGTTGAGCCACAAAACAGATATTGCTACTCAGCAAGTCGACTTGAGAAGTAAAAAAAAAAACTTCAAGAAACGTGGCAAGTTTAAACATCAGATATAACTGTAGGTAAAGAGTGAGGCCCGAGTATACGAGGCAATCCTTTATTCAGCTAAAAGGATCATAATCACAAGGCTCCGATCACAATCGTAGTCAATCACTTTCATAGTCATTTTTTCAAATCTCGACCCATAATAGGTTAGGATTCCATCATTACTGTCTGGTGTAGATGAAGTGGTCATGCAATCATACCCGATATGGATGAAAGTTGGAGTTATTTTAAAATATGCTTATCAAATTAAAACAGGTAATTTCAATAAAAATTCTCAATCTGACCTGTCTAAAAATAGGTATCAATCATTTACTTATTCATTGCTGGCAATACTACCACCGGATGTGCTGGCAATAATACCACTGAATGTGCTGGCAATAATACCACCCAATGTGCTGGTAATAATACCACCGGATGTGCTGGCAATAATACCACTGAATGTGCTGGCAATAATACCACCCAATGTGCTGGCAAAGTTACCAATACCACCAGATGTGCTGCCAATACCACCCGATGTACTGGTAAAAATACCACCCAATGTGCTGGTAATAATACCACCCAATGTGCTGGCAATAATACCACCCAATGTGCTGGTAATAATACCACCGGATGTGCTGGCAATAATACCACTGAATGTGCTGGCAATAATACCACCCAATGTGCTGGCAAAGTTACCAATACCACCAGATGTGCTGCCAATACCACCCGATGTACTGGTAATAATACCACCCAATGTGCTGGTAATAATACCACCCAATGTGCTGGCAATAATAGCACCCGATGTGCTGGCAATGTTACCAATAATACCACCCGATGTGCTGGCAAAGTTACCAATAATACCACCCGATGTGCTGGCAAAGTTACCAATAATACCACCCGATGTGCTGGCAATGTTACCAATAATACCACCCGATGTGCTGGCAAAGTTACTGCAGGTATCATTCTTATTTCAAGGACTGTTTCTCCTCTCTGTAGAGCTGTGAATTCTGATCATATTTGACCCAAGGTTTAACTAGATCTAATTATAGTTCGCCTCTCTGTAGAACTGTAAATTCCGATCATATCTGATCCTAGGTTTAGCTAGATCAAATTATAAGACTTGCAGCACTTGAGATTTTTCAAAATTTTTAGCCATTTTTGTTAAATTATGAAAGGAACTGAAGTCATGAAGTCATGTCACTGGGGTTAAAACATTGACATTTAATATGTGCGGAGAGATGAGTCGCTGAGAGGAATAAAAGATGGATACTGGCCGTTTTGAAAGACATAATGGTAAGATAGCTGCATATGCTCCAGCCGATTTGACACCAAGATCGTCTACATTTCATAAAGTAAGAAATTACTTCCAATTAACGTCCCTGATAATAACCAGGCATCAAAGGGTGGAGGATAAGTATCATAAAACTCAAAATATTCTTTTAATATTTATCATTTTGACAATGAAAAAATATATATAACATATATTTATATTAGGTGATCTTTCAAACATTAACCCTTTGATGACCAGAGCTGCGCTGGTGCAGTATTAAAGATCCTGTGCCAGTGCATTCTCTTATATATGCGAAACTCCCTATGGGAGACACGCATATATAAGAGATTGCACTGGCTACCAAGATGGTAAAATTTCAGGAAGCTCTAGTCATGTAATGGTTAATATGGCTGAGATTTAACAATCCCCCCTCCCTGCATGATGTCTCTTTCAAATATAGAAAACACACAAATGGTAGTTTTATGGTGTCAAATCATATGGAAATTCTATAATTGATATGCTGTAAGATACTGCAATAACTCACAACTTTCCAAATGAATTTATATTTGCCAAATTGATACATGTTGAAGTGTTTTTCATGAAATAAAACTGACTTACTTTGGGTTTCACTGTAATACTGATGATTATCTCCCACCGGAATATCCTATGGTTTCTATTCATAATATCACTGACAAAAGTACAGATAACCTGGGCTTGAAACTGTCACTGTGCCTGGGTGATGGTTAGATTATTGTGTGACCTGTTAAATCTTAGAAAGGCAATCTTAGTTCTGCATGTCACTGTTTGGAATGTAGAATACTATCTACTTACGTCAGATGGAGAAATCTCATGGCATGAGTTTGATATTTTCAGATCAATTTATTGCAATTTTTGTTGCCCACCAGCATCTTTAAAATTCTGAATGAGAAGGAATTCTTTGGGCGAGATTATTATATGCTCAGTCCCCAGTTTATAGCTGAATTTACAAAACAAGTCCAGTAAAGTAGGTCCAGACCTAATTTATTGGACGAGTTTTGTAAATTCCGCTATAAACTGGGGACGAGTTGTAGATTTGATTTATTACATGATCCAAAACCTCGGCAAAGCATTCTTAAATCAACAAATGGGATGTGAAACTAACATCGGCTTCTATAAGGCATGCGATGATGTTTCATGTAACTATGCGTAGTTTGCCCGTGTCAAGAAATAGTCCCAGATAAATAAAGACTCTTTGACGTAATTAATGGCATATATTTAATGACATAACTTTTCAAACTCTCCATTCATTATAGTTTGTTGGAAACATATTGGATGCCATACTATTTTGAGACATAGCGTACAGAATGTAAACAGATGACAAACCAGAAGTCAAAGGTCACCTAGCACTATTTCCTGTTATTAAACGAATGTTTAATATCACAATTTATAGAATGGGTTTATTGAATGGAATAAGGGTAGGATCATGTAATAATTCAAAATATAGTTATACTGTATTGATCAGAAAATTATTGATATCAAATCACCTGATCTGTCCGCTCATTAAAGATGTATTAATATCCCACACAATAAATTATCTGAATATTGATATCCAACACAATAATTCTACCTGTCTCCTGTGATAAGAAGAATTTTGAGAACATTTTGAACCGCACTCATTTATTCTTGTCACAAACAAGTGTATCAAGTGAGAGTTGTTATATCTATATACTGTACAGTAATGCCCTAAGTAATCGACCTCTTAACCACAGCAGAATTATGGGTAACTTTTCAGGATTTAGTCAGAAATATGGCTTGTTGCCATTCATCGGAAAGCTCTCCCCGTGAGCTTTCCGATGAATGGCAACAAGCCATATTTCCGACTAAATCCTGAAAAGTTACCCATAATTCTGCTGTGGTTAAGAGGTCGATTACTTAGGGCATTACGTAAGTTTGTCCTTTATAAATGAAGATTCACAGCCTTGCATTCTGAAGTGTTTTTGATTTGTACAGGATAGATAAGAATATTTAGGAACTTGCGATAATTAGAGTTTGAAAGAATGAAATTCGGAACCCCTTTGGTTCAATGTGAATTCACCATTTGAAAGAAATTTGATTTTATGAAAGATAAATAATATAAATATGAATTTTGTTAATTACAGTAATGCCCTAATTAATCGACTGCTTAACCACAGCAGAATTATAGGTAACTTTTCAGGATTTAGACGGAAATATGGCTTGTTGCCATTCATCGGAAAGCTCTCCCCATGAATGGCAACAAGCCATATTTCCAACTAAATCCTGAAAAGTTACCCATAGTTATGCTGTGGTTAAGCAGTCGATTAATTAGGGCATTACTGTAGGTGTAGGATTTGTTTAGTAGTGATTAAATAATGGGCAAGAATGAAACCATTCCCAGATATGGCAAGATGAAGTATGTGCAGTTATCAGTTACCATTCCCAGATATGGCAAGATGAAGTCTGTGCAGTTATCAGTTACCATTCCCAGATATGGCAAGATGAAGTCTGTGCAGTTATCAGTTACCATTCCCAGATATGGCAAGATGAAGTCTGTGCAGTTATCAGTTACCATTCCCAGATATGGCAAGATGAAGTCTGTGCAGTTATCAGTTACCATTCCCAGATATGGCAAGATGAAGTCTGTGCAGTTATCAGTTACCATTCCCAGATATGGCAAGATGAAGTCTGTGCAGTTATCAGCTTTTGTAGAACTTAAAGTGATATATATTCATTATCCATTAAAAATGACAAATAAATTCTAGGAGGAAGGTAAGCTCAGCTCGACTGAAATACGGTCAACACAAAATAATGTATAGGTTCTCATCCCGCCCAGATTTTTGAAGCGCTCCTTGAATTACTCCAATAAGCATAGAATAAATCATGTTGTGTATATAAAAACAAATCTGACATAAAACTGCTAATCAATTCATTCACATTCCCTCTCCAGGACAGTAGTTCATTCACAGCTATATTGTTAACAAACCTGGTATATATATTCATAAACAAATTGTTTCTGCTATATTATGCAATGAATCAGCCAGCACCCATGTTATATACGATTGCTTTGAGTGCATGATTCAAATACAGGAAATTTACCATCAAGCAAGCCTGAAAATAGTGTCTCTCATTTGCAGAGAGGTTCCCCAGAGGGTGAATTTAATGATGCTATCCCGAACGGTGGGCTATCATCACCAAATTCACCCTCTGGGGACATCATTCTGCTTAGGCCTCATCTTCTGGGAAGTATCTATAGTCTCAAATTAACATTGTTTGTTTTTAGTTACTTTTTCCCTGCTCTTCAGTTTCTATAATTCCTAATTTGCAGATAATAAAATGCATAATCGAGGTGACTAATGAGTGAACATCACCAACTTCAACTGGCTAACTTCAATTTGATCCTGGGTGTCCCATAGCAGTTGAGGCCAAAGCAGAATGAGGTCCCCAGAGTGTAAATTTGGTGATGCTACCCCGCTGTGCAGGATAGTGTCACTAAATTCACCCTCCTGGGAACTCATTCTGCAAATGACAGACACACTAATTGCAGGCTTGCCATCAAGTTACAGCCTGTGATCTCATTAACACGTGTTCCATCATCAAACCAGCTTACATTGACTTTTAGATTGTGATCTTTGCATGTAAAATATTGTCATAAAATAAAAAAAAATTAAAAATATGCCTGCCCACCCCACTTTGCAAACAATTTGGATGACAATCTACCCATTATTTTATATTGGCCTAACCTCACATCTTAGAAATTAAGTTTTCATGATCTGCTGCTCAATGATCAGCATTCATTTGGATATTAAAGATAGAGTATCTGCTCCCAGCAAAAATTACAATGACAATGTACAATTAATAGTCTTTCCTAAATACATGAGACTCAAATATAGAAGTTTGAGTTATTTTTAACAATTCAATCTTTGACTGTGTTAGTATTGTTTTTTTTTTGCACAATATGAAGACATTTGGGATTTCCAGTTCCATTTATTTACAAAAAGTCTCTCGATTTTGGTGAATAAAATAAGCTTGAATGAAAAAATAGCTTTTGGAAGTGTGATACTTTTTTAAATAGCAAAGGTAGATTTGTTGTGATTTCCACTAGTGAGCACCAGACGAGGCAGTCACAGGTTTGAACTCTGACAGAGAAATAATTTGGCACGGTATATCAAACTTAACCTGAGTCAATGGAGACATCTTAATTTTTTTCAATCAGATTGAGGTAATGAAGCACTCATACTAAACCAGAGTCAACAATCAAATATTAACTTCAGCTAGTTTTGAAGACTTATTGGCTCAAATAAATAACCAACATTTTGTCTTTGTATTATTATCTATCCCTTAGCTAACACTCTTTCTGAGTGAGCAAAAGCCGTCACATGATAACCCGGGAAAAAGTCATATTGGACTCCCGAAAGTCATATTGGACTCGAATGAAGTCCAATATGACTTTTTAAAAATTATCAGGACTCTGTGATGTCACGAAGTAACTCTATTGGCAAATGAATCAGTGAAATTGTGATGCGCACGCAATACTCTGGTGGATTTAGCAGACATTTCACTTTTGCATTAAGTTTTTTTTTCAATTCCGTGTTTACTGTTCCAAATCATGCTTTCTGAGGATCAAATACAGGCTTTTATAGAGAATCAAGTGCTGACAAATACCAAAAATAAACACAAAAGTGTTATTCCCAAACATACAGATGGATAATAACAATGTAATTTTACAATGTTGTGTACATTATGTGTTTTTCTTATACTCGTACAAGATAAACACATACTGTACACAACATTGTATAATAACTTTATAGCCGATAGAATGTATAGGTGGAGATTACATGCCATGTTCATCTTGTGGTATAAGATAAAAGGCATTGCTATTGTCAGTGCGGATTCTATATTAAACATTGTTGTAACTGTTATCTGGGAAGATATACTCTATCTTTAAAGGGGTACTCTACGCTAAATCCGGCCATTTATGGGACCATCTCCTTTTATACTCAACAGAATATATGCAACAAATGAATAAATTTGAGCCATGGATGATGGATTAGTGCAAAATACACTTGTGCGCTCTATGAATGATGAAACTGAATTTATGGCTGGAGTCATACATTCATTTTCATTATAATTACCATGTTGTTTGCATCATTCATAGAGCGCACAAGTGTATTTCGCACTAATCCATCATCCATGGCTCAAATTTATCAATTTGTTTCATATATTCTGTTGAGTATAAAAGGAGACGGTCCCATAACTGGCCTGATTTAGTGTACAGTACCCCTTTAAAGGTGGGTTTTTAGTTTGCAGGTGTGCCACACCTACTTAACTAGTCCACCATCATATTAAATGAATAATTGAACAAATCAACAATGAGGCCAGGATATCCTGCTCTGACTGAATGAGTGAGCCCATGTATTGATTGTACAGTCTGTGTAGTGATCTGCTCAATTCATTAGAATTAACTGAAGTTTAAAGGGACCCAGGACCTTTGAAGTGGGTTCATGCGAATTAACATAAAATTAAGTCTGTAAAACAAATATCATTACTAGTAAGTACATGTAAAAATATATAGACTTTGTTCTTATTTTCATAGTTAATAACTCTAATAACGAGATTTTGCATATCGAACCCATTGTTATGTAAACATTACTGTTACAGTCGCATTACCGATTAAAGTCAAATAAGATACAGTTTAATCAAAACTCGATGGTAAACATTGGAAAAGGTGAAAGCATTGAAAAATATTCTGAAAATAATATTTAGTCTAAAATATTTTCATTTGTTGCCAACTCACTAACAGTTTTGTTTACATAACAATGGTTTCATCACACAAAATATTTAATTATTCAAGAACTACCAATAGCATAAGAACAAATTTTATCTATTTCTCCACGTTCTTCTTGATGGTGATGTTTTTACAGACTTATCATTTGAACACATTTCTGCTTTGGGATCCTTTAACCCTAGGTGATGTATTTTTATCTTTCTCTGGCCATACCGTCAACTCACATTATTGAAAGTCGACAAACAAAATTGTATGTTAAAGGGGTAGCACTAGTTAGATTGTCATAAATAATTCAAAACTTTAGCATACACTGTTGCAAAGATTATTCAAATGGAATTCCAAATGGCAAATTAACCCAGTTGGAAAATGACATATGGACAAATGAATAAAAGCCAATGTGCTTATATTATGTAGCAAATCAAACTAAAATTGTACAGGAATCTCTTACTCAAGATGCAGTTAATCTGATAGCATTAGTATCTATGTGTGGATGGATTACAAGTTTGTTTGGATGTGCCCTTCTGATGAAGCAACCCTTCTACAGATTTACTGTTTGGCGAGCGGTTTATTGTTCTATGAGACAAACCACAGTAGAGAGACGAGAATTATTAATAATTACTTCCTATCGATATCAAAAGTCGTTCAAGCAGCGATTGTCAAAATATAAGACTCAATGTTGTAGAAACTGATGGCATTCGTCAACTTTTAAAATAATTTGGCAGAAAAAAAAAAAATTCATTTGGCAAAAGTAAATTTTGGGCCATCCTGGTTAAGGCATTTGGAAAGTTACAACACAACTAGAAACTTGAACACCATCACCTCTAGCCGCCTCCCTGAGTACTGGTACATGGACCATCACCTCTAGCCGCCTCCCTGAGTACTGGTACATGGACCATCACCTCTAGCCGCCTCCCTGAGTACTGGTACATGGACAATGAAATCTGCAGTCAGAGAGGACATCTGCCACATGCAACACTTACATAGAATCTTATATAAAAAAAATAAGCTCACAGAGCTTTAATAACAGTAACAAATATCCTCAAACACTTATCCCAACGTCGTTCACGAAGAGTTTCCTTGGGTTCATTCATAGCCTCAAACAATTTTCCCAGTCGTTCAGGGAGAGTTTCCTCTGGTACATGAAATTTTAACTGAATGAAAAGATTCACTAACTATTCAAGTGCATCCAGACAGAAGCATTCAGTTCAGAAGCAAATGTATGCAATGAAAGTGTCAATGACACTGTAGCTCAACTTAGGTAGGGAATAATTTAATGGTTGACAACAGTATATAGGAAAGGAAAGGTGCTAATTGCAATGTCTGACCTGTGCCAAAGGATTTAGTCATGCAAAGAGTAAAATCCAAGATGGCTGCTGGCGGCCATGTTTTTTGGCCAATTGACCCCAAAGGACTCGTTCCCATCTACATGTCATTGTTAACATCCATGACAAATTTCATAAACATCAGACAAAATGTACGACCTGTAGCCCGCGCCAAAGGATTTAGTCATGCAAAGAGTAAAATCCAAGATGGCTGCTGACGGCCATGTTTTTTGGCCGAACGACCCCAAAATCACACGTTCCCCTCTACATGTCAATATTAACACGTTCGCTGCCACTACGAGTTAACTTGTAGTAAACGGTTCCATGGGGACTGCTACTACGAGTTAACTCGTAGTAATGTTCATACCACATAAATAATAACACAATCTGCAAGCAATGTTGGTGTATGTGCCAATACATGCCCAATGATCGATTTTATATGTATAATTACGATGGCTTGAGATACGATTCCCACAGCGTGAACAGGGGGTGGGGTCCAGATAGCAATCTTGGTAGGATACTCCAATTCACCAGGACCTCTTCTGTACGTCCCTGAACCATGAGACACATGTGCAACTAGACCATTCCCAGACACATTGTGTATATATAAAGGAATTGTCGATCAAATCCGGATCAAATGAAAGATAAAACGTGTTATAAAGCTCCTAAAGATAACTAGTAGTCGGCACCTGGGATGAAACTCACCAGTGGTCATCGCTGGTGCCAGCTACGAGTTATCTTGTAGGTAAATACATATTATGTTGTTGACGTCTTATTCGACGTAGTCTGTACCAATTATCATATATATATAAATTCATTTACTATGTCTTACATACGATATGCTTGTACATGTATAGCACTCTTTGTCCTCTAAGACACTGACAAAGTAATTGTAGTTACCTACGAGATAACTTGTAGCTGGCACCAGGGATGAAACGTGAATAAATTCCGTCACAGGTGCCGACTACGAGTTATCTCGTAGTAGTCTTATAACATGTTTCAGCATCATATGACCCGATATTGGAAATTGTTGACGGACACACGGACGACGGACGCCAAACCATGGCAATAGCTCAAACTTACAAAGTAAGTTGAGCTAATAACGAATAATACTCAGTTCGGTAATATCAAATACACCAATAAGTTGTTCTTCGACCTGAAATTCAGCAGTATAGATATGTACCATCAAGTAGCATTGTTATCATATTGGTTATCAATGAAAATTTGTTTTACTACTGTAAAACCTTAACATTTAAATAAACCTTGTGACTTACACTAAATTCTGTTCACCGATTGGTCAATTTCAAATTGGGTCATACTCAATATAAAACACACTAAAAAACGCCCAACCAAAACACAGAAATGGAATGATAATGCCAAGTAGAAATAAGTTAATACTGATTACTGAGCTAATTGATGGTGCTGCATGGAATAGTCTCCGAACAATTGACAGATTTCAGAGAAAGAAATAACAAATATTTCAGCTGTATTATGGGAATAAACTACCAAAAAGTTGTATAAACATAAGAAATAAATGCAGTATCACTGCGTATTATTGGGGAATATGGCATTGTGTCCATTTCAGCACAATTATTGTGAACCCTTCCGCACAATGTTCTATATGACCTATAAAACACAGCGACACTATATTCATTTCTTAAATGAGTCAAATTCATATTACATTCTGATGCAAATATTTAAATTGAATGATGTACCAGAGGAAATTCATGCGACAATGTCATGTGACCTAATCAATCAATACCTGGATACCTCATTATGCCATATCTCTGTCCACTTTATCACGGTTAAACACATAAGTGTGTTTGACTCCTACCTAGAACATTGCCACCAGCCCTATGAACCATGTAACCATATCACATATGCTATACCATAATTCTTGGCATTTCTGAATTTTCAATGAGGTTTGACAAAAGTTTTTAGAATATCTTCAGCAAATTTTGGGTTGTTAGTGGCGAGTCTTAAGGCATCGACTACCCGCAGTCGATCATAACCTTTTGACACTAATAGTTCGACAGCCTCCTCATCAATGCTCCCATAATCAACATTCTCCTTATCGTTAGGAACATCCCGCCGCTCTCGACGAACTGGGAGTGGAATATCATTTGGATCAGTTTTCCTGTAAGATGCAAAAAAGTCTTTTTGATAATATGGTGTACATTTTATGGGTCTCAGATATTAAAGACATATTGTGGACTTACTTCAGCAAAAAAACCGGTAAGTTAGTATCCAAACACTATTTCCACTGTAAATATTTACTACTTTATTCAGGACACATTATTGGGTAATAAACGGCAATGATTCGAGCAACAATAGTCACTTTGTGTAATTAATTTATACCAATGAGCTGTGTTCAGCCTATTTGGATATAAAATTTATGAAAATAAATAATTTTGGTGTAATTATTTGCTATTCGATTCTGAACACCTCAGCGGAGTGTTTAACATCACATTGAATATTTCCTGAGAATCAGGGATTTTGCCTCAATCGAATCACAACATCAAATCACAATTCCAAATTTGACATCCATTCGAATCTGATGGTGTCCATTAACACTCAATAAATGCAGGTGGAGAAGTGATCGGAAGCTACACATGATATGTAGCAATATAACTGTCTTCAGTTTTGTTGGAGATAGTGATTGGTCTGTGATTGACATGGCAATTTGAGAACATCCAATGTGAAACTTCTAAAAACAAGTAAATCAAGCAATTCCACATGTTTTTTGACAGTGAATAATAATTTATCATGTGCTATATAGATGCAAAGTGAGACGACACCAGATCATGTTGATTTGAAAATATCCAATTAGCTGATCGATTTGGCATCAGTCTACGATCATGTGGCCAATATCAGCATCAAAACAACTCTTGAGTATTCGCAAATCCCTATTGAACATGTTCTTAATATAAATGCTGCAATGTTTTACTCCTAAATATACTGCATTGTATACTATCACTTTGAGTGCACTAGGATACACCGGTTTCTGAAATGGTATTTGGGTACCAAGGATTGCCAAAACTTGGCCAGGTTAGTAAAATCTTGTCAGGTCATCATGTGTCAGGTCAACATGGCTGTGCCCATGGCGTTATTGAGCAGAAACCTAGTACTTCCTTTCCCAGTAGCACTTCAAATATATGTTATGATAACACTGAACTGTCATTTTGACATTAGGTTTCATCCCAATGATCCTACACCCAAATAAGGGATTTAGAGTGAGACATAACAGGGTAAATTTAAGTTCCAGAACAAGGCTCCTACACGATTTAGATAAATTATTGGTGGGGTTGTAAATTATAATTTCTAGAAGGAGGCTACAACATGATACAGGACAAATTTCAGTGGTTTGGTGGGAATATTGTGGGTTTCAATGACAGCAGCCCCATATCATGTAGCTTTTGACCAATAATACAATATCATGCACACTAGTCAATAGATTTAAGAACTAACTCTTGTTTCGATTAAGGTTATGCAGTTATAACCAAAAAGTTTGAAGATAAATTCTATAACCCATGTAGCAGTTATAGAAAATTTATCTTAAAACGTTTCGGTTATAACTCATAACCTTAATCGAAACAAGAGTTATTTCTTATAATTTAATCAGTCATTTCACAAGAGAACGACCAAAAGTAGAAGTTAGAAGTATAATGAGCATTCAACATTGAGAATAAAGAGACACGTGAAGTTAAAGAGACACCTGTCACTCAAAACTTGTGCTTATTGTTGATTATATCGCACAGCAATTCAGCATTTTTTATTGGCAACTGATCACACATTGCGAGGCAAAGGACAGCTGCGTAGCACATGTTCCCATTATATTCGACCGAGGTGGCACAAACCTTGTTAGATTTAATTTCCATGTTTCATTTCTTTGCAAATGTTCCATCTTGTTGATTTGTCTGGTTACTTGTGCACTTAATATTAGCATCTAGTACGGCTATTGTCAATACAATTATACAAGAAGGAATTATGATGCAGTACCGAAATTTCATGCTAAATGGTAGGAAGCATCGAACAGTTTCCATGCATATATTTTTTAGGCATTTTTTTATCGAGAAGTAACCTAAATGGCAAAGTGTGTGACAGCCAATTGTTTTACAGTTTTCCGTGGATTGACAGCTTATGATTAAATTATTAACTTACTTGCTCTCACTGGCGGGTGGCCTGTTCCTCGGTAAAGGTGGCGGATGATCATACTCGGCAGGTATTCTGTGGCTGGACGACTGTTTGATGCTTGCTGCAGTCAACAAAAGTCTCATTCATGAATGATCTCCCCAATTTTTTAAACTCTAAGTCATACAAAATTCGTAAATAAAGTAACAGCAGGTGCAAGATACCATCTCTAAGTAATGATTTTTCATTGGAAATCAGATGTTTTCTCTTAACTTTGAAAACTAAAACATTGCAATTGGTTGTACTATGAATATATTACTAAAACAAGAACATTAATAGTTTAAATTTTACAATCAGATATGCTTGTTCAAAAAGTTGAAATTTACTAAATTCTATCATATCCATAGGCATAATTCTGTTTGGACAGTGATATTCAAGATTTTCAATACAATGTTAAATTTGGCTTGAATATACTATACATTAAAACATTTTTATTTATTACAAAACTTGAACAAAATCTGCATCAGTTACATAAACCTATCGAGAATCACACACATGATGTTCTTTTCGTTCAAAATACTTAGACGCCGACTTTGATGACCTATACGGTAAAGTGTACTATCTGGTGCTGGCCAGTTCGGTTCGAGATTGAATTAGATATTAACATTGGACACCTGATTCAATATCAGATTTTGAATCTGCGGAAAATTGCCGACTCAAACGGTCCTAATTAGTATCATTAGTTCATCTACGAGCCTATCATAATTGAGACAGAGGTCAGTCTTACCTCCTGAGCACTGGGTTTTGACGTAGCCATCACTACTGTTGCTACGCACTGGATGGACACCGGGAGTCGGATTGTCATAGAACGTCTCGGGTGCACTCTCATATTTGTCATATCGAAGCTCTGAATACGAAACTGAACCTGAATGTATGACAAATTGGATCAATTCACTGAAGCAAATAAAATCAGCATTATGATGAACTTAGCAAGTCTACAGCTCAAGGGTTACATTAAACAGACATGGCTAATTTGAACCTAAAAATTATGTACATATAATATAGTAGCACGGAAAATATTTAAGAAATAACTCTTGTTTCGATTAAGGTTATGCAGTTATAACCGAAAAGTTTGAAGATAAATTCTATAATGCTCGTAGCAGTTACAGAAAATTTATCTTCAAACTTTTTGGTTGGAACTCATAACCTTAATCGAAACAAGAGTTATTTCTTATAATTTAATCCGTCATTTCACAAGAGAACCACCAAAAGTATAAGTTAGAAGTATAACGTGCATACAACATTGAGACTTTTTCCAACGAAAATGACATGTGATGTTGAAAGAGACACCTGTCACTCAAAACTTGTGCTTATCATCGCGTTGGCTATTCAGCGATTTTGATTGGCTTGTCGCAACTGATCACGTATCAGCAGGCACCGAGCAGCTGTTGATGCACATGCGATTGATTCGACTGTGGTGGCACACTAAGATTTAATTTCCATGTTTCATTTATTTTGATTTTGTCTGGTTACTTGTGCACTGAATATTACGGTACAGTTATTGTCAATAAAGTCATATCCGAAAGGAACAAGAGGTGTGCACTCGAGTGCTAGCATACCCCCACCGTGGCAAATTCAACCCGCATTATCCGTAAACCCAACAAAAAAGATTTTTACTTTTAAGAAAAATTTGGACTAATAATATCGATATGGTGTCACAAGAAGCTTGTACAGAAAAAATTATTCAAATTGGTTCATATTTGTTAAAGTTATTAAGTCGGACAGAATTTTCTAAGTCAAAATAAGTCGAAAATGAAGTGTAATATTACGAAAAACAGTCTATCCCTAGCCGCATCATGTAGAGAGGGTATTGTGAGAAGCATGTATACCAAATACCAAAAATTATTGAAATCGGTTCATATTTGTTAAAGTTATTAAGTCGGACAGAATTTTCTAAGTCAAAATAAGTCGAAAATGAGGCGTAACTTAAAAAAAAAGCATCATGCGGAGAGGCAGTCATAAGAAGATTGCATACAAAAAATTATTGAAATCGGTTCATAGTTGTTCGAGTTATGAGGTCGGACGGACGGACAAACGGAGGGAGAAAGCGTGACGGACAGACGGACGCAGTCAATCCAGTATACCCCCCATTTTCTTCGAAAGTGTGGGTATAATTATGATGCAGCACCGAAATTTCATGTTAAATGGTAGGAAGCATCCAACAGTTTCCACGTACATTTTTTAGGCACGCGGTATATGCGTGTTCACCCGGCGTTGCTGTCATTTCTGTAGTAATCAAGAAATTTAGGTTATCGAGAAATAACCCAACTGGCAAAGTGTGTGGCAGCCAATTGTTTCACAGTATTCCGTGGATTGATAGCTTATTATTAAATTATTGGCCGATGAATACACAAAATACTGGTATATAAACTGTATATACAGGGCTTCAGTCAGGTAAAAAACGTTGGTGGCCAGACCTCTGTGGAAGAGAGTACGGGAGGAGGGGTACCCCCTCTCATAGGTTGGGGTCCTTGTAATAATTTAAATTTCAACCTATCTGGGGCCTCCTGGAGCCCTGCTCTCAAATGTTTGATGCTTTGTTGAAAGTAATAGTTCATACCTAATGAATCTGTATTTGTTGCAGAAATAATGACGGTAAGTTAGTTAATATTTGTCAACAACTAGGACTGATTATCACAAATCAAGTATTGACTTTATTGAAGTTTTGAATTGATGATCAACTTGCCAATGGACTTGATTGAAATAGTAATTTTCATTTTACTCTTGATTCTGTTCTGGCACTAGGATGAGTCAGCCAGAGGTTAAATGCTTGTAGCTAGCTGTTGTATCCCCCACTGCCACACACATCATGGATGTGTGAGCCAGAGGTGAAATGCTTGTAGCTAACTGTTGTATCCCCCACTCCCATGCACATCTTTTTGTACACATAAACTGGTTTTGCTTAGATTACCTAGAAAAACTATCATTGGTGACAATCATTGTTTTTCTTTTTAGTAGCGACATTACAGTTCAGATTTTCTTCTTTTTGAAAATTACCCCCCATCTGATTTTTGTTTACCTTAACATCTAATGGTCAGGCATAAACAAAACCTGTTTCTGCTGACGGACTGAAACAAAAATAGACAAACAATACGGAATATACCAACAATTAAAGTTCTTTATTGTTTCCTGCTGAAGAATGCCAACTTTCCTTAATTCTGTGATTTAAGTCTTTCTGCGGCGTATGTAAGTCCGTAAAAATATTTCAGGGATTTATCGACCCATTTTAATCCCCCAGAACTTGGTTTGAAATGTTACACAAGTGAGCATTACTAGGTATTATTTGGCGTTTCAAACCGCCATGTGGCTTTAAAAGAAAGGAAGAGTTATTTCAATAGCTTCTTGATTAAGAGAACTTGGGTTACATTGTTAAAGTGAGAAACTATAAACGTCTCTACTATCGCCTGTTTCAGTCCTCGGAATTTATGACAGCATTCGGCATTGGTGCCACAAACGCCGCTATAAAATCATCTCATTAGAGGATAAACATTGTATGCTACTAAGAAGAGTTAACTATTGGCTATTTATTTTACCTGAATCCTTGTCCTGTGGCGGAGATGACGGTGACGTCTTACTCGATTTTATTCTCGCTGGTGGAATGGGCTGTTTTGTTTCTGATTCTAATGACTGTGGTGGCGTGGGTGGTAACAACCGCCTGCTATAAACAGATTATCAATTAGTTTCTTTATACAAGATTCTATTACAATGTATGAATTTATGATATATATCTTAGTTAACATCCGATAAGCTGAGTGGCACGGGTCTCATTTATTCTGATCAAATCGTGAGCAGGCCTGACTCAACAAATGTTCCTCCCCAGTTATGACAACGAATTTGTGGGTCAGTAAAAAAACCCTTCTGGAAGGAAATCTGTATCTGTGATCAATACCAGTGCGAACTCGGCACAGCAAGGTCCAAATAGTCACCTTAGAAACAATAATCTTAAATATTTATTGTTGATGAGTAAAATATTATTCTATTTTGCCAGATATGATTTAATTAATTGTACATGAAAATGCACACTTTAGAAGAATTGCAATGGAAGTTTGTGAATGTCCGAGTCGCAGGCAAAACCACAGCATGTGTATATAATAAATAAGCTTGACTTGATCGAGTTTGGCATTACATTCAACAATTATTAAACCACTGACATGTAAGACAAAAGTTTTTTGCTATTACTACGAAAAATAAGTTCTAAAATATACAAAGGAAACGTTTATTCTTCACTTGTAGAGATTCTCTAATAATATTAACATATGTAGGTAGAAAAACCCCCTGTGAAATCAAGATTCCCTTCATTCATTTGTAATATATAAGGATGTTCAGATAATAAGTTCAACAGCCTAGATTCTCCTTCACTAATTATAATCTTAAACAAGTCTACATGAATTATTTAACATTGTTACAACCCATCATATTTCTGTTTATGATGGGCACAAATAAAAAAAAATAAAATTTGATTGTGATTTAAAACTTTCAATGCCCATGTTCAAATAGAGTGTGATAAAATTGTAAATTCATTCCAAGTTACCTTGGTAACTTTGGTGATGTCTGTGGTGAGTTGGATGGTGATGGCGCAGGTGATATTCGTCGAGGAGGAACAGGAGGTGGGATATCCCTCCTTCCCATGTGGGGTGAGCTAAATGGGGATCTGTCCCGCACCTGCAATATAATAAATACATCACCATATCTGTATGATGAGATACACAAGAAGCTGTATTCATCTTGATTAAAATACAATCAAATAATTTAATTGAAACTATGTGTAATGCACTTAAAATCAGCATCCATGTCACAAACTGAGATTTCTTTTTTTCGTAAAATTTCAGTGCATAAATCTCTAGATAAATTCCATGTTGTTACTCCAAGCAGTTCCTATTAAAGGCATGTGTAGTCGAAAACAAAGCACTTTTAAAGACATATTATGGACTTGTTCGGATGCATGAAACTGATAAGTTAGTACTCAGGTGTTATGCCAACCTGGGGTATATAGCATTCCACTAATATCACAGAAAATTTCAAAGAAATCGACCATACCACTCCATAGAAAATATCATCTGAACTACGCTCAATTGTAAATATTTACATCTGGATTTGGGATGTAAGTATCGGCAATAAACACACATAAATGATTTCGCCACCAAGAGTCATTGCATTTGATTAATATATCAGAATGACGGTGTGTTTTATCAAATTTGATTCATATTCATAACAATAACTACTTTTAGCAAGATTATTCTCCATTTCTATTTGATCACCTTACTGGAGTGTTTCAAATCACTTTAAGGCATGTGCAGTCGAAAACATTTTATGAAATAAATCGCCCCACATTGTGTGTTCACATCCTCCTTCATGACATTTAAAGATGCATTATCGAAATTAACACTCCTAAATTACTATTTCTTTGGCTTTGGGGGTAAAAAAATATTTGATTCGAGTCAAGGAACCCACCCATCAAAGCTCAGGGTGATCAGATATCGATTTTTGAAGTTTGTTTCTCAAAATGTGCAATTATGTGACCCAGAAACGCGTCATCAAATGAATGGTCTCGGACAAAATTGCGGATGAAGATGGATAACTCTAAAAACAAATGGTAATACAGCCAAATTTTTTGAATACTAAAGTTATAACACAGCCATATTTAGTTTAACAAAATGTTCATAATAACACATTTTGGGAAATTTGATAACATAGTTGACCATGGTTAGCATTATTTTGTTGCAATTAATCGATTCTATAAACTAAAGCGAATTTTGATGAAATGTTGTTGTTGTATCTGATGATATTGGGACCCTCTGATAAGATTGAGTACCTTTAATAGCAAATAACATAAAATATTCAAAATTATGCCAATGTTGAACTAAATTTTCAACCATCTAAAGATGAGCACTTCTCAACCAATCAGAATACCTGTTTTAGGGACAACTATTAAACTTTTTCGTATTTTGTATGTTTTGCAATTTCACATCATTATGATTGACAACAAATGTCTGTATGTTACTAGCTTAATAATATTTCATACCTTATGATTTACAGCTAATGTCTGTATGTTACTAGCCGACGGAAGCCACTGCTGATCCTACAAAGAACAAAGAAGAACACTGGTTGTTATGCTCTACATTTTAGTCGTCAAAAATATGAATAATGGTTATTCACTGAAGGTAAAATGAAATGGTATTTTTTATGTCATATTCACCATACATCACTCTGGAAATTAGGAAAGATGTTAAATGGGTCATGTCACACAGTCGATATTTGGGAACCGTTATATAAATAAGTATCCATCAAATTCCCCAACTACTGGCTATTGTTGAAGTTGAAGGCATGTTGCACTCAAATGTCAGTACTATTTAGTCTATGTTTGATGATGATTGTCTTGCGTACACATAAGAAAGTCCAAATCCTTCAACACTAAATGTTTCCAAAGTTTTGATGTGCTAACTGAAGCACACATTGCATGATTTTGTGGAAACATGGAACTGATATTTTAAAGATTTTTTTTTTAACAAGTTACTTTTAAATGACACAATTAAAAAAAACAAAGAAAATAGAAGTAACAAACAAAACTGGGGTTATTGTGGGCTACATTTTGGGTAAAAACAAGAAATACTGATTATTCACTCTGGTTAACATGAAATAGAATGTTATTTAAATTTATCATCATTGATCACTCTGGGGATAAGGATAGTTAAATTTTAAATTGGTTATAGGTCACTAATGATGCAGGAGAAGCATCAGAGCTATTACAAAGGGCCCACCAAAGACACTCCATTTTCCAGGATTGCCAATTGTGGAAAAACAATTTTTAATTGATCCGAATGCTCTTCAGATCTCAAAGTTTACTTGTAATATGAATCTCACCTCTAAGGAATCATCATCTCCATCCCTGTGTTCTGTCCTGCTGATAACTTTACCGCAACCAGGTGTAAACGGGTCGACAATCACTTGCTCTGTGCCTTTAATCTCACACCGGCAGAAAGGGCAGCCCTGGCCATCAGAGTCCTATGAAAAAACATTACTTCTCATATATCATAATAGATATTAGAATTAATCTTATACCAATAGAAATGGCAGCCATGGCCATCAGTCCTACGAAAAAACCATGTCTTCTCATGCATCATAATACATATCAGAATTAATCTTATACTGATAGAAATGGCACCACCGGCCACAAGAGTCCTATGAAAAAACCATGTCTTCTCATATATCATAAGACATATCAGAATTAATCTTATATGGATAGAAATGGAAGACCTGGCCAACAGAGTACTGTAAAAAGCCATGACTTCTCATACATCGTAATACATATCAGAATTAATCGTATACCGATAGAAATGGTAGCCATGGCCATCAGTCCTATGAAAAAAACCATGACTTCTCATACATCATGATACATATCCGAATTAATCTTATACGGATGGAAATGGAAGGCCTGGCCATCAGAGTCCTGTAAAAAAAAAACATGACTTCTCATACATCATAATACATATCAGAATCCATCTTATGAAAAAACCATGACTTCTCATACATAATAATACATATCAGAATTAATCTTATGAAAAAACCATGACTTCTCATACATCAGAATACATATCAGAATTAATCTTATATGGATGGAAATGGAAGGCCTGGCCATCAAGAGTCCTGTAAAAAACTATGACTTCTCATACATCGTAATGCATATCAGAATTAAAGTGTAACTGACACGAATTAATAAATCTAAACAATATACAATGTAAATGATGCATCTTTCATCCCTCAATGACAATACAATCATGACCAGTCATGACTGCGGCCAAATCGACTAACCCGAGACCGATAACTGTAAGGCACTATGTTTTTGTTTTGATTTTGCACGAAACATGTGGCCTTATTGTGTGACATCATAGGCAGAGAACCGGCGTGTTATTTACATTAGTTTATGACGCAATTCTCTAAATATAATGGTATTCAGGCCTTCAAATTTTCGCAATCTTTCTAATTTGTGATGTGTTTTAAGTTATTCACTGTCAGACAATGAACAAATTTGTTTATGTCGTGCGTAGACTAAGGAATTTGGAAATTCACGCAAATTTGTCACCATGGAAAATCTCGCGCTCTTTAAATTCGTTGAATAGTCAGCTGCCGATTAGTTTTATTAATATTTTAATAGATGACAGATATGCATAGAATAAATCAAATTCTGGTGGTCTGATTGACACTTTCACTTTGAGAAATCTTCCTTGCTGAATAATAGCTATATCTCTTCTCGTCACATCTTCACAAATAATGTCATGATTCTGGGTGAAAAATAAAAACAATAACGATTCACCGGCTGGGAATGGCGAATCTTGAATGAAAATTGCTTCTCTTACAAGAGTGGGGAATCCGATTGCTCGGAATCGTAGTACTGCTATAATTTTACACATAACCTGCATGGTTACCGATAATAAATACACCAAACATTTATTTATACGGACAATAGGCCTACATGAACACTTTGAAGAAAACCGATATTTCTCATCAACTATCACAATTTTTGTTAATCTAATATAGTTAAAAAGCCATCAGAAAAGCAGGGAATATGACTACTAATTTGTTATATGACCTCAAATATGGCAATTCATCATGTGAGTTCTGTTTCACCGGCAAATTTGGCTAAGTCCATACACTGGGACACATTTTGTTTGAGAATATTCTTGTCTTCTTAATCATAGAGGAATAAAGTTAACATTTTTTTGTGCATAATCTAGTGAAAAAAAATATACTATTTTCATAAGAAATTTCAACACATACTTTAATAAGGAAATATTTCTCTTGAAGTTGATTATAAACTATATTTATTCATTTTGTCCTTTGAAATTTAGAAAATCTTTGTAGATAACATCTATTAACCTGAGGACCATTGTGGAAATAAGTCTGCCCATTCATGGGTCAGACTTTTAAATGTTATCCTCGATGCGATGGATGAGTCTTATTACATCTGAAAGACCACTTCTTTAAATATCAATATATTTTATTAAACAAAATCTAATTAATGAAACTAAAATTAACCATTAATATTAATGTCTGACACTGTTTAAATAGATATTTTCTTTTCTGTTTTGATAACTGCTGTATACAATCTAAACTGTAACATCTTATGGTCCATTCAAACTGTAGGACCTTTTGTAATATGTTTTTACATCGCACCAAAGAAATCTATCTATCTATCTACCTATACAACAATGAAAAAGCCTTAAGTTTTCTCTACTTTTTAAACTACTTGACAATCAAATATGGAAATGAGACAGGCAATCTTCTTATGTCACTCTAGAATGTTTATAAATAACTCGCCAGATAACCACGCCCAAAATAGTATATACTTCAGTGTCAGTGACAGCCGATGTGCATTCGGAACAAACGCAAAACAATATAGATCCTGTGTCAGAAATGAACTACATCTATGTCGATCGGTCTTATTTTTCCCCAATGCGCAAAAATATAACTACAAAAAATCACGAGTGTTCATAAGATAAAATATGTTCCACTGTTAAAAAGACAAACGTGAAACCATTTTGTTGGTTATCGGTACCTTTGGCGGAGTGATACAAATTACAAGGCCAATACACATGGGTGCGTTGTTGAGTGAAGTTTATTGCAACACGAGTTGCAAAAATATCATGTATTCATTGTATTGCATCGCCAGTTTTGCAGAAATAGAACTTCGTGAATCGACTGTACATCTAAGTCAATATCGGGAGGTATTTTCAGATACAACTTCATAGAGGAAAAGTGTTTTAAGTGTATGTTTTGGAAGGATTATTTTCATTTCGACACGTCGTGTTGGCTATTGTATCGCCAGTGTTTCGTGTGACCTCATAATATTTTATATACAGAATTGTTTGTTTCATGCTCGGTTTATCTGGATATATTTACATACTAAGTGTGATCATCACTAAATCCAGCATTCCGATTGGTCTGCGCCCATGTGGCTAGTTGCAATTATTTCTCGGTGAACGCGCAACAGCTCATAACTGCAGCCTCATAATTACATTGACACGTCATCAGTTTCGGAAAGAAGAACGCGTAATGTTTTGGGCGCATTTGGACTCACGCAACATTGACTTAATACATCATCGGGTTTCAAAATAAAGAGAAATTGTTCCTGTTAACTTTTGCCAAGGGTGCTATGGGATATTTTGGGCTTGTTTTGTCACGACACACTTTTCGCTTTAAATACATTTACAAAAGTGGCTTTTTCGCTAATTGTATATAAATATAAGGATTAACTGTCATGTGGACTGTTTTTATGGAGATGTAACCGTGAGGTAAGTGGTCATAACTTGTATGTAAAACCTTTGGGTTTTACACAAGTTATGACCACTTACCTCACGGTTACATCTCCATAAAACAGTCCACATGACAGTTAATCCTTATATAGATTTTGTGGCAAAGAATTACAATACATTATGAAACTTCATGGAATTTTCGGATGGTGATAGAGTTGATGGTGATACTACAAGTTGATAAATATGTAGTTAAAAATAAACATAAATATTTACTGCGTAAACGTCGTCAACTTGAACCAGTTAATATGCTGGTGATGTGAGTACAACACTTTTCGATTTTGTATTCAAATTTGCACATAACTTATCTTAAGTCAGTTGTCTACGATGAACAGTGTCCCCACCCATAACGTATATACAATATTATAGTTAGACTAATTTGGTAGAGTTATACAGAAATTATAAAAAAATGAAACAATTTTAATAATAATAGGGCTGGATTAGATACATGTATATATACCAGTCACATTATTAACCCAACATATCCAGGCAGCAAAGGCTAAATATCTTGCTTGGTATATATATATATATGAATAAGTGGATGTGGGCACACATTTAGCCCATGTTTGACCACGTACCCCCTCATTTATTTTGTGTATGTAAATTGTTTCTTTTTTTTGCACATTCGCTCACAATATTATGGAATCACGTTTTATTTGTAATTGTCATTATTTTGTACTTTAATTCAAATAATCAGTGTTCAGCCCACATGCCTACTGTTTCAGTCAGATTATTAACGCGATTAAAACACCAATGTATATTGCTATGAGTAGTACGAGTACGAGTTATCAACCCGGGGAGGTGGGGGTCACCAGTCGATCAGAAAACCCCTTCGAACTATAGTTCTCGAAATAACCAGCTAATTTAGCTAAATGTTTATGGCATAATGGACTTGGCAGCTAGTTTAAAATATTTTCGTTCTGTGAACAGAAACCTTCTCCACTGTCGGACAAGAAGATTCTTCTCTTGCCCACAATTTTAGGCAACGCATGTCGCTAGCATATCACAGATAACAATAAAAACAACAAATTTGCAAAATGAAAACTATGAAACAAGCTGTGGGCCAAGCACTCGGCCAATGTGTTTACATCCGCTTTCTCTGCCTATGATCTCGTGTGTAATGTGACCGCCACCATGAGACTTTCTAAAGTATTTCGAAAATGAAAAAAACAAATGTATTTCTCACTAATTAGGCAGTTTCGTGTCGGATTTTTGACTGATTATGATAGAATAGGTAATAGTGGTTTAAATAAACGTATTTTTTATCTTTATCTTTAATCTTATGAAAAAACCATGACTTCTCATACATCATAATACATATCAGAATTAATCCTGTCCCAATAAAATGGCAGCCATGGCCATCAGTCCTATGAAAAAACCATGACTTCTCATGCATCATAATACATATCAGAATTAATCTTATACCGATAGAAATTGCACCCCGGCCATCAGTCCTATGAAAAAACCATGACTTCTCATGCATCATAATACATATCAGAATTAATCTTATACCGATAGAAATTTCACCCCGGCCATCAGTCCTATGAAAAAACCATGACTTCTCGTACATCATAATACATATCAGAATTAATCTTAAACCGATAGAAATGACAGGCCTGGCCATCAAAGTCCTGTGAATAACTATTGACATCTTTAAAAGAACTACAACATAAAAAGTTAACAAACACATCACAAAGATTATCTTCTGAGGAACAAACCTTTATGAGAGAAAACAGAAAACAAAAGTAAGATAAACACAGGTATAGGTAGTAAGATAAACACAGGTATAGGTAGTAAGATAAACACAGGTATAGGTAATAAGATAAACACAGGTATAGGTAGTAAGATAAACACAGGTATAGGTAGTAAGATAAACTAATGTGACGACACTTCATCTGGGCTTTTACCCTTAGATAGGAAGTTTGGTCGAAATCCGTCCGACAGTTTTCCCGGCCATAGCTAACAAACAAACAGAAGTCCCAAAATATATACATACTAGCAGGTGGACCCGACTTCGTCCGGGCTGTTTCCCCTCTGCTTTTCGGCGAATTGCGCGATTTGACCTTGAATTGTCCAATTTGAAGGTCAAGGTCAGGTGGGGTCACGATTTAACCCGTCCAAAACACTGCCCAGACAAAAGTACCCGACAAAAGTACCCGTCGAAATCCATCCGGTTTTATCCGATTTGACCTCGAATTGATCATTTTGAAGGTCAAGGTCAGGTCGGGGTCAGGATTTGACCCGTCCAAAATACTCAGTGGACAAAAGTAACCCTACGTATCAAAATTTCGTCAAAATCCCATAAAAATTCGCAATTTGACCTTGAATTGACCGATTTCAAGGTCAAGGTCACGTCCCACGGGCAAAAGAATAGGCTTACGACACTCCCCATACGAAAGTATCCTTAGACACTAATTTTCATCGAAATCCCGTGATACTCGGGCGTTCGACTTTGAAATGACCCGATTTCAAGGTCAAGGTCACGTTGCATGGGCAAATTAATAGGCCCATGCCACTCCCCGGCCGAAAGTACCCCCACATACCAAGTTTCATCGAAATCGGTTTGGCCGTTTTCGAGTCCATCGCGAACAGACAGACAGACACACACACATCCTTGTTTGTATTACATACGTTGTGAGGACTCCCGTTATTTCGTAAATATATCCAAACTCGGAGGGTACCTTTAACGAAATAACGGCCATCTTTGTAATGCATGCGTAGTCATTTCCGCCTAGTGCGGACGAACAAATTTCAAAAATTTCAAAAAATACAAATTTCCGTCGCCTTTAGGGAATTTTTTTTTAACATTGTGAGGACATTGTTTTACTATATGAATGTCTTCACAGCGTTGGGTTTACACATGCACACACACACACACACACAGATTTCCCAAAATATATAATAGATATATGGAATTCACTAACAGCCGAGTGTACCTCCAGATAAGCAGAAAATCCAGATTACAATATTTTATCATTATAAACTCATCACTAATAATTAATTAGTAAATAACTGAATTAATGTTTAGACAAATTTCACATTGTCAGCCAGGAATACTGGTTGTAATAGAGGCTTGCATCGACAAAGTACCAAGAGTCATGTTTAGGCCGAGTTTCCTTTCATTTTAGCAGTCAGAGACAGCGGTAGTTATACAGATTATGATAGAGGCTTACAAAGATAAATAGCCAAGCCATCATCTCCTTGCACACTCTACCAATGGATGTTTAACCTGTTTGTGTACTCATATAAAAGCATGAATATAATAAAGGTATAAACTTCGAAAGAACACTAACTCAAAATATAAAATCCGATTAGAAATATTTCCTTCGTTTTCCATGGTCTCTTGCATCAGAATTTCTTGTACAGTGAAACCTCTCCAAACCAGGCCCTCTATAAAACAAATTCTTATCCACACCGAACGAAATGTCCGGTACCGAATTAATCCAAGTGCATTGACTATAAAAATTAACTCTGACTCAGTAATCCGAAATATCTCCATTCTGAATATGAATGAAATTTTGAGTCCCGTTGTTCGTCCCATTTTCAATTTTGTCCACTGGAGTCTGAACATGTTTTATCAGTGTTGCCATACCTTTGTCTAATGTACTAGCCTAATAAATCCACCTAAACACCCGGTCCACCCATAGCGGTCCAGTACTGTACCGATTCACAAACTTTAATACAGAGAAATGTGCCTAGCTTAAGTACTGGCCCTGCTGGGGTTGACCGGTACGGAACTTCAAAGCTCCAATCGCCAGCCAATACACAGTGTCGCAAATGTCTGGTCAGATCACATTAGCAGCTCGTGAGATACATTCTTTGGTGTCGGCGACATCAAATGACGGTGAGGACTGCTTCTGTCTTATAATGACTTGAGTGTTGGCTGATGACAGATGGTTCCAAATAAATCATTTGTAATTCTGTAACTCTACATGACGGTCGTTTGTTTAAAATACAGCATAACCAGTTGTTAAAGTTGAAAATAATATGTGACGGAGATTCAATGTATGTCGTGAATCATGATATACTAGCCTATAGTTGGCAATATATAACTCCAAGTTACTACATCCAATACAGATACGGCCAATCTATCTAGAATATGTCAGTTGGCAATGTTAAGAACAAAATGTTATGAGTACTGAAAGACTTGGAGCATTTGCACTCAAACCAATCATAGCATGTGGGGTACAGTGGAGACGTGAACTATACAGACTCTAGAGTGAGTCACATTCACAAGTTTTAAGCACATTTATTCATTCTCTAACTTCTACAGAATGATGGAGATAAGAAAATACACTACACATTTCCACAATGTGCATACAGTGTATTATATATGGTTTAATACAAGCTTGCCCGGCAGTAACTTGACACTTTCTGTAACACAACACATATACCAAAGTAAGATTTAAAACATTTCCCTCCATTTAAGGTATTTTATAATGATTGGAAATTTGAATTTGGACCAGTCCAAGCTAGAATACCAGACCACTGCGAGCTGGACTGGTCCAAACCAGACTGCCTCTTCTCTGGACCAGACCAACACTGGCTTTCCGGTCCGCATCCTTAAATAACAGGTGCCGGCTTAGATAACGCGACATTTGTTTCGCACCTTTAGTGAATAATTGGGTGTTCAGTTAGAATACATCATTGGCAGTTTGCTTTTACATCAGTTGATACACCATACTATGGTTGGCGGAGTCTCATAAGAACTTTTAACATAAACACTAGTTCTCTATAAAGTATAAATCCCCAGTGGAACATTTGTCACTAAAACATTTTCATCCAGAATGATTATTATTATCTAGTTTATTGAAGTTGCATCGTTTCATGCTTCTGATGGCAAGATTTTCAACAAATCAAACAGAAAGGTCAGTCAGAAGAGTGTTTGGTTTGGAGAGGTTTTACTGCACTGAATTTATAAAACATATATGAACGAACTAGACAAGTGAAGTAACTGTGTATATAAGTAAAAAGAGTATGAAAGCAGAAAAATGGCATTGTTCTTCATCTGTCAATGTTCGTAGTGACTGATATCCCAGGCTGTTGGAGACGAGTTATAAGGAAACCCATGCTGAGCCCTGATGAAACCCATGCTAAGAATAATAATCATCTTACATGTACCTGCCACTGAGTGAGGCATGGGGTGCACAGCAGGTGGCCGCATGGCTCGATTCGTATATCCTTATCGTTCTCAGCACATATTTTACATAGCTGAAACGTTGAGCCCATCTCACAGTACAGTTCGTACTGTTCCTGTGTCACTGAAATGTGGTCTTCCTGTGTATCAGCAGCCAGGTAACTCAGGTCGGGATTTATACTCCGGCCATCAGGGTACAAGAAGCTGTAAAATAGAGAATCAATGTTTCCTTGTTCTGATGAAATTCAAAATGAGGAGCATGAATTGTAGATTTTTATTAAAAAATTTGATTCGAGGGTAGTGATGTGCGGTTTTGAAATTTCATTTCGGTTTTGGTTTTGGTATGGCTTTTGTAGAAAAACCAGGTTCTGGTGTTGATTGTGTTTTGACTCAATACACCAATTACTATATGCATAGAGCAGATGGTATAATAGTTGACATAATATGTGAAGCATTTCCAGTGAATTCCAAATTCAATGGCAATATGTGTCATTATTTATCATATGCCACCCAAATGTTCCAAATTGAAACTGCTACTAGTAATGGTGGCATATAGCAGCTGACAAAAGTACGTGATAACCACACGTCTTGTAAAAGCAACATTCAGCAACCAGCGGTATCAGTTAATTGAAACCAGAAGAATAGATTTTATAGAATATATCAGTTGAGATTTGGTTTTGAAATAAGAAATTTACTCGTAAGAAAACAATGTAACCTTAAAACCACACATCAATAATCGAGGGTCCTTGTGTCATCCAGTAAGAATGGTATCTCACCAAAGCTACTTTTATAATGATCAAAATTAGTTTATTACTATTAATAAATACTCACAATGCAAAGAATGGCCTCATTGTCACCATTTATGTTGATTCCCAATTAGAATAGAAATTTACCCAACATATCTTGCCACAAATGGAAACATACATTTATCTACACATTAAAATTGTTTTAAAAGATAGATTTCTAATAAAAAATACTGTATTAATGTTAAAATAATAACCACATTTCTGTCTCGGTTCATAGAATGTAAATAGAGAAAACAAGTATTTCCTAGTGACAGAAACAGCTGTTGCCTGTTCTCTCTGTATCAAAAATTAATGGTTTATACCCCCAAATTTATACCGAAAGTTCAGGAAAGAGATACACCGTCTTTAACCCTTTCTATACTAAATGGATTCCCCAATTCAGTTATAAAAGTATACATTGGAATGGTATATTATTTATTTGGAGGGGAGTTATGGAAAAATGAGCAGACACCAGTATAAAGAATAATCAAGTGCAGAAGGAATCATTTTCTTTGATTGGAAATGTTCAGATAAATAAGTTCAACAATCATCCAGTGGTAGATGATACCAGGGTTTCAGCTAGATGTTGGGGGACTGAGACCCCAAAAGCCGCCAGTGGAAAATCTCAGTCTATCAACGAACTGTGAATATGATCCAGTATCAGTAAATCAGTCCAAGTTACTTATAATAATAATAATAATAATAATAATGGTGCTTATATAGCGCTTATCTCCAGTACAATGAGCGGATCCATTGAGTAATGCCGAGTCTTATGCCTGCTGCCATTATACAGGCGCTTCACTAGAGCAGCTTGCGCTTACCCAACATCCAGGTCCTTATTTCTCGTCTAGTTACAACGAAGCAAGCAAAGTACAAGTGGCCTTGTCTAAGTGTCACAACATGGCGCGACATTTGAAACAGCATGCAGCTCCAATGCACACGCACCCCTTATTCCGACCAAGCCACTGTTGCGAAGACGATAGTCCACTGGTGGGCACGAACTCATACCGGTGCGTTAACACCATTACAAGTCTGACACTCTAACTGGGCTGCCAATCTCCACTCCACTTATTATCTGAACATTTCCTAAGAGAACTACTTGTCAGTGAGCAGTTAGTTAAAGGAACAGCCAAGCTTGAATGTAAGAAATTTGTAAGTGGAACAAGACAACATCTTGCTGATATAGATGTTCAGTACTGCCGCGATTGTTGCCTTATATGGTAATACTCACAAGCCTTCCCTTTGGCCATCCAACAAAGCTTGGCAGAGGGACTTATTCTGCGGTATTGTCTGCAGAATTTGCCCTTCTTGGGTGACGTACCCAATCGCCCACTGTCCAAGTTTTGTGCAGCTTAACCTAAATACATAGCTGTAAGGAGAACAGTTGAGCACAATTATAACAGTATTCAGTGGTTTGTCTCACTGTGATTGATTGAATGTTTAACATTGTTTAAGCTATTAACAGGTTATATCAACGAATATCATATTCATCAGAAATTAATTCAGATTGTAGGAAGCTTGGATCTAGCAGTCATTTAAATTCATGCATCCAGTAAGTTGATGTGTTCATACTCGAAAAATCACAATGATGTACTTAGAAATAATAGTGATTTGAATAATCAGAAATGAAACCTTTCTATACTAAATGGATTCTCCCAATTATAAAAGTATATTCTGGAATGGCCTGTTATTCATCTGGAGGGATGTTCAGGAAATATAAGCAGATGGCAGATAATATAAAGTGCAGAAATATTCATATTCATTGGTGGGAAATGTTCAGATAATAAGATAAACAAATGACTTATTATGTCGTTTGTTGAACTTATTTTCTGAACAGTTCCTACATTATAACTACTCGTCAGTGAGTGTTTAGTATAGAAAGGGTTAACAATGTATTCCAAAATAATTGTAATTCTAAATCTTCCATTCAGCTGATCTCAGCAGCTTTGGTTTTATGCTGTGGGTGAATAATTCTTGCAGTTAAAATCCTATCACAACATTGAAACCTCTGTCCATATCTTAAATCAGCAATTCAAACTAGAGGTGAGACTGTCCCAATGGGACTAAGGATACCCCCCCATGTTTTTAAAATACTAAGATGTTTCACATGTCAGTAAACATTTAGTTAAAATAATAAAATAACAGTTCCCATTGCAGGTGCACAAACCTAACCGTAATCTTAAACCTATTGACCGAAAAATGTAGGAATAAAAGCTCGGACAAAATTATGCATTTTGCAAAAATGTTCTAAGTCGAAAAAGGGGAATAACTCCACAAAAAAAGTCGGACAGACATCATAATCGCAGGTGCACAGGTTATCATGGTACTAAATATCAGTGCCAAGATTAAAAAACATTGACCTAAAAATGTAGAAATAAAAGCTCGGACAAAATTAGGCATGTTGCAAAAAAATGTCTAACTCAAAAAAGGGAAATAACTCCACCAAAAAATGTCGGACAGACATCATAATCGCAGGTGCACAGGTTCCCATGGTACTAAATGTCTGTGCCAAGTTAAAAAAAATTGACCTAGAAATGTAGGAACAAGACAGTCAATGACTGTGGG
Source organism: Siphonodentalium dalli (assembly GCA_032622095.1). Lineage (NCBI taxonomy): Eukaryota > Metazoa > Mollusca > Scaphopoda > Gadilida > Siphonodentaliidae > Siphonodentalium > Siphonodentalium dalli. The sequence goes on from CP136068.1 coordinate 53,542,378, forward strand.
GTCACTCACCAGACTGCAAAGACTGATAAGACTGGGACTCTGGAGACCACAACAGTCAGAACTTTTCATAATCACTTTAAAAGAAGTAGATATCTAAAGAGATAAATCTAAAAAAAAAAATTTGGAGTTATGTCCCTGGCCCCGCCCACATTTGACCCAGTGACCTGATTTGAACAAATCTGAACCCCAGTCATCCAAGGATCCTTCATACCAAATATGAACCCATATAGCCTGATGGTATTTGAGAAGAAGTCACTTTAAGAATACTATGGAGGGAAAGAGTTATGGCCCTGGCTTCGCAACTATTTCAAGTGAACTCATTTGAACAAATCTGAATGTGAGTCACTAGGGAACATCCACACCAAATATGAAACCATTCGGTCTTATTGTTCTGAAGAAGATGTTTAAAAGAATTACTATGGTGGGAAAGAGTTATGGCCCTGGCTTCGCAACTATTTGACCCAGTGACGGCATTTGAACAAACCTGAATGAGAATCACCTAGGGAACATCCACACCAAATATGAACCCATTTGGTCTTATGGTTCCAGAGGAGAAGATGTTCAAATAAATGTTGTCGGACGGATGGACGGACAGACGATGGACGGACGAGGAGTGATGACTATAGCTCCGCCGGAGCACAGGTAGGGTGGCTGGTTGATAATTAAATCTCTTATCTCCGCCCCTATTTGATCAAACGTGAATCCCTATCTATGAGATCCATTCATTTGGTAATTTCAGACATTAGATTTTAAGAGTTGAACTGAACTGATTTTCCTAAAATGACCCCAAATCTGAAAAAATCTAAACCCCAGTCACAGAAGGACCCTCCATACCAAACATAAGCTAATTAGTCCAGATGGTTCTTGAGAAGAAATTGTTTTAAGAATTACTATGGAAGGAAAGAGTTATGGCCCTGACTTCTCACCTATTTGACCTGATGAACTCATTTGAACAAATCTGAATGTGAGTCACCTGGGGGACATCCACACCTAAATATATAAACCCATTTGGTCTTTAATATGTATCTGGAGAAGAAAACAATTGATGGACGGATAGAGACATAATGACAGATGGATGGATGGGAGAACAGTCTGACATAGAGACTGACAAATTCAATCCAATATACCCCCCAAGTTTTCTTTGCAAAATCAGGGTATAATGAGTTCAACTGGATACTGGTGGTTAAGAACATAATATTCGAACAGACAAGCCTGAACATAGTGTCTGACATTTGCAGAATGAGGTCACCAAAGGGTGAATTTAATGACACAATCCTGCAATGCGGGCTAGCATCACCAAACTCACCCTCTGGGGACCTCATTCTGTGTAGGCCTCAACTGCTATGGGAGACATAGCATTAGATTGAAGTTCTCCAGTTAAAGTTGGTGATGTGCACTCATTGGGCACCTCAATTATGCATTTTATATTCACAATATTAGGGGATATAGAAACTAAACAGAAGGGAAAAAGTAAGTAAAAATGTCAATTTAAGTGCCTATATACTTCCCAGAAGATGAGGCCTAAGCAGAATGAGGACCATGGCTAGTGTATTTGGTGATGCTAGACTGCTGTGCAGGGTAGCATAACTAAATTCACCCTCTGGGGACCTCATTCTGCAAATGCCAGACACACTAAATTCAGGTTAGAGAACAATACTTTATTTTAATAACACACACTGGCATGAGTGCTAGCTAAGCATTAGTTCACACCTGTCAGCCTGATAAACATCTCAATTGATGACTGTGTGTGTATTTATATTAACTCTCTCTCTCTCTCTGTCTGTAGCTAACACAATTGACTTAATCTGCTGGTGGGAGAGATCCTGTGAGTTAGGAGATGAGATAGGGTGGAATGCTGTTGGGTGGGGGCAGGGTGGGGTTCTGGGTCATGTGGGAGGAGGGTGATAAAAAAAAAAATTATATGTTAAATTGATCAAGGAGTTCCGGAATTTTTAATTTTTTTTTTTGGAATTATGGCCCTGGCTCCACCCCTATTTGACTCAGTGAACCCATTTGAACAAATCTGAACCCCAGTCATTCAATGACCCCCCATACCAAATATAAACTAAATTGGCATAATGGTTCTAGACAAGAAGTCGTTATAAGAATTACCAAGGAGGAATATAGTTATGGCCCTGGTTTCGCAACTATTTGACACAGTGACCTCATTTGAACAAATCTGAATGACAGTCACCTAGGGAACATCCACACCAAATATGATCAAAATGCAAAAATGTAATTTTTTTGTTTTTCGAGTTATGTCCCTGGCTCTGTCCCTATTTGACCCAGTGAACCAATTTGAACAAATCTGATTCCCAGTCACCCAAGGTCCCTCAGTACCAAATATAAGCTAAATCAACCCAATATTTTTTTAGAAGAAGTCATTGTAAGAATTACTATGAGTTATGGCCCTGGTTTCTCAACTAATTGACCGGGTGACCTCATTTGAACAAATCTGAACACCAGTCACCCAAGGACCCTCCATACCAAATATTAGCTAAATCGGCACAATGGTTATGGACAAGAAGTTGTTGTAAGAATTACTATGGAGGAATAGAGTTATGGCCCTGGTTTCGCAACTATTTGACCCAGTGACCTCATTTGAACAAATCTGAATGAGAGTCACCTAGGGAACATCCACACCAAATATGAACCAATTCGGTATGATGGTTTCAGAGGAGAAGATGTTTTTAAAAAAGTTGACGGATGGACGGACGATGGACGAGGAGTGATGACTATAGCTCCACCGGAGACTTCGTCTCAGGTGAGCTAATAAAAGCTCGGACAAAATTATACATGTTGCAAAAATTTTCTTAGTCAAAAAAGGGGGAATAACTCCAACAAAAAAAAGTCCGACAGACGTCATAATGGTTCCCATGGTGGTTGATGCCTGTGCTAATTTCACGGAAATTGATCAAAAAACAGCTGAGAAAAACTCCGGACAAATTTGTGTCCACGGATGGACGGACGGACGACTGACGGACGGACAAGCTGACTCCAGTATACCCCCCCTAACGGGGGGTATAATACAACAGTTTAGGGTCCTGCGAATTGGAAATTTTGATCGAATCGAATCGATGAAATCGAATCGAATATCGAATCGAATCACACCTGTGTGTTGTATTCTCATTTAGGCATGTTTTGTCCACAAATAGACGAATTTTTAAATGTGCTATGAACTTCCATGAAGTTCCATCGGCGATCAGCCGTCGTTCGCGATACTATTAACTTCAATTGATAATTGCAAAAAATCGAGATAAAACTCCAGAGAAAAGCTTCAACATTCAGATAATCTGCAGTATAGGTCTAGCGCTTTCGTTAATGTTTAACTTCATCAGGACCGAGTTTGGCTTGTGATTTTTTGAGGATTTTGCTTGCCTTTTATACTGTTTGTTATGGGTCTCCAATTGAATTGGTCAGTGTAGAAGGGTCAAGGGGTTGTGAGAAGGATGCTCGGAAGTGCGGGTAACAAATGCAGGTAAGTGGTTCGTATTGGTGTTTAGCCTGTGTGGTGGGGGAGCATTTTAAATACGGGTAATTGGTGCGTGTAATCAACGTGGTGGTGGTGATTATGCATTTCCGAAATTGCGGGTAACAAGTGCGGGTATCAAGGGTTTATGGTGGGAAAGCACAAAGTCACTGAAGTGGAGGTAACATCGTTTGTGTGGGTATTATGGACGGTTTGGTGTGTGCGTGGTCTGTTTGAGTAGGTGTATACCTGTTTAGGTATGAGGGCAACAGTGGTTTAGATCCGTAAAATGAGCCATTTGTTGGCGCTGGTAAGTTTTTGACGTGCGGGTAACAACGAGTTTCTGTTGTTCGAGAGGATCCAAGCAGAACGCCTTTATCACCCAAACATCATAAGGTATAGTATCCTTTTTGATTGGTCTCCTCCCACCCACATCGCCCAACTAAGCACTTCGCCAACCATGACCTTCCGGTCTGTTTCCGTACCATTCAATTTCGTACCATTAAACCTTGAACAACAGAAACGTCCAAAACTTACCAGCGCCAACAAATGGCTCATTTTACGGATCTAAACCACTGTTACCTGCATACCTAAACAGGTGTACACCTACTCAAACAGACCACATGCACACCAAACCGTCCAAATACCCGCACAAACGATGTTACCCACACTCCCACTTCCGTGACTTAGTGCTTTCCCACCACAAACCCAAGATACCCGCACTTGTTACCCGCAATTTCAGAAATGCTTAATTACCACCACCACGTTGATTACCCGCACCAATTATCTGCATTTAAAATGCTCACACAGGCTAAACACCAATACGAACCACTTACCCGCATTTGTTACCCGCACTTTCGAGCATCCTTCTCACAACCCCCTGACCCTTCTACACTGACCAATCAAATTGGAGACCCACAACAAACAGTATAAAAGGCAAGCAAAATCCTCAAAAAATCACACGCCAAACTCGGTCCATTATGACGTTAAACATTAACGAAAGCGCTAGACCTATACTGCAGGTTATCTGAGTGTTGAAGCTTTTCTCTGGAGTTTTATCTCGATTTTTTGCCTTGCTCGCCAACTTTAACACTCAGATATGGCCTCGAGTTTTTCACTCTCCGATGTCACTAGTGACACAGCTTAACCACAGTGGATTTTCACTCTACGAACCCTCCAACGACTGGGGTTGAACAAGAAGGACTTTTAGTCGATTCTTTTATTATTTTCAATTGATAATTGTCGAGGGAGAAAAAACAGATCAAAACGTCCATGCGGCCGTCACGACGATTAATATATAACCACTAAACGGATTATCGGAACTACAATCATGCGAAATTTGTACAGTTTGCACGTACATGCAAAATTCAAAATCGGCATTCGGAAACACCCGTTGTTATAAACTTGAAGATGCAACAACAGTCGAAGGGTAGCCTATTTATGTAGTGCTGGATGCTTCTTGGACAGATGATACCATAGATGGGTCGCTGTCCCAGATGCTTGCGATTTATATGTAAGTTCATGCACTGAACTATAATAAACATGAATAACGGCGACGTATTGTCAAGTATCAAGGAACGCTCTGAAATTAAAAGTCAACTTCAAAAGAAAACACCGCCCACATGCACTTCTCGATGCCGGGAACACGTGTTGTTTACATTCTCAGCGATATTACATAAAGCGGAATCTGAGACGGATAGTTGGCGAATATAACACTAGCGGTTGCTGAGTCTCATAGCTATTATAATTTAAGCGCGTCGTCAATCTCCGAGCTTTTGGCTACCATGTTCGAAGCTAGAATTCAGACATATTTAGTCGTCCTATAGTGGCTAATTTCTGGCTGTACTTATATTTAATAGCATACAAACATTCGCGATATACAATAAGAATATTCCCTGTCACTGAATCACGGCGATATTGGATCCACCAGGTCTGGTTCCGTAGTTTTACTTAACTTTCCATATATGGAAATCATGAATAATTCAAAAGATCTATATATGAAAATGCCACTCCAATACTTTGACCAGTAGCACTAAAACCACGGAACCAGGGCTGGATGAATCTATGAAACCACGGAACCGGACCTGGTGGATCCAATATGGCCACGAGTTAGTGACAGGGCGTATTATAAGGTGAATATTTTCATATTTTTCAGGAATTAAATGGTACATAAGCATTTCAGCGCTGAGGCAACTTAAACAAAGCAGATGTGGACCATTTCAGCGCTGAGGCAACTTAAACATTATCTTTTTCATGATTTTGTTATGATCTTGAATCCAATATAGGACGAGAAATATATAGTTCATCCAGATAAAGATTTTTTTTTAACTAGAAAGTGTATATGATACATTACGATTCGTATATTATACATTACGATTTGTATATGATACATTACAAATAGTTACATCACAATTTTGTTACAATACGATTTGTTTGTGATACATTACGATTTGTTACATTACAATTTGTTTATGATACATACGATTTGTTTATGATACATTATGATTTGTTAATGATACATACGATTTGTTTATGATACATTATGATTTGTTTATGATACTAACGATTTGTTTATGATACATAACGATTTGTATATGATACATCACGATTTGTTTCATTATGATTTGTTTACGATACGTTGCAATTTCTTACATCATGATTTGTTACATTACGATTAGTTTATGATACATTACGATTTTTTTATGATACATTACAATTTGTATATGATACATCACAATTAATGTGTTATACATTACAATTTGTTTATGATACATTACAATTTGATTATGATAAGTTTATGATACATTACAATTTGATTATGATAAGTTTATGATACATTACAATTTGATTATGATAAGTTTATTATATTTTACAATTTGTTTATTATACATTACCATTTGTTTATTATACATTACCATTTGTTTATTATACATTACCATTTGTTTATTATACATTACCATTTGTTTATTATACATTACCATTTGTTTATTATACATTACCATTTGTTTATTATACATTACCATTTGTTTATTATACATACAATTTGATAAGGGACAAATTTCATAATCCTTGCAGTTGCACAAAACATAAATCCATTTCTTGATTAATAATTGTCAATTTTTTGTAATTTCAGAAATGTAGAGCTTTACAATACACACCTGCCTGGTTTACTGACATATTTTTGGAGTCGAACTTTGACCTCATCATATGTGAGGAAAGCAACATAGCCTGGGTGTGTAACAGCAACAACATTCCAGTTCCGGAGTAAGGTTAGCCAAGGCTGGAACAATCTGAAACATCATTAAAATGATAGATATGTCATTGCAGCAAAAAAGCAAATATTTTTTTCATCCTGTTGATTACCATGACAGACCAGTTGTTTCAAGGTTTTAAAATGATCAGACAATAGTAAACCAAAACGCAGCGCTTTGGAAACTCAAGGCTTTAATCACTTATTGTTAAATTTGCCAAGCTGCACTACACCAAGTCCACTGCTTCATAGGAGAAATGTGAAGATTTCAGAAATATAAACAGGATGAAGAAAGTCATATTATGCAGATATATACATGTGTGAATTTATGGGCTGTCAGGTGGGCAAATTGTCCAATGGCCAAATCCATTTTAGCAAACTTTTTGAACACTTCTCAAAATACCTCACTACAACCTTTTATATAGTTATTAACAGCTGCTCGTCAGTGTATGTTTCGCTAACAATTTATACCTAGTCCCTGTGCTCAATTATCAAAAGAGTGATGATTAGGTCTGATTAATACCAAGTCACCCGTGCTCAGTTATCAAAACAGTGATCATTAGGTCTGATTAATACCAAGTCACCCGTGCTCAGTTATCAAAACAGTGACGATTAGGTCTGATTTATCCCAAGTCACCCGTGCTCAGTTATCAAAACAGTTACGATTAGGTCTGATTTATACCTAGTCACCCGTGCTCAGTTATCAAAACAGTTATGATTAGGTCTGATTAATACCAAGTCACCCGTGCTCAGTTATCAAAACAGTGATGATTAGGTCTGATTTATACCAAGTCACCCCGTGCTTAGTTATCAAAAGAGTGATGATTAGGTCTGATTAATACCAAGTCACCCGTGCTCAGTTATCAAAACAGTGATGATTAGGTCTGATTTATACCAAGTCACCCGTGCTCAGTTATCAAAACAGTGACGATTAGGTCTGATTTATACCAAGTCACCCCGTGCTCAGTTATCAAAAGAGTGATGATTAGGTCTGATTAATACCAAGTCACCCGGGCTCAGTTATCAAAACAGTGATGATTAGGTCTGATTTATACCAAGTCACCCGTGCTCAGTTATCAAAACAGTGACGATTAGGTCTGATTTATACCAAGTCACCCGTGCTCAGTTATCAAAACAGTGATGATTAGGTCTGATTTATACCAAGTCACCCGTGCTCAGTTATCAAAACAGTGACGATTAGGTCTGATTAATACCAAGTCACCCGTGCTCAGTTATCAAAACAGTGATGATTAGGTCTGATTAATACCAAGTCACCCGTGCTCAGTTATCAAAACAGTGACGATTAGGTCTGACTTATAACAAGTCACCCGTGCTCAGTTATCAAAACAGTGATGATTAGGTCTGATTAATACCAAGTCACCCGTGCTCAGTTATCAAAACAGTGATGATTAGGTCTGATTAATACCAAGTCACCCGTGCTCAGTTATCAAAACAGTTATGATTAGGTCTGATTTATACCTAGTCACCCGTGCTCAGTTATCAAAACAGTGATGATTAGGTCTGATTAATACCAAGTCACCCGTGCTCAGTTATCATAACAGTGATGATTAGGTCTGATTAATACCTAGTCACCCGTGCTCAGTTATCAAAACAGTGATCATTAGGTCTGATTAATACCAAGTCAGCCGTGCTCAGTTATCAAAACAGTGATCAATAGGTCTGATTAATACCAAGTCAGCCGTGCTCAGTTATCAAAAGAGTGATGATTAGGTCTGATTTATACCTAGTCACCCGTGCTCAGTTATCAAAACAGTGATGATTAGGTCTGATTTATACCAAGTCACCCGTGCTCAGTTATCAAAACAGTGATCATTAGGTCTGATTAATACCAAGTCAGCCGTGCTCAGTTATCAAAACAGTGATCAATAGGTCTGATTAATACCAAGTCACCCGTGCTCAGTTATCAAAAGAGTGATGATTAGGTCTGATTTATAAACAGTGATGATTAGGTCTGATTTAGAAACAGTGATGATTAGGTCTGATTTTGGTTTCTATTCTTAACTGACAATATGTTACTGCTTTATGGATTCAGGATAACATCAGCATAAAATCATTGCATTCTATCTTGGCATTAATATAAATTATTTTATTTTTGGGTCTGCCATTTATTCTCTTGCTTTGTTTTATTGTTTTTCATATTTTAGTTTTGATTTCCTCAATGGTCCTATAATGACCTATATTTATTTTTTTTAATTTGGCCCAAGTTTCTGAAAAATGGCCACAAAAATTCAGAAATGGCAAAAAAAATGGCCAAAATAATTTTCTGGGCGGTGCGAACCATGTATATGGGTTAGCATTTGAATATCATAATAAAATTCACGAAAATTCACTTGCACAATAAATTCCTTTGTCAATTCCACAACTATTTCATAATATTACAAATGTTTCTAAAACTATGATGTATGCCATACTCACCTAGTAAATACATCAAACTCGAACACGGAGATGTAATCGTTGCATGTTAAATCTATCGTCGACTTGAGCGCCATTGCCTCCAATGGTGAACTGATCTGATGCGCATCGTTTAACGTTCCTCGGAAAACTTTCCACGAGACGATGGTCCTGTAAAAGAAAGAAAAACACAAAAATAAACTCATCGAACTATTGTATAAGACATATTATAATGGCTAATTTATAAAACACCACTCAATGACAACATGACTATTGTATAAGACATATTATAATGGCTAATTTATAAAACACCACTCAATGACAACATGACTATTGTATAAGACATATTATAATGGCTAATTTATAAAACACCACTCAATGACAACATGACTATTGTATAAGACATATTATAATGGCTAATTTATAAAACACCGCTCAATGACAACATTACATCATTTACTGGGCTGTGTCAAAGTGCATCACAATCAAAGAGTCTCTTTGTTTTACAGTACAAATATTATTGTACTATTCAATGCATTGGCAACATTAATTATAATCCATCAAGCCCTCATCTCTCATCAAATCATTTTTATATTAAATTTGACAACATAAATAGCAATAATATTAGTTTTAAATAGCGACTAATCCACCAATGTGCTCTAAGACATTCGATACATATTACTACCCACCCCCACAACACCAACCTGGCAATAGGGTACTATGAAACCAATTTTTTGTAGGTCAATTCTCTGAGGAAGATGCATCAAGCTGCAACACAAACATGTATGCATGCGCATTATGATAAATAATGCTTACTAAATTCAATGACACCCAGCCAAGATCTCTTTTAACTCATGAGTGGTGCGAAGCAGTCAGTGTGAACGGCCTTGCAATGTGGCACAAGATTTGAACAGTGTAAGAACCCGACAGTCATGCATCGCTTAATTCGATCAAGCCACTGTTGTAGGAAACTCAATACTCCACCAGTAGGCAACGAACTCATCTTGCTGTGTTGACAGCAAATACAAAACTGGACATGATAACAACTGGACCATGACCTCCCCCACCAGTATTGACTCCTTATCCAAGGATCAAACATCAATTTCAAGACAGCTAAAGACAGCTCATTTACAGTCAAAGTTAGAAACTCTGTAGACTGTAGGAGTGGTACAGATATAACTCCCTCCCCTACCCCAGTCTCATTACAACTAGGCTATTCCATCATTGAATTGTTATTTCACTCTTCAGTGAGTCACATAAAAAAAACAGATGAATGAGGCATCAACATGGTTCACACTATCCACAACTAAATTGGCCAATGGCCAAATTTTTTTTTATATGCCACAGAAAATGTCAATTGGTCAAACTTTTGGCCAAATAATTTCAAGCCTATAGTTATCAATCACTTTTCACAATATCACCAGATCTCATTAAAACCTGAACATTCGTTAATAATTCACCAGCTTATGTTTGTGTAACAATATACCAGAAGTCACATACGCTAACATCAAAACAATGATGATTAGCCATTATTACCCGCATTCTTTCTTAACAATGATGATTATCCGTTATTACGGCATCCGTTCTTAATCAAATCACAATCCTTTGCCGATTTATCATTTTGACACCAAATTTATGAGTTATTTTGTTTTTGTGCATGGGGTTTATTCACTAGCAGTTATTATTGTTTTTGTGCATGAGGTTTATTCACTAGCAATTGTTTTTTTATTCCATTGTTTAACATCATTGTTCTCAATGTTGTAGAATCTTTTTTTTAATTGGAAAAAGTTTCAGAAAAATGGACAAAGAAATTCAGAAATGGACAAAAAAAAATTCTGCTCAGCATAAACACTGAGCATCATAAACAACCCTGGGCACCATAAACCCTGGGCATCATAAACCCTGGGCAGCATAAACCCTGGGCGTCATAAACCCTGGGCAGCATAAACCCTGGGCATCATAAACCCTGGGCATCATAAACCCTAGGCAGCATAAACCCTAGGCAGCATAAACCCTGGGCATCATAAACAACCCTGGGCAGCATAAACCCTGGGTATCATAAACCCTGGGCAGCAAAAACCCTGGGCAGCATAAACCCTGGGCAGCATAAACCCTGGGCATCATAAACAACCATGGGCAGGATAAACCCTGGGCATCATAAACCCTAGGCATTATAAACCCTAGGCAGCATAAACCCTTGCCATCATAAACCCTGTGCATCATAAACAACCCTGGGAATCATACACCCTGGGAAGCATAAACCCTGGGCAGCATAAACAACCCTAGTCAGCATAAACCCTGGGCAGCATAAACCCTGGGCATCATAAACCCTTGGCAGCATAAACATTGGGCATCATAAACCCTGGGCATCATAAACCCTGGGCATCATAAACCCTGGGCATCATCAACCCTTGGCAGCATAAACCCTTGGCAGCATAAACCCTGGGCGTCATAAACCCTGGTAAGCATAAACCCTTGGCAGCATAAACATTGGGCATCATAAACCCTGGGCATCATCAACCCTTGGCAGCATAAACCCTTGGCAGCATAAACCCTGGGCATCATAAACCCTGGGCAGCATAAACCCTGGGCATCATAAACCCTGGGCATCATAAACCCTGGGCAGCATAAACAACCCTGGGCATCATCAACCCTTGGCAGCATAAACCCTTGGCAGCATAAACCCTGGGCATCATAAACCCTGGGCAGCATAAACCCTTGGCAGCATAAACCATGGGCATCATAAACCCTGGGCATCATAAACCCTGGGCATCATAAATCCTGGGAAGCATAAACCCTGGGCAGCATAAAACCTGGGCATCATAAACAACCCTGGGCATCATAAACAATCCTGGGCAGCATAAACAATCCTGGGCAGCATAAACAATCCTGGGCATCATAAACTGTGGGCATTATAAACCCTTGGCAGCATAAACCTTGGGCAGCATAAACATTGGGCATCATAAACCGTGGGCATCATAAACCGTGGGCATCATAAATCCTGGGCAGCATATACCCTGGGCAGCATAAACCCTGGGCATCATAAACCTGGGCATCATAAACCCTGGGCAGCAGAAACAACCATGGGCAGCATAAACCCTGGGCATCACAAACCCTGGGCATCATAAACCCTGGGCATCATAAACACTGGGCATCAATATGCTTGCAAAACAACATAGCTATTCTACAAATATTACTATTACCTAAATTAAATTATCATTGGCATAACAAATCTCATAAATTAAGTAGACTATGTCACTTTAAATATGAAACGAGACGAAACAGGAAATAGGGACTCATTCATGACCCACTTAATTAACTCAGTAATGAGGATCTATGCAATTAATATGGGAAGCATGCCGCATAGCAGTAGTGGCTAACCCCAGCATCACCATAACCATGGTACTTAGCAGAAAGTAATGAGTTTCTCATAGTTACATACAGGATCAAGCTTACAGCAAATACTCACACAATTAACATGCAGCATTGGAGATCCATGGAAGTATGAATGTCCTTATGGAGGGATGGGTATATGAAAACTACATATTATTTCTCAATAAACAATGATCAAGGCCTTCAGAAATCAATTATCCCCTTCTAATTCAACTGAGAAAATTTATTACATTTTCAAGAAGGTCACAACTTACAATCTACATGTATACCTATAACTATGTCTGATTCAGTCCAAAAATGTTACCATTTGCAGCTCTTCGGCTACAAAACACTACTACATTTTAAAATATAAAAAAAAAAGACCTTGGTGAAAAGAAGGTTCTCGACTCAACTTGTGATTCCAACTTAAGCTGAATATTTTGTTATAAACAGAAATAAATAACTAGGTTTCATTTGATTCGAATGATTAGTAATGAGATTGTTAATTCTATCCAGAAGTAGACTTGCATTTCTCCAAAGATGGACCACACACACAATTCTGTTGAAAATATTGCTCAAATCATCGCCCGGATAATACGAATACTGTGAAAAAAAGCTGTGACTAAATTTGAACTTGATCTGTGAGTATTCTCAAATGTAAACTACATGTAATTAGCAAACATGATATCCAATTCTTAGTAATATTGTTGAATTTATAATTCGGACAACACATACTGATATGATGATTTTTTGTTTGTTATATCCATCCCACAAACTTGATCCATTTCTTTTTTCTAGAAGCCGTGATATGACTTTCTTGTGTTTCAAATTTTGTTGACACCACTTGAATGTTGCAGTCCACATACCGGTAGTCTAGAACATTCCTTTTCCCCCCCAAGGCGATCTTCCAAACCTGAATTTAGTGTGTTTGATATTTGCAGAATGAGGCCCCCATGCAGATGGTGAATTTAGTGACGCTATCCCAAACAGTGGGCTAGCATCACCAAATTTACCCTCTGGGAACCTCATTCTGCTTAGGCCTCATCTTCTGGGAAGTATCTTTAGTCTCAAATGAACATTATTTTTAGTTACTCTTCCCCTTCTGTTGAGTTTCTATATCCCCTAATTTTGCAGAAGATAAAATGCAAATTAAATCAAGGTGACTAATGGGTGAACATCCCAAACATTTAATAACTGGGGAACTTCAATCTGATCCTAGGTCTCCCATACCAGTTGAGGCCTAAACAGAATGAGGTCCCCAGAGGGTGAATTTGGTGATGCTAGCTCACTCTACAGGATAGCGTCACTAAATTCACCTTCTGGGGACCTCATTCTGCAAATGTTAAGACACACTAAATTCAGGCTTGGTATCTTCCTCCCTGTGGTATCAACATCCCTTCTCCCAGAGGGGGTTGGGGTGGGGGAAGATACTGTTACACTAGTATACCACTACTGCCATAAACTCATAACTCAGTGAATACTGGCTCATACATGTACCTGTGTAGGTGCTCACCACCATTTGATTTCCTTATCATATATGCGACATCTGCAATGAGTTCAATAGAATAGGGGATGGCAGTAAGACAGCCTTCTTGTTTATGCTGTCCCCATAACTCATTATTGTCAAATTATATGTTTTCATTGTTATGTACATGTATCGAGTTATATAATACTAAATATTCATAGTCATAGAAGATTTGAGATTTTGTCAACACTAAGTAGTTCCTGCTTGTATTCAACATGTGGTATACAACAAATGTCTTCAATGGCTGTGATTTTGGAAAATACATGTGTCTCACACTAACAGGTGTGGAATAATAAAAGGTCGTCGACAATGTGTCCCCCGAAAAGGTGGCTTTTTAGTTAGGATAGATTTTTATTAACTCTGTCATCGGACCATGACCAAATAGTAAAGTTATCATCCGGAAATCAAATAAGCAGCAAATTTTTAGTCGACAAGGACCATAACTCCAGCAAAAATGGGCCGACCAAACCCAAATTTTAACTTGACCTGTAACTTCATGTGATTAATCCACATACCAAATTAAAAAACAATCAGATTACAAAAACTCAAGTTATCATCTGGAAACCAAAAAAAATAGGCAAATTCTAAGGACAATAACTCTGGCATAAATGAGTGGGCCGAACCCATGTTCAAACTTGACCTGTATTTGGAACTGATAACCTGATATAACAAATATGGTTCAGATCCGATCATCCAGAACCTCAAAACGACAAAATTTTAAGTTGAAAAGGGAGCCATAACTCTGGCAAAAATGGGCGAACCAAACCCATATTCGAATGTGACCTGTATTTTGAGCTCATAAACTCATACCAAATTTGGTTTCGATCTGATAACCCAGAATAAAGTTATCATCCCGAACCTTTACGAACAAACAGACAGATTCTAAGATGAAAAGGGAGCATAACTCCGGCAAAAATGGGCGGACTGAACCCATTTTCAAACTTGACCTGTGTTTTGATAAACTCACATTCGATCTGATAACCCAAAATAAAGTTCTCACCTGGAAACATTCTGCACGGACGGCTAGATGCACGCACGCACGAACACCGGCTATTTTAATAGTCCCCCCAAATAAATTTTGGTGACAAAAAGGTGTCTGTCATACACATGTAAGTATATATATAGAGGTGTAAGTATATATAAATAGAGGTGCATGTATTTACTAACTGTTGACTGTAGTTATGTTTTTGTGAGACCTCTCTAATGTCCACAGTCAGTGCACTTTTAATTATTCCTGGACAGATGTCAGATGTTTGCAGACCAGATGACATTTGCATAAAGAGTTGGGTTTGTTGCCACAAGTCTGCACACTCAATGATCTCTGATCACCCTCAATGCTCACTTAACAGGAGAAAGTCAGTCCTTACAAACTCTGGCGGAGTTAAAGACCAAGCACGATTATAATTTTCTGATTGGCTTAGGTAAAAATGTGAAATCGGTGACTCAATGACATTTCTAAACTGGTGCCGTAATCTTTAAGTGTTGATACCACCACCACTGTGCACTTGGTATGTAAGAACTTGGTACAAGGAACTATAGATGCAGAGATTCATCAGCCCCTAAGGAAAGTTTCAGTAAGGGTTAAAAAAGTAAGTTTCCAGTACACCAACCTGTAAATTCTGGTCACTAGAGGTCCTGCATTGTACATCGCTCTGACACATAACTCTGTACTGACACATACCCCCTTCACCCTGACACATAGCCTTGTACTGCAAGTGTACCCCCCCCCCCCCCCTCACCCTGACACCTCTCCATGCTTACACTACCGGTACTGTAAGATAGATAATGGGATAACTGAAGGAAGATAGACCCCGCAGCGATTCTCAGCCCCATACACCTTCAGTTGCACACCTCTGACAGCACTCCATAGTAAACACAGATTAACTGAAGGGAGATATACCCCCACCCCCTCCGTGATTCACAGCCCCATACACCTTCATTTCCACCCCTCTGACAGAGCTCCATAGTAAACATTGAATGGAATCCCAGGTTGAATGAGATGATGTAACGCCATCAGATAGATAATGGGATAACAGATAATGAAGGAATATATACCCCCCCCCACTACATCCGCGATTCTGAGCCCCATATGCCTTCATTTCTACACCTCTGACACTCCATAGTAAACATTGAATGGAATCCCAGGTTGAATGAGATGACGTAACACCAGCAGATACATGTAGATAATGGGATAACAGTTACTGAAGGAAGATATACCCCCACCCCCCTCTGCGATTCACAGCCCCATACGCCTTCATTTCCACACCTCTGACACTCCATAGTAAACATTGAATGGAATCCCAGGTTGAATGAGATGAGGTAACACCAGCAGATAGATAATGAGATAACAGTTACTGAAGGAAGATATACCCCCTCCACGATGCCTTCATTTCCACACCCCTGACAGAGCTCCATAGTAAACACAGATTGAATGGAATCCTGGGTTGAATGAGATGATGTAACACCAGCGGATAGATAATGAGATAACTGAAGGAAGATAGAGAATGAAAACATGATCTGCTCATTATTTACTGACACATAAATGCGTGGGTGAATGAGCAGCATGATCCAGCACAATAGTGTGGATATTAATATGTGCACAATGAAGCCGCTCATATGAGGAAGTTTGTCTTTTCACATATAGTATACAAGCTTGCTTGCATTCGAGGAGAGGCTTAACCCTTTACCCAACAGAACAGCCCTGTGCCAATGCATTCTCTTATATATGCGACTCGACCATAGGTCGCCTCGCATATATAAGAGAATGCATTGGCTTAACACATATTAACGAGAGGCCGATCACGATCGGCAGATGTTTAACCCATACCTTGGCGATACCGATTAGCTATAACTGATAATTGGTCAAAGATATGATCACAGTGATACACATATCAGTACCTAACTTAAAATCAAAAGCTCAAATTATTTGTCTTAAGAAGAGGTTAAGGTAATTGGGGTGGGGAGGAGTCGTTTTAAATCTCATAACTCTGTCCCTATTCAACCAATGACCTCTCATTGTGAGATCCAATTGTTTAGCCATTAATCAATTTGACAGATAGGACAAACAATTATCCAGCCAGCAGGTTCATCTTTACCTTCATACAACCACCCCCTAGAGCTATGTAACATATGTCACCACTCAATTAATAACAGATTTCACTTGGAATGACATCTATTAAAGGTATTCGCATGTGCTCTGGATATTGGATGTTCACATGGCAATTTATTGATATCATTATATTACATGCAACTATTTATTTTTTTTAACTCAATAATTTTTTTTATTATTATAAAAGTTTTTAAATATTTTTTATGTTAAATCGAGCGAGGAAATTCAATCTAAACAAATATGAAAAATCAAAATTTTAAATTTAAAAAAAAGAAAGAAGGGTCATAACTGCTTTAAGATAAATCGGATCGAACTCATATTCACTCGAACTGTATTTTGGGATGAGAAACCTATACACAAAATTTGGTTCCGATCAAATAGAAAATGTTAGAGATATCACATTATGCCTAAAGTGTCTAAGAACTGACAGACAGACAGATAGAGACGGACGGACAGACGAGTGGTCAATCTGGACATTGACACTATGTGTACCATACTATGGTATAGGTACACATAAACAGTTTTATCTCATGCAGAGTACAGGAAAAATACATCAAACTGGTGTGCCCCTTTAATATTTCAATTCACATTTGTAAACAATTGAAATCAATGTCGAAAAAGCTTTTGATTAATATATAGATAAAACAAACTAGACCTACAGTTCTAAGAGTGTTATGAACAATTATTTTGTTCCCATAGACTGATACAGAGCTCTCGTTTTTTAAAGTTTGAAAACCAAAGTTGTCTTCCCATGCAACCAACAAAATTCCAATGGTAATGCTTTTAAACAATGAAACCAGATTATGCCTTTAAGGTGAAATTTAAATAACCATGAATATAAAATATAAACATTCCACCTATGATATGGCCAGAGATACTTATAGAGTATAAAGTATATCTGATATAGCCAACACAACTCCTAGCAGTTAATTAACTCAATACCAGTACAAGAGAGAGAGAGAACTTCATGGCATTGTAACTGGATAGTATCTCTTGTCTCCATAGCATTGTGAAACTGATTTATTAGATATTATCTAGACAGTGCCACCTGTGTATCTTTGATATATTTTAGCGATGAATAAAATAATCAAAGGGCCATAACTCCAGTAAATAGTACCGGATCAAACCCATATTCGAACTCGATCTGTATTTTGAGTTGAGAAACTCACATACAAAATTTGGTTCCTATCAGTTGAAAACTTGTTGAATTATCGAAGCATTCATGAATTCTATGTCAAAGGGCCATAACTCCATTAAAAAATATCGAATCAAACCCATATTCGAACTCGATATGTATTTTGAGTTGAGCAACTCACATACCAAATTTGGTTATGGTCAGATAATTTCTTTTTGAGTTATGGCAGCATGCATAAATTCTAAGTTGAAACATAGCAGCTCTATTACAATTACCAACAGGACATTCATTGCCATTTTATATTGGTCTATATATTTATAAAATAGAAACTCATAAAAATTATGCAATCTTCATCATAAAATTTTTTTTGGAACATGAACATATTTGGGCATACCTCCCGCAAAAATCTCACGGATTGACATTTTCAAAACTTAACAGGTCTGGTATAGACCTTGATATTAAATATGATTGATAATGGTTGGATATAAAATATTTTAACACAGAATTATCAGATAACTAAAGGAGAGATATGAGAAGGGTCAAATTGAAAATATTAGAGTCATAACATTGGATTGCGTACAGTATACATGTACCTATGGTTAATTTTATTCTAAGCTGATCATTGGAAAGATACAATGTCTGTAACAGCAGAAATATTCAAGAATACCAGAACCATTATTATTATCCTGCAGCCCAAATGCAATAGAGGGAATTTCAAACCAAGATATTTCCTCAAATGATGAATATTCAATTGGTGGCTTATAGAAATTCTTAGTGAACCTGGCCCAAGGCGAAAGAGATAATTTAAAATCTTCCTATCAGATATCATGTGTCTATGGAATAGGTTAATTTTAATCATGAAATACATGCAAGTGAAAAGTGGATCACAATCAACCTGGACATAGAATAGGAGAATGAACATATAATGTGTGGAGAGGGTTAATCATTTCCAATGACATCATATGATGGAACTAATGTGTGGATTAATTTTTTTCTCAAGATAAGACAACAGTGTCTCTGTAAACAACAATTCTCTAAACAGCCATGCTCCAGAACATCCTTCAGATGGACAATGGACTATTTGTATTAATGCCACGAACATGTTTCAACAGGTTGGGTTAAATTACTATTGCACACAAACTGGAGTAAATTATCATCAATCACTGTCAGCCTCTGGGAGCAGCAGTGGTTTGGCAAAGAGTATCCAGTGTCATTTTCTGATTCCAATAATGCAGAAGATTACTGTGTAAAGTTGTTTGTCTTAAATTCTCACAGGGCATATACAATAGGTAGTAAATTACTTGAATTATAAAGGGCCATAACTCTGTTAAAATATACCGGATCAAACTCAAATTCGAACCTGATCTGTATTTCGGGGTGAGGACCACATGTACCAATTTTGGTGTAGATCAGATGAAAAATGTTTTGAGTCATAGCAGCTTGCATGAGTACTAAGTAAACATAAGAGTGAAAAGGGTTAACAAAACGATACCAAAATCGATACAGATAAAGAACGTGCTAACAAAGACCTAGGTAAGAAATATGAGGCAGATCATAAGCAAATTGTTTGACTTAGATGCATCAGATAGAATTTGTGAGTGGGGTTAATTATTTTCTAAATCGATCAACTGATCGATACCAAAAACTATACAGGTGAGGGGTGTGTCATCATAAACCTACATTTTAAATATGAACACAATCGGACAAAAAACACTTGGGTTATTGCATCGGATAGCACATGCCCATGTGTGGATGCAAAGTGTTAATAATTTCTAAACCGATCAACCGATCGATACCAAAAACTATACAGGTGAGGGGTGTGTCATTGTAAACATGCACATAAAATTTGAACATGATCCGATAAAAGATACTCCAGTAATCGAATCGGATAGCAAATGTCTACGGACAGACGGACGGACGGACAGACGGACAGACGGACAGACGGACAGACGGACAGACGGACGGACGAACGACGGATGGTTGATCCGGACGTCAGCATTATGTGTACCATACATGGTATGGGTACACATAAAAATGATAAAATTGTCAAAGATTGTAGAAAAATATTATAAAAATCGTTAAAAAAGTAAGAAAAAATTATAAGATTGTTAAAGAATGTAAGAAAAAATGGTAAAAAAAGATTTTTTTAGGCCAATGCATTCTTTTATATATGCGAGGCGACCTATGGTCGACTCGCATATATAAGAGAATGCATTGGCACAGGGCATAACTGTAACCATCACAATGTGGTCAATGAGCCGGTTCCAATGATATCCATATTTGTATGGTTTTATTGAGACAGACCCAAGATAATTTAGGCTGTTGCAGCTTTATTTGGCCGTTTTTGGCCGGTTTGTTGGGTAAAGGGTTAAGTGTGTTAAATAATGGAAAGTTGGTAAAAAGGTCAGACTCATGACTTTCCACTGGTTTATAATTTTCTATATTATTCAGCGGCTGTTGGGTAATTTACAATACAATAATGAGCTTGTAGGAGGTGGAGGGGTGTTAAACTGGGGATACATTATGGAACAATTTTCAGAGTCAAGTGCAAATGATGGAATTTCTGAAAGCGAGTGAGTATTATGGACACAAATGTCATCAAAGTTCCATAGCTGAGAGCTAAGATAGGATAGCTGAGAGCTACGATAGTATAGCTGAGAGCTACGATAGGATAGCTGAGAGCTACGATACGATAGCTGAGAGCTACGATACGATATCCGAGATCTACGATAGGATAGCTGAGAGCTATGATAGAATAGCTGAGAGCTATGATAGGATAGATGAGAGCTATGATAGGATGGATGAGAGCTATGATAGGATAGTTGAGAGCTACGATAGGATAGCTGAGAGCTACGATAGGATAGCTGAGAGCTACGATAGGATAGCTGAGAGCTACGATAGGATAACTGAGAGCTATGATAGGATAGCTGAGAGCTACGATAGGATAGCTGAGAGCTATGATAGGATAGCTGAGAGCTATGATAGGATAGCTGAGAGCTATGATAGGATAGCTGAGAGCTACGATAGGATAGTTGAGAGCTACGATAGGATAGCTGAGAGCTACGATAGGATAGCTGAGAGCTATGATAGGATAGCTGAGAGCTATGATAGGATAGCTGAGAGCTACGATAGGATAGATGAGAGCTACATGTATAATAGGATGGATGAGAGCTATGATAGGATAGTTGAGAGCTACGATAGGATAGCTGAGAGCTACGATAGGATAGATGAGAGCTACGATAGGATAGCTGAGAGCTATGATAGGATAGATGAGAGCTACATGTATAATAGGATAGCTGAGAGCTATGATAAGATAGTTGAGAGCTACGATAGGATAGCTGAGAGCTACGATAGGATAGCTGAGAGCTACAATAGGATAGCTGAGAGCTATGATAGGATAGCTGAGAGCTACGATAGGATAGCTGAGAGCTACGATAGGATAGCTGAGAGCTACGATAGGATAGCTGAGAGCTACGATAGGATAGCTGAGAGCTACGATAGGATAGCTGAGAGCTACAGTAGGATAGCTGAGAGCTACGATAGGATAGCTGAGAGCTACAGTAGGATAGCTGAGAGCTACGATAGGATAGCTGAGAGCTACAGTAGGATAGCTGAGAGCTACGATAGGATAGCTGAGAGCTATGATAGGATAACTGAGAGCTATGATAGGATAACTGAGAGCTAGGATACGATTGCTGAGAGCTGATAGCATAGCTGAGAGCTACGATAGGATAACTGAGAGCTACGATAGGATAGCCGCGAGCTATGATAGTATAGCTGAGAGCTATGATAGGATAGATGAGAGCTACGATAGGATAGCTGAGAGCTACAGTAGGATAGCTGAGAGCTACAATAGGATAGCTGAGAGCTATGATAGGATAGCTGAGAGCTACGATAGGATAACTGAGAGCTATGGTAGGATAGCTGAGAGCTACGATAGGATAACTGAGAGCTATGGTAGGATAGCCGCGAGCTATGATAGGATAGCTGAGAGCTATGATAGGATAGCTGAGAGCTACGATAGTATAGCTGAGAGCTATGATAGGATAGCTGAGAGCTACGATAGGATAGCTGAGAGCTATGATAGGATAGCTGAGAGCTACAGTAGGATAGCTGAGAGCTACGATAGGATAGCTGAGAGCTACGATAGGATAGCTGAGAGCTACGATAGGATAGCTGATAGCTACAGTAGGATAGCTGAGAGCTACGATAGGATAGCTGAGAGCTACGATAGGATAGCTGATAGCTACAGTAGGATAGCTGAGAGCTATGATAGGATAGCTGAGAGCTATGATAGGATAACTGAGAGCTACAGTAGGATAGCTGAGAGCTACAATAGGATAGCTGAGAGCTATGATAGGATAGCTGAGAGCTACGATAGAGCTATGGTAGGATAGCTGAGAGCTACGATAGGATAGCTGAGAGCTATGGCAGGATAGCTGAGAGCTACGATAGGATAGCTGAGAGCTACAGTAGGATAGCTTAGAGCTACAGTAGGATAGCTGAGAGCTACGATAGGATAGCTGAGAGCTACGATAGGTTAGCTGAGAGCTACAGTAGGATAGCTGAGAGCTACGATAGGATAGCCGCGAGCTATGACAGTATAGCTGAGAGCTAGGATAGGATAGCTGAGAGCTACGATAGGATAGCTGAGAGCTACATTAGGATAGCTGAGAGCTACGATAGGATAGCTGAGAGCTACGGTAGGATAGCTGAGGCTGAGAGCTACATTAGGATAACTGAGAGCTACGATAGGATAGCTGAGAGCTACAGTAGGATAGCTGAGAGCTACGGTAGGATAGCCGCGAGCTATGATAGTATAGCTGAGAGCTATGATAGGATAGCTGAGAGCTATGATAGGATAGCTGAGAGCTATGATAGGATAGCTGAGAGCTATGATAGGATAGCTGAGAGCTATGATAGGATAGCTGAGAGCTATGATAGGATAGCTGAGAGCTATGATAGGATAGCTGAGAGCTACAATAGGATAGCTGAGAGCTACGGTAGGATAGCCGCGAGCTATGATAGTATAGCTGAGAGCTATGATAGGATAGCTGAGAGCTATGATAGGATAGCTGAGAGCTATGATAGGATAGCTGAGAGCTACAAAAGGATAGCTGAGAGCTACGATAGGATAACTGAGAGCTACAGTAGGATAGCTGAGAGCTAGGATAGGATAGCCGCGAGCTACGGTAGGATAGCTGAGAGCTAGGATACAATAGCTGAGAGCTACGATAGGATAGCTGAGAGCTACGATAGGATAGCTAAGAGCTACGATAGGATAACTGAGAGCTATGATAGGATAGCTGAGAGCTAGGATACGATTGCTGAGAGCTGATAGCATAGCTGAGAGCTACGATAGGATAACTGAGAGCTACGATAGGATAGCCGCGAGCTATGATAGTATAGCTGAGAGCTATGATAGGATAGATGAGAGCTACGATAGGATAGCTGAGAGCTACATTAGGATAGCTGAGAGCTACAGTAGGATAGCTGAGAGCTACAATAGGATAGCTGAGAGCTATGATAGGATAGCTGAGAGCTACGATAGGATAACTGAGAGCTATGGTAGGATAGCTGAGAGCTACGATAGGATAACTGAGAGCTATGGTAGGATAGCCGCGAGCTATGATAGGATAGCTGAGAGCTATGATAGGATAGCTGAGAGCTACGATAGTATAGCTGAGAGCTATGATAGGATAGCTGAGAGCTACGATAGGATAGCTGAGAGCTATGATAGGATAGCTGAGAGCTACAGTAGGATAGCTGAGAGCTACGATAGGATAGCTGAGAGCTACGATAGGATAGCTGATAGCTACAGTAGGATAGCTGAGAGCTATGATAGGATAGCTGAGAGCTATGATAGGATAACTGAGAGCTACAGTAGGATAGCTGAGAGCTACAATAGGATAGCTGAGAGCTATGATAGGATAGCTGAGAGCTACGATAGAGCTATGGTAGGATAGCTGAGAGCTACGATAGGATAGCTGAGAGCTATGGCAGGATAGCTGAGAGCTACGATAGGATAGCTGAGAGCTACAGTAGGATAGCTTAGAGCTACAGTAGGATAGCTGAGAGCTACGATAGGATAGCTGAGAGCTACGATAGGTTAGCTGAGAGTTACAGTAGGATAGCTGAGAGCTACGATAGGATAGCCGCGAGCTATGACAGTATAGCTGAGAGCTAGGATAGGATAGCTGAGAGCTACGATAGGATAGCTGAGAGCTACGGTAGGATAGCTGAGGCTGAGAGCTACGATAGGATAGCTGAGAGCTACGATAGGATAGCTGAGAGCTACAGTAGGATAGCTGAGAGCTACGGTAGGATAGCCGCGAGCTATGATAGTATAGCTGAGAGCTATGATAGGATAGCTGAGAGCTATGATAGGATAGCTGAGAGCTATGATAGGATAGCTGAGAGCTATGATAGGATAGCTGAGAGCTATGATAGGATAGCTGAGAGCTATGATAGGATAGCTGAGAGCTATGATAGGATAGCTGAGAGCTATGATAGAATAGCTGAGAGCTATGATAGGATAGCTGAGAGCTATGATAAGATAGCTGAGAGCTACAATAGGATAGCTGAGAGCTACGGTAGGATAGCCGCGAGCTATGATAGTATAGCTGAGAGCTATGATAGGATAGCTGAGAGCTATGATAGGATAGCTGAGAGCTACAATAGGATAGCTGAGAGCTACGATAGGATAACTGAGAGCTACAGTAGGATAGCTGAGAGCTAGGATAGGATAGCCGCGAGCTACGGTAGGATAGCTGAGAGCTAGGATACAATAGCTGAGAGCTACGATAGGATAGCTGAGAGCTACGATAGGATAGCTAAGAGCTACGATAGGTTAGCTGAGAGCTATGATAGGATAGTTGAGAGCTACGATAGGATAGCTGAGAGCTATGATAGGATAGCTGAAAGCTATTATAGGAAAGCTGAGAGCTACGGTAGGATAGCTGAGAGCTACGATAGGATAGCTGAGAGCTACGATAGGATAGCTGATAGCTACAGTAGGATAGCTGAGAGCTATGATAGGATAGCTGAGAGCTATGATAGGATAACTGAGAGCTACAGTAGGATAGCTGAGAGCTACAATAGGATAGCTGAGAGCTATGATAGGATAGCTGAGAGCTACGATAGAGCTATGGTAGGATAGCTGAGAGCTACGATAGGATAGCTGAGAGCTATGGCAGGATAGCTGAGAGCTACGATAGGATAGCTGAGAGCTACAGTAGGATAGCTTAGAGCTACAGTAGGATAGCTGAGAGCTACGATAGGATAGCTGAGAGCTACGATAGGTTAGCTGAGAGTTACAGTAGGATAGCTGAGAGCTACGATAGGATAGCCGCGAGCTATGACAGTATAGCTGAGAGCTAGGATAGGATAGCTGAGAGCTACGATAGGATAGCTGAGAGCTACGGTAGGATAGCTGAGGCTGAGAGCTACGATAGGATAGCTGAGAGCTACGATAGGATAGCTGAGAGCTACAGTAGGATAGCTGAGAGCTACGGTAGGATAGCCGCGAGCTATGATAGTATAGCTGAGAGCTATGATAGGATAGCTGAGAGCTATGATAGGATAGCTGAGAGCTATGATAGGATAGCTGAGAGCTATGATAGGATAGCTGAGAGCTATGATAGGATAGCTGAGAGCTATGATAGGATAGCTGAGAGCTATGATAGGATAGCTGAGAGCTATGATAGAATAGCTGAGAGCTATGATAGGATAGCTGAGAGCTATGATAAGATAGCTGAGAGCTACAATAGGATAGCTGAGAGCTACGGTAGGATAGCCGCGAGCTATGATAGTATAGCTGAGAGCTATGATAGGATAGCTGAGAGCTATGATAGGATAGCTGAGAGCTACAATAGGATAGCTGAGAGCTACGATAGGATAACTGAGAGCTACAGTAGGATAGCTGAGAGCTAGGATAGGATAGCCGCGAGCTACGGTAGGATAGCTGAGAGCTAGGATACAATAGCTGAGAGCTACGATAGGATAGCTGAGAGCTACGATAGGATAGCTAAGAGCTACGATAGGTTAGCTGAGAGCTATGATAGGATAGTTGAGAGCTACGATAGGATAGCTGAGAGCTATGATAGGATAGCTGAAAGCTATTATAGGAAAGCTGAGAGCTACGGTAGGATAGCTAAGAGCTACGATAGGAATTAATCTTTTTCAGCATCTATCACAACCACATGATAATGGTTTGTTTTGATTCTGAAGTGATTATTATTTTTTGTGTAACTCAAGTTAGAGTTATGTCCCTTGAATAGAAAATCAGAAAATGTCAAAGATAGATAGACAGATTTACTTGTACAATAAACAGAACAATACACATTTAAAATATAGATACAAAAATAATTATATTGTACAGGGACTGCATGGCCTGAGCAATACCGGTCGTCTTCTGGCAGCCCCTTAAACGAATAACAAAGTATCTGCTACCTGGCGGTAATTGTCAAATAATAAGTACCATATACATGTATATATATAATATATATAATATCTGTTGACCAGATTTAATTGTACATGTACATGTAGGTATAGAGTGTCAAATGTAGATATTTCATGTAAATAAAGACAGAATCAAAGTGAAAGTTAATAATAGTCATACTACTAGTATATTCGGGCATGGGCTATGTCCAATGACTGCCATTACAGTAGCTTATAATGTCAAGCTCATTGCGTTATATTTAATTGACACATACATGTGCGAATTAATCGAACATTTACAGGTATGACCAGAAGCTTGTGTCGTGTATATCGGTAGGTAATGGGCGGGAATGCATACTTGTGAAACACATAATTTACAGTTTACTTTTTTGAGAAATAATCATGTGACTTCGTATGGAACATGTCACATGTTTCTATATGCATACCCATTGACGTTAAATGACGTAAATGATGTTTGCCTCAACCATGAAACTGGAACTATAAAACAAGAGGTGGCATCAGAGATGCTGTGTCTCGTTTTCGGTGGCTTACCGCCGGTGGCTACCGCCAATTGGTGTGCATCAGTATCGGTAGACTAATTAATAGGTAAAATATTCTTGGGAGACACCTATATACCAAATTTCAATCAAATCGGATAACGTTTGTTGAAGTTATCGCGCTAACGAGCTGAAAATTCTTGAAAAATGACTAATTAAGGGCCATAACTCTATCAAATTTTATCGACCAGGCCGGTTTTCGAACTCATCCGAGATATTCTTGGGAGACACCTATATACCAAATTTCAATCAAATCGAGCTGAAAATTCAAAGGGCCATAACTCTGTAATAAATGTGCGGACAAACCCGATTATTTTGTCTGCAGCTTACGTGCATGGATATGTACTTTTTTTTAATCCGTCAATAAACGGTTGAGTTATAAGCAAAACACGCCGCCCGCCCGTCCGCCACCCGCCCGCCGCATGCCCGCCCACCGTCCCCCATCAAACTATAAGTCGAGTTTTGAAAAAAAACTCGACTAATAAAAGCATCATCACACATAAAGAAAACAAGCCCTCTACTAGCATGTGCCTAAGTAACACTTGTAAGTCTGTTTTATTTAATTCACAGATTCCAGGACGGGTGGCGTGTAATAAACACAGAACGACACATGTGTTGATGGCTTTGTCGATACGGCACTTGTGCCATCGCGGAAGGATAAAACTTATTCTATCCTTTCACTCTAGCACTTGTGCCATATCAACAAACCTATAAAGACACTAGTGTTGTTATGTGTATGTATAGAATAGCAGTCAGTAAGACCCCACACAGTTACGTCAACCCAAAATCAATTCCAACTAGTTAGGTTAGGGCAAAATAACTGAGACTTCAGGATGTGAAAAATACATCTATATTTAAAGATACATAATCCGATTTGATGGTCCCCATATCATCCAGTTACAACAACAACGGAATTTCACCAAAAGACAATTTAATTATCCAAATTAGTTTATTACCAATTACTAGTAATACTCACAACAATACCAATCACGATATCATATTTGCTGAAAAAGTCCAATAATAAAGTTTTTTTCTTGGCAGTTTGGGCGACGAGCGAGAGCGGTTTTTTACAACTTCCATATATGGTGACTCCTAGTTCAAATTGGAATACCCCAATAAATATTGTCACAAACGCATTGTATTCTCACATGTAACCAGCATGGTGCCATATAACATGTCTATTTGCATGAATAAAACGTGATTACCAATTCATAAATAAAAGGTCTGCCGACCAAAGTGTCCCCTGAAATGGTGGCAAGTCGATGCCGCTTTGTTAAAGAAATTAAAAAAAATGTTGAAAGTTTCTAAGTCGAAAAGGGTTAATAACTCCGTAAAAAAAAATTCCGTCATCTATATACATGTTGCACATCTTCAATATGTGGGTAACAATACTCTGAATTTTCAAATATCTATGATCAAAACTGTAGGAGGAGTTGATTACACCATGAAGGTACCCTCATACAGAAAATTATAAATTTTTTTTAAATTTTTTAAGTCGAAAAGGGTTAATAACTCATCTATATACATGTTGCACATCTCCAATATATGGGCAACAATATTTTGAAGTTTCAAATCTCTGGGATGAAATCTGTAGGAGGAGATGATTACACCATGAAGGTACTCAAAAGTTAGACGGACGTATGGTACAACGGGCGGACGGACGGACGGAGCCCATTTCTATAGTCCCCCAAAAATACAATTTTTCGGGGGACAATAAGTATATCCTAGTATATATCCACATGTCAACTATCACGACATTCCGTATTCTTGTTGATGGCGATACTTTTCATCGCATTCTATTCCGATGGCACATGGAGCCGCGACCTTGCATGAACTCTCGTAATGGCATCAGCGCATGTCTGTACTTCTGGAAGAAGTCAGCGAAATTTTTGCTAGACCACCAAATATTGCAGGTAGTGAAAAATAACAGATTTAAAAAATCGAAATTTGATAACTCTGAGCTTTGATGGATGGGTTCCTTGACTCAATTCAGATATTTTTACCCCTGAAGCTGAAGAAATAGTAATTTAAGGGCGTTAAATTAGATTATGTATCTTTATTATTAAATGTTCATGTATCATTGGACTACTTTGATTTTTTATGAGATTCAATATCCTGGGGGGGGTGTTTGATCATGCTAGCCCGCTATGCAGGATAGCGTCACCAAATTCACCCTCTGAGGACCTCATTCTGCAAATGACAGGCACACTAAACTCAGGCTTGTAGAGGTACCAGTTGATCAATTTTTTTTAGTTCAGGTGGTGATGCAATATCCAGATTTGGGAATACGGTCAATTACAGAAGGCTGTTATTTGAAATTCAAAGGTGGAGAGCCCCTCCCAGATAAATACCATCTAGTCACATCCCTGCTCTGTAACAATCTGAGACTGACTAAAACTGAACGTTTTAATATGGATTATCACTCCCTCGATGAGTGAAGTCTGGCCACTTTTTAATCTTCCTTCGTTAATCAGGGGAATCACTTGGAATCAATGTTGTGTTAGAATAGAGAGCTAATAAAACACACCACACATTCCTAACACTCAGACACATGCTGATAGTCTGCTAAACGGCTTCCTTCATCAATCACAACATTCAGAAGCAGGACTAACAGGTGGGTGGCTAATAGCTGGGGGCAGCTAACAGGTAGGGATGGGGTGTGGGGGTTGCTACCAATTGAGGGGTGGTGGTTGTTTGAGAGATACCAACATGAGGGGGTGTTTTGCTAGTGACAGGTGGGGTTGCTAACAGGTGGGTGGCTAATAGATGCAGCTAACAGGTGGGGAGGGGGTTTGGGGGTTGCTACCAATTGAGGGGTGGTGGTTGTTTGTAAGATACCAACATGAGGGGGTGTTTTGCTGGTAACAGGTGGGGTTGCTAACAGGTGGGGTGGCTAACAGGTGGGGGGTGTGTTTGATCATGCCATCAAGTTGGTGATTTGATCATACAGAAAATTATAAAAAAAAATTAAATTTTTTAAGTCGAAAAGGGTTAATAACTCATCTATATACATGTTGCACATCTCCAATATATGGGCAACAATATTTTGAAGTTTCAAATCTCTGGGATGAAATCTGTAGGAGGAGATGATTACACCATGAAGGTACTCAAAAGTTAGACGGACGGATGGTACAACGGGCGGACGGACGGACGGAGCCCATTTCTATAGTCCCCCAAAAATACAATTTTTCGGGGGACAATAAGTATATCCTAGTATATATCCACATGTCAACTATCACGACATTCCGTATTCTTGTTGATGGCGATACTTTTCATCGCATTCTATTCCGATGGCACATGGAGCCGCGACCTTGCATGAACTCTCGTAATGGCATCAGCGCATGTCTGTACTTCTGGAAGAAGTCAGCGAAATTTTTGCTAGACCACCAAATATTGCAGGTAGTGAAAAATAACAGATTTAAAAAATCGAAATTTGATAACTCTGAGCTTTGATGGATGGGTTCCTTGACTCAATTCAGATATTTTTACCCCTGAAGCTGAAGAAATAGTAATTTAAGGGCGTTAAATTAGATTATGTATCTTTATTATTAAATGTTCATGTATCATTGGACTACTTTGATTTTTTATGAGATTCAATATCCTGGGGGGGGGTGTTTGATCATGCTAGCCCGCTATGCAGGATAGCGTCACCAAATTCACCCTCTGAGGACCTCATTCTGCAAATGACAGGCACACTAAACTCAGGCTTGTACAGGTACCAGTTGATCATTTTTTTTTAGTTCAGGTGGTGATGCAATATCCAGATTTGGGAATACGGTCAATTACAGAAGGCTGTTATTTGAAATTCAAAGGTGGAGAGCCCCTCCCAGATAAATACCATCTAGTCACATCCCTGCTCTGTAACAATCTGAGACTGACTAAAACTGAACGTTTTAATATGGATTATCACTCCCTCGATGAGTGAAGTCTGGCCACTTTTTAATCTTCCTTCGTTAATCAGGGGAATCACTTGGAATCAATGTTGTGTTAGAATAGAGAGCTAATAAAACACACCACACATTCCTAACACTCAGACACATGCTGATAGTCTGCTAAACGGCTTCCTTCATCAATCACAACATTCAGAAGCAGGACTAACAGGTGGGTGGCTAATAGCTGGGGGCAGCTAACAGGTAGGGATGGGGTGTGGGGGTTGCTACCAATTGAGGGGTGGTGGTTGTTTGAGAGATACCAACATGAGGGGGTGTTTTGCTAGTGACAGGTGGGGTTGCTAACAGGTGGGTGGCTAATAGATGCAGCTAACAGGTGGGGAGGGGGTTTGGGGGTTGCTACCAATTGAGGGGTGGTGGTTGTTTGTAAGATACCAACATGAGGGGGTGTTTTGCTGGTAACAGGTGGGGTTGCTAACAGGTGGGGTGGCTAACAGGTGGGGGGTGTGTTTGATCATGCCATCAAGTTGGTGATTTGATCATGTGGGGGGAGATGTATTTGAACCTGCAAACAGGTGGGTGATTTGATCATGTGGGGGATATGTTTGAACATGCTAACAGGTGGGTGATTTGATCATATGGGGGGGGATTGTTTGAACCTGCCAACAAGCGGATGATTTGATCATGTGGGGGGGAGAAGTGTTTGAACCTGCCAACAAGTGGGTGATTTGATCATGGGGGTGGGGGTGTTTGAATCTGCCAACAAGCGGGTGATTTGATCATGTGGGGGAGGGTGTTTGAACCTGCTAACAGATGGGTGATTTGATCATGTTGGGAGGGGGCAGTGTTTGAACCTGCCAACAGATGGGATATTTGATCATGTGGGGGAGGTGTTTGAACCTGCCAACAGGTGGGTGACTTGATCATGTGGGGGGTGTTTGAATCTGCCAACAGGTGGGTGATTTGATCATGTGGGGGGAGGTGTTTGAACCTGCCAACAGGTGGGTGACTTGATCATGTGGGGGGTGTTTGAACTTTGAACCTGCCAACAGGTGGGTGATTTGATCATGAGTCGGGGTGTTTGAACCTGCTAACAGGTGGGTAGATTGATCATGAGTGGGGTATTTGAACCTGCCAACAGGTGGGTAGATTGATCATGAGTGGGGTATTTTAACCTGCTAACAGGTGGGTAGATTGATCATGAGTGGGGTGTTTGAGTCTGCTAACAGGTAGGTGGATTGATCATGAGTGGGGTGTTTGAGTCTGATAACAGGTGGGTGGAGGGGGGGTGGAGGAAGCTTGTATACTAACAGGTGGCGCGAATTGAAGGTGAGGGTGATTTGTCTTCTGTTAAACAGATGGGACTAAGATATTTATTGCGCCCAAACTGAGTGGAAACATATCTCGTTTTTAGAGGATTTGATTAATTATTTTCCTATTTTCAGTAAAACTTACTTCAGACTCAGGAGTAAACGATTCTACATATACATGTAGCTGTTGGCAATTCAACCCTCTACATAACATATGTGACAATATAGGGTTGATATTTAATGAGAAGCATGGTGTGTGCCAAAATTTTTCGCCAACTGGTAAGAAAATTTGAGGTACTAGTTTGTTTTGGTTTTGGAGGGGGGGGGGGGACTTTAGATCTGTATGTTGAACCACACCCTCCCCCAACAATAATCAATTAAATCCCTCAAATATACTGGCAATCCTATCACAGTCTGGCAATGCAGTGAAACCACATCCCCACCCCCATTCCTCCCCTACTGCCTCATCTCACTCCTGCCTATTTGTTGCTCAGTACTGGCAGTAGATGTGTATTTTGTAAACGCTGGTAGGTTTTATTCAACATCCGCTCTACCAGCACACCTTGGCAAGAAATTTTGGCACCAATCCTAATTCCTCGTGCAGCTTAGCATAACTCCGCTTCCTGTTCCTGTTTTTCTATTCTCTCATACAAGTTGACTATGAATAAAATGCTTCTCATCAATGGCACATCTCCATCAAAGAATGGAGAAACAGACCATAATAACCTGACCACATAAAACAGACTTTAATCACATCTCCATCAATGGAATAGTTGTGGCTTATGATATGCAGGCAGAATAGTTCCATGGCAGTCATTAACCAGAGTACCAGTCTGACCCAGGGGTTAAAGGTCAGAACATATCAACAATGATGTTGTCCTGAAGTAGGGTGAATTGAGGGAGTAATAGCATGTATGAGGTATAGGTTGGCACTCACCCTGTCCTGCCATTCTATGATTAGGCTTCAGTATATTGATGTCATTAAAATTGTGAACCTATTTCATCCTCAGCCAGTGACCCCAACTTGTGCACACGCATAGGTACCGGTATAATATGGTACATGTACAATGTACCATACCTGATATATGCCCCAGTAGATGTTACAAGGGGCATATATATATACTGGTACATGTATCAGAAAACGCATTTTCATGGCCAATGGTTCAACTCTGCTAGAAAGTACACTTTCTCATAACTGGAAAATCAATATGAAACAGCTTGATTGTTTAGTTTTTTTTTTAACTTACAGAATATTTTAATCTTTCAACAATTTATATTAACACCCTAGTATATTTCACTATTTGTATTCCTTCAATTATTCAGGATAATTTAAAGTATATTTTCAGTACATCAAAAGCTTATAATGTCTATCCTGATATCATCCTGATATACTTACCAGTATAATGTCCTGGTATAATCCTGAAATACGTATAATGTCTACCCTGGTATAATCCTGATATACTTTCATAATGTCTATCCTGATATCATCCAGATATACATAAATTTATTTCCTGGTATGATCCTGATATACTTATGTCTATCCTGATATGATCCTGATATACTCATGATTCTGTATATCCTGGTACAATCCCGATAAACTTGTAATGTATAGCCTGGTATAATCCTGATATACTTATGTCTATCATGATATACTTAATAGTATGTCTATCCTGATATAATCCTGATATACTTATAAATAACATATATCCTGATATTATCCCGATATACTTATGTCTGTCCTGATATACTTATTTTGTCTATCTGATATAATCCTGATATACTTATAATGTCTATCCTGATATAATCCTGATATACTTATATTGTCTATCCTGGTATAATCCTGATATACCGGTACTTATGTCTATCCTGGTATAATCCTGATATACTTATAATGTCTATCCTGATATAATCCTGATATAATTATAATGTCTATCTTGGTATAATCCTGATATACTTATATTGTCTACCCTGATATAATCCTGATATACTTATATTGTCTATCAAGTATACTTATAATGTCTACCCTGATATAATCCTGATATATTTAAAATGTCTACCCTGATATAATCCTGATATACTTATATTGTCTATCCTGAAATAATCCTGATATACTTATATTGTCTATCCTGATATAATCCTGATATACTTATAATGTCTATCATGATATGATCCTGATATACAAGTTTATAATGGCTATCCTGATATCAGCAGCTCATCGAAATTGTAGGACACTTAATCATGAAGAGTTATTTTTCACACCCAACAATGTTTTTGATAATTCATGAATAAACACATAAAAAACCTGCCTGCTGGAAAAATTGTTTTGAAAAATGTGGGAATAAAAACCTGCCTACTGGGTAATTTTGTAGGTAAAAAATAAATATAACAAGACAGTCAATGACTGTGGGGTCGCTCACCAGACTGCAAAGACTGATAAGACTGGGACTCTGGAGACCAAAACAGTCAGCACTTTTCATAATCACTTTAAAAGAAGTAGATTTATACAGGATATGTGGCTAGAGAGACTTCAAGTATGTAGCTTGGTAAAAATCCACCTTGAAATTGCCAACTGTACACTACTGATCACCCCCCTCCTCCATCTCAACAAGTCCCCTCCCGACCGGGATCCAGACTCCCAAGTCTTAGGTTGGAATTTCACAACCGACACCTCAAACTTTCTCAATTGTTGGAAATTTCCAATCTCACAAGCGCCTTTTTCTAAAACCATTTAAACATGTTTGAAGCCCAATTATCCATGGACCCAAAAACACAATACATGTATGTCCGACCAATCAGTCAATTGGTTCCAAGGTAGATGTTTTAATGAATTTGGTATTTCGATGATTTTATTAGACTCCCCATAGCCTGCCATTTCTTGACAGGTTGACCTCATTTTAACAAATCTGAATCTCAGTCACTAAAGGATCCTATTGATTCCTCCATACTATATGTAAGCTAAATAGTCCAAACTCTCTTGAGAAGACATTTTAAGAATTACTATAGAGACATATAGTTATGTCCCTGGTCCCACCCTATTTAACCTGGTGACTCCATCTGAATAAATTTGAATCCCAGACACCAAAGAACCCTTCATACATATCATAAATATCAGTCAAATAGACCTGATGGTCCTTGTGAAGGAAGCATATTAAGAGGGAAACTGTCCTTCGCTTGGCCCCTATTTGACCAGGTGACCCCATTAAAAAAATCTGAATTGCAGTCAAGGAAGAACATTCCATTCTATATAAGCCAACTAGTTCTTGCAAACATATTTTAAGAATTACTATGTAGTGAAATAGTTAAGTCTCTTGCTCTGCCCTTATTTGACTTTGTGATCCCATTTTCACAAATCTAATAAGGATAAAAATTAAGTTCCCCAGTTGAAGTTGGTGATATTCACCCATTGGGCACCTCATTTATGAATTTTATCTTCTGCAAATTAGGGGATATAGAAACTTCCTAGAAGGGAAATTTAACTAACAACAATGTAAATTTGATACTATAGATACTTCCCAGAAGATGAGGCCTAAGCAGAATGAGGTCGCCAGAGGGTGAATTTGGTGATGCTAGCCTGCTGTGCGGAATAGCATCACAAAAAGCGTGTCTGTTCCTACATTGTGCATGCCTGGCCTCAAGCAACACAATGTATTATACAACAAGCCTTGAAATAGTGTGATAGTGTGTCTGTCATTTGCAGAATGAGGTCCCCAGAGGGTGAATTTAGTGACTCTAAATTCACCCTCTGGGGACCTCATTCTGATAAGGCCCTCAACTGCTATGGAAGACCTAGAATAAAATTGAATTTCCCCAGTTGAAGTTGGTGATGTTCACCCATTGGGCCCCTCAATTATGAATTTTATCTTCTGCAAATTAGGGGATATAGAAACTTCCTAGAAGGGAAATTTAACTAACAACAATGTAAATTTGATACTATAGATACTTCCCAGAAGATGAGGCCTAAGCAGAATGAGGTCTCCAAATGGTGAATTTGGTGATGCTAGCCCGCTATGTGGGATAGCATCACTACAAGCATGTCTGTTCCTACATTGTGCATGTCTGGCCTCAAGCAACACACTGTATTATACAATCAAGCCTTGAGATAGTCTGTCTGTTATTTGCAGAATGAGGTCCCCAGAGGGTGAATTTAGTGACGCTTTCCTGCACAGCGGGCTAGTATCACTAAATTCACTCTCTGGGGACCTCATTCTGATAAGGCCCTCAACTGCTATGGAAGACCTAGAATAAGATTGAAGTTCCCCAGTTGAAATTGGTGATGTTCACCCATTGGGCACCTCAATGAATTTTATCTTCTGCAAATTAAGGGATACAGAAACTTCCTAGAAGGGAAATTTAACTAACAACAATGTAAATTTGATACTATAGATACTTCCCAGAAGATGAGGCCTAAGCAGAATGAGATCTTGAGACTCTAGATACTTCCCAGAAGATGAGGCCTAAGCAGAATAATGTTCCCAGAGGGTGTATTGGGTTATGCTAGCCTGCTGTGTGGAACAACATGAATTCACCCTCTGGGAACCTCATACCTCCAATGCCAGACACTTGGAGAAAATGAAATTAATCTGATTTTAATGACCACTGAGTGATAATGTAAACAACAAGGGTGCTTCATTGATAACACCATTAATCTCATTTAAATTATGAATGACATGAATACACTCCCTGGGGACTCTGCCTACAT
This sequence comes from Siphonodentalium dalli, assembly GCA_032622095.1. NCBI lineage: Eukaryota > Metazoa > Mollusca > Scaphopoda > Gadilida > Siphonodentaliidae > Siphonodentalium > Siphonodentalium dalli. The sequence continues at coordinate 53,579,545 of CP136068.1, forward strand.
AAATTGATCAAGGAGTTCCTGAATATTTTATTATTTTTTGGGGAATTATGGCCATAACTCTGTTAAAATATATCGGATCAAACCCATATTTTAACTTGATCTGTATATAAGTGTCAAAAATTCATATACCAAATTTGAAATTGTATGGGGTAGCAACACTAAATTCACCATCTGGGGACTTCATTCTGCAAATGTCAGACACACTATGTCCAGGCTTGGAGAAATGAACAATGGACTATTCCTTGTAGACTCTGGTAGTTGTTTAGCTAATGTCATGTCTTGTAATGACAGATGATAAACTGGTCTGAAGCAAGCAGTATTCAGCAAGAGGATCTGGTGACCACACTATGATAAATTGGCTTTTTCAATAATACAGGCTAGAGTGTCCTCTTAAAAATTAATAGTGCATAGCAAAGGGGTGTGAATTATAAAGGGCCATAACTCTGTTAAAACATATCGGATCAAACCCATATTTTAACTTGATCTGTATATAAGTGTCAAAAATTCATATACCAAATTTGGTGTTGATCAGATGAAAAATGTTTGAGTAATCCTGTCTTGGATGAATTCTATATCAAAACAAGAGTGGAAGGGGTTAAATAAACAATACCAAAATCCATACAGATGAAGAGCATGCTAAGAAAAATGTAGGTAAGAAATATGAGACTGTGATGGGTCCTAAACAAAAATTAAAGGTCAAAATGCAAAAATTTAATTTTTTGTTTTTAGAAATGTCCCTGGCTCTGCCCCTATTTGACCCAGTGACCCAATTTGAACAAATCTGATTCCCAGTCACCCAAGGTCCCTCAGTACCAAATATAAGCTGAATAGGCCAAATATTTTTTTAGAAGAAGTCATTGTAAGAATTACTATGAGTTATGGCCCTGGTTTCTCAACTAATTGACCGGGTGACCTCATTTGAACAAATCTGAACACCAGTCACCCAAGGACCCTCCATACCAAATATTAGCTAAATCGGCACAATGGTTATGAACAAGAAGTTGTTGTAAGAATTACTATGGAGGAATAGAGTTATGGCCCTGGTTTCACAACTATTTGACCCAGTGACGTCATTTGAACAAATCTGAATGAGAGTCACCTAGGGAACATCCACACCAAATATGAACCAATTCGGTATGATGGTTTCAGAGGAGAAGATGTTTTAAAAAAAAGTTGACGGACAGACGGACAGACGGACAGACGGACAGACGGACGGACGGACGGACGACGGACGAGGAGTGATGACTATAGCTCCACCGGAGACTTCGTCTCAGGTGAGCTAAAAACCTGCCTACTATGAAATAGGACAGCTCTCTGGCTGAAACTATGGTGCCCTAATTAGACCCCTCATAACGGCTGTCATTTTGGATTGGGTGGGGTGTATGATAAATATTTAGTGTGTCTTGGGGAGGGGGCCACCTTACAACACCCTTTGTTTGACCTAAATAGATAAAGGAACCGAGACATGACATGGATCCCCTATTGAACCCCTCTGGGCGGCAGCCATTTTGGATCTTGGTGGGGTGTGTGAAAAGAGTGTCTTGTGGGTCACTCTACAACACCTTTCATTTGACCTAAATTGGTGAAGGTGCCAAAAAAATGACATGGGTCCCCTAATTGGACCCTTCTGAACAGTGGGCATTTTTGATCAGGTCGGGTGTGTGTGGTGAATATTTAGGTTGTCTTGGGGGCGACACCATATAACACCCTTTGTTTCACCTAAATCGGTAAAGGAGCCGAGAAATGGCTTAGGCATGGACGGCAGCCATTTTTGGATCAGGTTGGGTGTGTGGCAGTGTGGGTGTGTGGAAAGAGTGTCTTTGGGGGCCACCCTGCACTACCATTTATTTGAGTGAAATATAAAAGTTTTGAATAAGGAATGGAAGTCATGTTCATAGTATACCTGTACATTGAGTACAAGCTGAAAATGGCAGCCATTTTGAAAAGGTGCTGGCCATTTATAATCAATCAACCATTATGATTGGTTTGTCGGGAAAGAAAATTCCAAAAATACTGGATTCTGTCTGGAAATATATATGGACATATATATACCTGGTATATGGAAGCCATTGGGGATTTCAGAGGCCACTTTTCACCTTTCGGCATTCAGCGCTTTGGTAATCGGAAATTATTTTCAGAACAAGGGGTACGCATCTAAGATGCTTTTGTCGAGTTTTTTGGCAGTCGAACCAAACTTCTGCCAATAAGGTGCACAACTCCGGCCAAAAAAGTCGGACAGTGGTATATTATTGCAATAGACCTATATACCAAATATCAATTGAATCCGTTAATATTTCATTGAGTTATTGCAATAACGGTGATAAAATTGTTATTAAAATAGACAAACTAAGACCCATAACTCCGGAAAACAATTCGGACAAACCAAGTTTTCGAACTTGTCCGAGATATTGTTGCAAGAGACTCATATACCAAATATTGTTGAAATCGGTTAATATTTCATTGAGTTATCGCGCTAACGGTGACAACATTGCTAAAAATAGACAAACTAAGACCCATAACTCCGCGAAAAAAATTCGGACAAACTGGTTTTCGAACTCATCCGAGATATGGCTGCAGGAGACTCATATACCAAATATTGTTGAAATCGGTTAATATTTCATCGAGTTATCGCGCTAACGGTGATAATATTGCTAAAAATTGATAAACTAAGACCCATAACTCCGGGAAAAAAATTCGGACAAACCTGGTTTTCGAAATAGTCCGAGATATTGTTGCAAGAGACTCATATAACAAATATTGTTGAAGTCGGTTAATATTTCATTGAGTTATCACGCTAACGGTGATAAAATTGCTAAAAAATAGACAAACTAAGATCAATAACTCCGGAAAAAAAAATCCGACAAACCTGGTTTTCGACTCGTCCGAGATATTGTTGCAAGAGTCTCATATACCAAATATTGTTGAAATTGGTTAATATTTGCATGAGTTATCGCGCTAACAGTGAAAAACCATCTAAGATGGATAACTCTTGTCAAAAAGTTCGGACGTGACCCATTTTCTACAGGCAGTAAATAGTCATTGAGTGCAAGTCACATACAAAAAAATTTTGGAATCCGTTTACAAATGTCAAAGCATTCTTTAGGTCTGCCCGTCGCCTGCCCGCCCGCCTGCCCGCCAACCGTCCCTCGTCAAACCATAAGTCGAGTTTTTTTTAAACTCGACTAATAACGATGATGAAAATTATTGCCAGAAACTAATTGACAGTATATTGTGATGGTTGGTGCGTGGATAAATTAATATTCTGGAAGCAATAAACTAGTTTTATTTGTGATAATAGATAAGTGATGCATGTAACACCACACTGATTACACATGATAATACCACACTGATTACACGTGATAACACCACACAGATTACACACAACATCACGCTGATAACACCACACTGATTACACATGATAATACCACACAAACTACACATGATAACACCACACTGATTACACATGATAATACCACACTGATTACACATGATAACACCACACAGATTACACACAACATCATGCTGATAACACCACACTGATTACACATGATAATACCACACAAACTACACATGATAACACCACACTGATTACACATGATAATACCACACTGATTACACATGATAACACCACACAGATTACACACAACATCATGCTGATAACACCACACTGATTACACATGATAATACCACACAAACAACACATGATAACACCACACTGATTGCAAATGATAATACCACACTGATTACACGTGATAACACCACACAGATTACACACAACATCACGCTGATAACACCACACTGATTACACATGATAATACCACACAAACTACACATGATAACACCACACTGATTACACATGATAATACCACACTGAATACACATGATAACACCACACAGATTACACACAACATCACGCTGATAACACCACACTGATTACACATGATAATACCACACAAACTACACATGATAACACCACACTGATTGCACATGCAGTTACAGTAGATGTTTGTTTATATTTTTCATAACACATGTTGGGCATTTCCTGCTCAATCAGGATTTGTAAACGACATTCAAACTGCAATGAAGAACGTTAGTATATGGACTTGTTGGCTGCTGTGATACCATACTTGGTATTGTTGTGAGTGTTTATTGGTAATAAAGTATTGAATAATTAAAGCGGCTTTTGGTGAGATACCATGTTGTTGTAACTGGATGAACCAGGGACCATCAAATCAGACTGTGGATCTTTAAGAATGACAAAAGAGCATTGGCCTATACATGTAGATGTGTTTGAAATTTGGCAAAAAATAATTTCATTTGGCAAATATTTTGGCAAGAGAATTTTTTTATCCAGAGCCAACCCTGTGAACAGGCACATGATATTTAATGCTGCACCAGCACCGCTCCTGTCATGACAGGGCTAACGAGTCCCATTGTCTTGTTGCATGTAATGTTTGAACACATACCGGAAATCTGAATAAAACTTTGCTTCACTTCTCTCTTGACTAAGTTCTTTCTCAACTTTGTTGAGTGTACTTGACTGTTATGGGCAACAATTTAAGTTGGCCATGCTGAAAGAATAATGCCAAGTGTGGCCTACTAGTTTGCCACCATCCCTCAATTTAGAGAGTGGATCATGCTAAATGTTTTTGTGGATGGAAAACTTTTCTGTAATGCAAGTTTTTTCCTAGAAGGTCCATAACTCTGGGGAGAATCAAAGGATGAAACCTATTATACTGGTACAGTGTATGCTACTGGAAAAACAATACAAAATGTCTGCACAAATGGAACATCTTGTCCAACAAAAAAAATGTTTGACAAAAATTCACGGATGAATCCCATTGTATATTGATATCTTTCCATAAAAGTTGGTCTATTATCATTCCAAATAGCATTCAAATCTGGCAATACATTGTATATATGGGAGTTAATTTTGCACAGACTGAGAATTAACAAATTTCTATGCTCAACAATGGTTGTAACTTTATTAACAACGAATGGATGAAACATGTAGTATATGGGCCTCTTTTCCCTGAAGCTCAGCAATTACTATTACTATACCCAAGATAATCAGGTAATTCACACCCAATACTTTTCTAATATGCCAATCATAGTCATATTGATATATATTTGTACATGTATGTATGTTATGACTTATGTACATGTCACAGTGACTTTGCCCAATTAAAACTGCAGGCTGGTGACATGTCCGGATAAGTTTTCAAATCCTCCAAAGAGGACCAATATACTTGTTACAGCGGAACAATGGTGAGATGCTCAACAGAGCAATGAACAATCTAAGTGTACAGACTAACTTCCTGTTCGTTGACAGGAGATTGTCCTTACTGCTAAAGGCCAATATCCTGTATTAGGCCACAATGAACCATACAGTTGTTCAAGAAAATTATACACAAAGCATTATTGCCGAAGAATGTACACGTCATTAAAATTAGGTTAATATACCCTTGGACAAATATGAGAAGAAAATAAGGACAATTTTATAAAGTCTACTGCAATCTGTAATTATGTCAACTTCATTGAAATAATATTTAACATATGAGGTAGGGTTGGGCGGTATTGACGTTTTAAAAAACAGCGATTTTTCCAAAATAACACCGCGATATACGGTTTTATTGAATATTATTTTACTATTGAAAAATACCATGTAAAATCAAATTTTAAACCAGAGATATAAGACTCCGGGTGTCGTTATAAGCGATGTAGAATTGTATACACTATCGCCACACATTAAATTATTTAAACTATTCCCAGAATGACATGTGCCCATTCTATAAAGTTGCGGCCTTCTGGAATACGTAACAACATTGAGTGAATCATCCCGATTAATCACGATTAATCCATTGTTTACATATCAGCATGCGATGCACATTCCCGTTACGTCATAGCATGTGCTCATAGGTTGAATGGGGACCTAGTAGAATTGGGCCAAGATGGTTCATTCTGGGCTGTCTGTAGTTTATCACACACAATGAATTACGGAACATTTTTAATTAACTTTTGAACACGGGAACAAGATAATCATCATTAATCACTGAACAGTAATACAATATTGCAGTTTGTGATTTTATTTATCAAATTCTTGGCAAGGAACACTAACACGTCAACTCAAGATGGATTGAGACATGTTCGTTTCTGAGAAACAATATGTATCGCAGTGCTGAAGACCCACTCGGAAGCGCAACTTGTCGCAGGAATGCACAACTACTTGCAGGAAATCTTTGCTAGATTTTGGAATTTTTTTGCATTCATCTTCCACCACGCTAAATAAAAAGTATTCAACTCAGTATTGGATTGTATCTTGAAACCGTCTTTTGAGGTGATAAAATTGCAGTTGCGATATATTGATTTTTTCTTTTACACACGGTTTCAATACGGTTTTTCTTTTCCAAACCGACTATAGTCAATATATCGCCCAGCCCTAATATGAGGTACTGACACCATTGGAGTCCAGGTCTGCAGTAAATGTGCTCGGATAGCAGAAATTCAGTGTCATTGACTCAAGCATGGCAGTATCTTATCTGTGTCGAGATCGCCCTTGCTGAAATGTCATTGGCTGAGTTTAATGTTCACATTTCAGTGACCTTAAGCTCCTGTCCCACAACCAAATGTTGAAATGTCTGTCGCTATACATGTAACACTATGATATTGTGGACATAAATTCCAGGAACCGTTTGCACCCACTAGCCCAAATTTTTTAAATCATGTGGCTACATTCCTGAAATTTGAAACTCGTCTTCTGTTTTAGCTCAGAATATCATTCGCTGAAAATATGAACTCTCTAGACCCAAATTGCTTGAGACAACACAAGAATCATTACCACCCATCCTAGCGACACCACTAAAGCAAGTAGCCGCGTTCTTGAAATTTTAACACAATATTCCTTTTGATTGGTGAATCATGCATGGAAAATTTTAAGTCACTAGATCTAATAATATCTTGAGATATTGTGCAGGAACCATATCCACACCCTAATATAGCTTTGCCCCTTAAACTACAAGTAAAGCGCATCCCTGCAATTTGAAATTTAAATTTTTTGTAGTTTTCAATTCAGTTAGTACGTTGATAATTTGGTTGGGGTGATTATCAGGCTTTCGTTTGACACCCTCCACATGGGATATTTAAGAAATGGACAGTTCCACGCTGTTCCCATTCCAGGAACCATATCCACCACCTCATATAGATTTGGCCCTTAATCTACAAGTAAAGCACATCCCTGCCATTAGAACTTAAATTTTTTTGCAGATTTCAATTTAGTTAGTGCGTTGATAAATTTGGTTGGGGTGAGGCCTTAAAATCCGATTAGAATCAGAATCATGATTCTCATTTTGATTCTCGTAAAGAGTCTTGATTCCCTGTAGAAACATAAATTTGTATGTTTTAATTCTCGCAAAATGTGATGGATTTTAAGGCCTGGGGGTGAATAACAAGTTTTCTTTTGACACCCTCCAATGGGATATTCTTCGAGAAATGGCCGGTTCCATGCTGTTCCAATTCCTGATCAGCCAATTCCTGTTCATTCAGTGCAAAGCTAGATCATGCCATTGATGTCTACTCTGGCAAACGCCGACATCACAATAAACATTGAATTAAATAATACCCAGGATAAACTCCACAATTGTATAGCAAAGCAAAATCGCTCACAAATCACTTAAGTCGTGAAATTTCTAGTTAGTACCTTCACCTACCGGTACAGTGAAGTACATTTAATATTAAGGGACACATAATAACTAAGAAATATATTCCCCGCGTTAGTTTTTCGACTTTATAAGGTTCCCTGTCAAACTTCAAAAAGTTCCAAGGTTTTGTACTGGTGGAATATGATCTCTAAGGGCGTTAGACAGAGTAGAGATTCAAGGCATGATCAAGTGCGAAGCATGACTACATTATGTACAAACTACACTCCGAGATGCAGTGGAAATATACTATATCCGGTGTGATGTTTTACATGTATATAGCCTATACATGTAGGTCGAGGTACTACTAGATTCTCACCAAACTTCCTTTTTTTATCTTTTTTTTTTTATAAGTTGAGCTGGTGAATTTTATTTTTTATTCTTGCCAACAAAAATACTGGGTAGTAATGTTCAGTATTTGGAACTGATTCAATGTCATGCTTTAAATCATACAGAGCATAGAAACTGCTCAATTTGATCAAATTCAACATTACTGAGTAATGTTTTGTAACTATTAAATTTAAGGCATGAGAAAAAGTTTACACCACAATCTGTTATTCTTGTCAGTGGGACATTTGTCAGGATTGTAGAAATATTTTGGTATGACAAATGAACAGAATGAACCATACCAGTAATAGTGTGACGTGTTTTCACATCGGCAGTTGCAGCCCTTTTAATTCAGATTGTTTGGCGCTTGCAGATTGCTCCAGCAATGCCGAAGCCATTTGCTGAAGCAAACTGGGCCACGATAAAGGGTTGCCGTAGCAGATTGCCGAAGCCAAAAAATCTGAATTAAAAGGGCTGCATGTAAGGGTGTAACTGTAAGTTACAACCATAAATCCTGGCATCATTAGTTAACTTTTTTTCACATGCCACGATATGCCTGGTACATGTAGATCAAAAATTCAAAAGATAACTTGTGTGAACTGGTTAGCAAAAGAGTATAATAATGTTAATATGTTCAAATCTCTGTGTGATAATGATTCAATGTGTATTGCAGTGATTGCACATTGCAACTAGAATGCACTCAGAGAGATGCCAACGTGCGCAAAAATGTAATAAACAATAATTAAAAAAAATAATTTCACTGTATTTTACTTAATTTATTTAATTTAATTTAATGTTAGCAAAAAAAGACAATTACCATTTCTCATTTCATCACAGATAAAAGGCAAATTACTATATTAATCATTTAAGTAATTAAAACCAATTCCATGTTGCCGAAAGGATGAGACTTTAATATCGATTAAATTTTTTTCAGCGGCATATTTTCATTTTCATTTTCCGATAGTCAAAGTTGACCAAAGGAGCAATTATAAGAAATAATTAATACCATTTGTGTAAATATTGATAGCAGCCAATATTCAACAATAAATATCAATAATTAATCAATAATTAATCAATAACGATCATTTTATGTAATAATAAACTGTTCAAACGGTGTTTGTGTCAACAAATGCGTTTTGTTTTGTGTTACGTCATTCGTCGTATTTGACCCGGAACTCGGCTTTACGAAATCGCGTTTTGAATGTCTCTCTTTTCCCGCACGATAAAAAGAGGTCTTCGCACGAACCAAAAAAATAATAAAACTTCCCAATTATAAGTAAAAATACCCAAATGAAGGAGTCTATGTCATATGTATGTCTATGTAGGTCCCGAGTGAGTCTATAGACTCTTTGGTGTAGAGTTATGATGGAGAAAATGTAGGTCGATCTATTTTTGTCATAACTCTGACGTATTTTGACCTGGGAGAAAAAATCGAAATCGAGGCTCACTACGAGCATGCCAGTTTTAAATATAGAAACAGGGAATCCGGACAAATGGCGATATCGGCGACAAACAAATAATCGAAAACAACACCTAAGATAAACATAGCAAAAACGCGGCACAGTAAAAATGTCAGAACGCCACGAGGTTTTACGTCGTTTTTGGTGACGTCATGGAGAGAAACGGAGTAGGGTGATACCAAACTACCAAGCTACGAATCTGTCTGATCGCCATACTGTTGCGCGAGCGCACGTAAAGATGGTACCTTTAGTATACTGATTATTCTGAAATTTAGGTTGATATTGCTTCAATTAATAGAACAGATCAGTGACTAAGGTATGGAATACTAAATTGTAGTACCTCATAACAGTGAAGACCTTTTCAGTTACACTGTTACACAGTTAATATTGTCTTCAAGGATGTTGTCAACATAATTGTTTTTTATTGTCGAAGGACAAAACAGATTTTGTTTATTGAACATTTTGAAACCTTCCGTATGTATTTCATGAAATTAAACCAATGGGTTTAGATAGAAAGACGCAAGTGTGTAAACTAGTTACGGTTATTGCACGATTTTGTTGTGTCGCGATATAATGAGAACCATAGGTTTCAGTTGTACCTCATGGCATGAAAAACATTAACCTGTTCACATCACACTGTTAAATATTATCATAAATTTGATCGGCTTCTTTCATTATAAAACTCGCAATTGAAAAGTTTTGATAATGTCACTAGCACGTGCTTGTCAAGTTGGCTACTTTGTCGGAAACATCAAAGCGCTAGCAGGCAGGCGGCTACATTGCGAAATGATTGATATGTCAAGCAAGTGTGAGTGACACATTACCTCCTTTCAGATATTAAAAGACAGAAGGTGAATATTGCAGTCAACCGTAAATTGGCATGCTAGATTTTATATTGACCCCACTGATTGTGTGCAAGTAGAGAGTAAAAAGATATTGTGGACATCTGCAGTGTGGGATTAATACAAAATGCGAGCATAAGAATGGGACATTGCTAGCGTTTGATAAAACAGCTATTTCACTTCCTAATTGAACAAGTCTTCATTTAATTGCCAAGTGTGACATGGAATTGTTTTTGGTCGACAACCTTTGATTTGTCAAAGACTACATGTATAGAGAAATAACTAAATTGATTTTTTTTTTAAATATGGCATTTGGGAGAAGTAGAAATTTCATACCAGAACTGTATACCCGGTAGCTCGATTTGCACATAATGCGATGTGTATTAATCCTTTGCATGTGAGCCAGACCTGGTAAATAATTAATTGCAATATTGTCATGTAAGTAGGCCTATTGAGTATTGTAGGAAACTAGGATGTATAATGTAATGGCTGTCAACAAAATAATAGTTAATACTGATATAATTTGAACTCACTTGTCTTCAAAAGACTTTCTCCACCAATCTGCTGCATCACCTTTCGTTATCCGAAAGTTTTCGCCCGCGAATGTCCCATTTGGATAGATGGCCTTTAATTCAGCCAACATGTGTGAGAACACTAATGAAAGTTTTGTCAGATTTCTTCTGTAATGTGAAGTTTCCTCGAACATTTTTTCTTTTCCTTCCTTGAACAACTTATTAGTGTTTTTACATTTATTCATCAAATTTTCGATAAATATCCTGAAATATTCACATTCGTTGAGCGTTTGCAGTTTATCGTCATGTTTGGTGTAAATAAGACGAAGGTGTTGGTACGTGTCTGGAAGTATATCCAAAATAAACGGAGGGCTGTTTCGCAGGTTCATTCGCGGATGTTGGCACATTTTTACAACTTTGTCCATAAGCTTCCATGATTTCTCAATTGTCTTTTTATCCACAACTAACTTCTGTGGTGCTAAAATTTCTTGAATAAAGGTCATAACACTACCAGGTTTCTTCATTTGATTATTTCTTCCGCGATTCGGGTTAGCCATTTTGTCCTCCGATGAGTCGAAATCGCTGGGGAAAACGGTGGTGTCTAATTTTAGCTTCCTGTTCAAGTAGTTCCGGGTTGAAACAGGTGCGCGCGGATTAAGTTGGCGAACATGCGTGGGTGGATGGTCGATTTTGTTCAATGAAATATCGATTTCTCAGCATCACGCTTCTGTTGTGGCTGCTCTCCAAATTGTACTAATGTCGATATGAACAATAATTTATCAATAGGACATACCACCTGCTTTAAATTAACACATCAGGTTTTAGTCTCCATGTACTTTGAACAATATTTTAGCAGAGTCTGGGTTGAACATTAGCTAGCGCGGATGAGGGTATGTGGAATGGAACGGAATAATTATTTATGACTGCATGTAACACGGCGGCAATTGTACAGTTCTGGGTGATATTTCCAATGCGGATCACCAGGCCGAGCAACTGCGCGTCCATCCTGTCGTCTGCATGGGGGGGGGGGGGGGGCAGTACATCCCCGTAAGATGGCAAAAAGTGGCTTTGCAGTGTTCATTATAGATGTTGGTCAAAATGTTATATGATGTTCCTATATAAGAGCTAGATATAAGAGGCCGTTTTCACTATTATTATCTAATTGGACTTAGCGAATTGTGCTTAAAAGTACTGCTGATTGCGCTTAAACTCGATAAGTTATGTATGAACATAACGCAATTCATTTAACATTAATGTGGGCAGCAATTAATTAAGTGCAATTAAGCGCAATTATTGAGCATCACCAACAAAAGTAATTTAATCTTATAGAATATTCCTCAGTTGTACTATCAGGTAATCATGATATATTGTTTTATGATATTAGTCCAGGATATATTGGTAGACCTCTGCACCCCCACCCCCAGGACTTAACTTCACCCCACTAATTTTCTTCCTTAAGGTCTCCTCTAATTTTTTTCACTTGTTAACAAGAAAAAAAAGTGGCCGCAGAGACTCCAGACAAGATGGCGTCCATCATGGCGGCCATTTTTTTTTAATGCAACAGGTCTCTTTGATCGCCATTATAGTAAAGATGATAGCACATGCGGTCTTGTTTTCCGCTCGATTCGTTATGCTAATATATAATCCTTACAAATTAGCCAAAAATCCGACACCAGAATCCAATATGGCGGCCAAGATGGCCGCCGAAATGTGAAAATATGCTATTTTTCTGACATGTTACCACCTTTCGTTTGTCTCTGTGGGAAAATGTTAGAATTTTTGCGTCATATTATACATTTGTCATATAGAGGAGTCATTGGCGAACACATGGGGACCATAATATGCATTCATTGCGGGATATATTTGTCCGATATCACGATTCCTCTTATACCTGAGTTGAGGAATATTTACCCAAATCCAAGATGGCGGCCAAAATGGCCACCAGAAATAAATAATCGCCGAAAATCGCTGATTTTAACATCAGTGAGCATTATTGTCATGACAACTCCACACCTGCTTACTATTGTAAGTTGGGAACACTTAGGCGAAGAACTTTCCTTGTACCATATCCAAATAAAATTCCCCCAAATCCAAAATGGCGCCCACAATGGCGGACAGATTTTGAAAAATCACCGAAATTCCCTCATATTCACATCATTGGGCATTATTGTCGAGACAACTCCACCCATGCTTACAATTGAGTTGTGAATAATGAGGTGAAGTAATTACATTACATCTCATGCAATAAATTGTTTTCCAAATCGAAGATGGCGGCCAAAATGGCGACCGAAATTTGAAAACAAGTCTACATTACTTTACTTTCTTACGATGGGCGTTATTGTTTCGCGATTTCTATCCACCATTACATGTTGATATGGAATAGTGACATGAAGTATTCATTAGGGTTTGGCAACTGATACTCACAGCCAAGATCGCTGATATATTGGCGGCTAGAAATTGAAAAGAAATCGATATTTTCACATATTAATTTCAACTTTTTGTCATAATATCGGTATGTATGGACGAAACTGTACATAAACCATCTACTAGTTCAACTATAAGGTAACAAAACGCATAACATAGCTCGTATCTTTCTGGAAAGATGAAAAACCACAATTAATATCGCGATGTGGCATTTCGAAATCCAGTCTCCACTTAGCGCCGACAATGGCCGTAAGCGTAGGTGCGCCGAATAGTTATATCAGAACAATTACATGATAACAGATTCTGATATGCCACGTCACGTCCATAATTATCTGGACCAGCTTCCATTTCTTTGTCTGAAAAATCTAGGTCGCTCACACCGACAAAGTATTCACCACTTCCTGGGAGTAGGGTCCCTCTAATCATAACGTTTCAAACAATTCATTTTCCGGTGTCTAGCTTACAGAAGGTCATCTCTATGTATGTGTCTCATACCCCATGGGATAACGACATGTACACCTGGCGAACCAGTTAGCTAGTCACTTCTCAATAGATGGTTCGTCAACTCACAAACTCAGCGAACGCATTGGCATATGTGGACAGTGTTTCGAAGGTTGCTAGCTGTCTCATTCCCTTGGACAGATGTCTATCTGCCAAGGAGAAGACCCTAGTGTACAGACTACCCACACTTCTTGACCATTATCCGAAGCAAACTGTGTGACGCCCCGCAGTTGTCTCGACGAATATCTCCCAGCAGAGAAGAACAATGCTCGCGGTGCTAGTTTGTGGACATGCGCCATGATAGTGGGAATGAAATTGGCCACTGTATACACCACCCCTACACCTGGTGCATGTTTAAGATATCGAATGTCGTGCGTGTCGGTTTTATTTGGTGTGGTAAGATTGTATTTCCACATCCGTTTCGAAGCCTTTCTGATTCAACTACGTACACTTTTGTCTGGATAATAATATGCTAGCCTCCCTCAAAACAGTCGGATGGACTAAAGGATAATGTCTTTATAACATGAATGTATGCGTGTTTTGTTATCCTCTCTCGGGGTTAGTGTCAGTATGTGGGCGGTATTATCCAAGAAAATGTCAGGAACTGTGGTGCATTTATTTCACTATGTATTTAAAGAACAATTTACAGTCTCGATGGCAATGGCTGTGGCCGTTGGGGAACGCGACCTTTATGATCATATAGCTTTATATATATAACTTTAGAATATAGTAGTTAATGTCTCATGCAGGAAAATGGTCGCATTGGTGATGTTACCAAGAAATCACTTGGTGTACCAACGTTTGTTGAACTGAATGCAAGAGCTCATCAACGTAACATTCCTCTGGATGTTCTTCGCGTTGAACATTTCACCCTTTTGTTGATGGCATTTGTACTTTCTTGAACCATACCACCCAGCGTGAGTATGACATATCAACCAAATATCAAAGGTATCGCCTTTAAGACTACACCACAGTCTTGATGAGGCTTATACAGCAGTAGCCAATGGCATACTCCTGGTCCAGTTGTTTAAGAACGGCTTCCAAACGGATGGGGACATACAATCTTAGCATACAAGGAAAGCAAAGCCACACATGAGATCCTGTCTGAATCTAAAACATAACAAAATAAGGGGCGGTGCAGTCATGGTCCAATTTCATTTCCACTATCATGACACATACCCACAAACTAGCACCGTGTGTATTGTTATCATCTGCTTGGATCTGTTCTGTGAGACGATTGCTGGACGCCAACAAGCTTGTTCTTATGATCATGTTCAAGGAGTTTGGGTATATTATGCATTATGGTCTTCTACGCCTTAGCAGAAATGCATCCGTCAAATGTCGGGCTTTCAACATTCGAAGCCATATACAGAAGTTGTCCGGGTACGTCAGTGCATTAGATGAGTATGTGAATTGATGAACCATATATTGAGAAGTGGCTCTTTGTGAAGATCACCATGTGTACACGTTGTTAACCCCATTAGGTCACCAAAGCTGACAATACGCAGATAGATAGGTCCTTCTGAAAGCTAGTATACGCATCGACCGAATACCTGTATAGTGTATCGCAAAAGATGACGCATATACCCCATATGTAGCATCTGAATTATACCATAAGCTATACCACGAATGAAGCTCGCTAAGAATTCCAAGCTTTCGAAACCAACACGTGAGCTGGACACCGGCATATGTATTGTTTGAAACATTCCGATTAGTGGCACACTCCTACAAAGAAGAGTAGTGAACTGTTGTTGTGAGTGAGATAGATTAATCTGACGAAGAGACGGAAACGAGTCTAGATAATGCTGGATGTGGCAATTCAGAATAAGCTCAGGTACTGTTGTTTTGATTCTTGGAAGTCATAATATGACTATTCGGCGCACCTATATATGAGCCCTTAGTGGAGAATGGATTTTGAAATGCCACATTGCGATTGTGGGATTTCATCCTTCCAAAAGGCTACGACTTACATTGGAACTAATATATGGCTTATATTATGTACCGTTTCGTTTATACAAATCAATATTATGACAAAAAGTTGAAATTAGTATGTGATAATATCGGCTTCTTTTCAATTTCTACCCACCAGTTGGCCGCCATATTGACTGTGAGTATCACTTGCCAAACCCTAATGAATAATTCATACATATCAACATGTAATGGTGGATAGAAATCGCGAAACAATAACGCCCATCGTAAGAAAGT
Source organism: Siphonodentalium dalli (assembly GCA_032622095.1). Lineage (NCBI taxonomy): Eukaryota > Metazoa > Mollusca > Scaphopoda > Gadilida > Siphonodentaliidae > Siphonodentalium > Siphonodentalium dalli. The sequence goes on from CP136068.1 coordinate 53,595,510, forward strand.
AAAGTAATGTAGACTTGTTTTCAAATTTCGGTCGCCATTTTGGCCGCCATCTTCGATTTGGAAAACAATTTATTGCATGAGATGTAATGTAATTACTTCACCTCAGTATTCACAACTCAATTGTAAGCATGGGTGGAGTTGTCTCGACAATAATGCCCAATGATGTGAATATGAGGGAATTTCGGTGATTTTTCAAAATCTGTCCGCCATTGTGGGCGCCATTTTGGATTTGGGGGAATTTTATTTGGATATGGTACAAGGAAAGTTCTTCGCCTAAGTGTTCCCAACTTACAATAGTAAGCAGGTGTGGAGTTGTCATGACAATAATGCTCACTGATGTTAAAATCAGCGATTTTCGGCGATTATTTATTTCTGGTGGCCATTTTGGCCGCCATCTTGGATTTGGGTAAATATTCCTCAACTCAGGTATAAGAGGAATCCTAGCTCGAGTATCTCCTGCAAATATATATGCATGGGTGTTGTTATAATAGCAATAACATTCATTGATTCGAAACATAACATCGCGTTATTAACGGAGATTCGGCTTTGGCCTATAATACCGGCATTTGGGAAAACGTGATATCGGACAAAAATATCCCGCAATGAATGCATATTATGGTCCCCATGTGTTCGCCAATGACTCCTCTATATGACAAATGTATAACATGACGCAAAAATTATAACATTTTCCCACAGAGACAAACGAAAGGTGGTAACATGTCAGAAAAATAGCATATTTTCACATTTCGGCGGCCATCTTGGCCGCCATATTGTATTCTGGTGTCGGATTTTTGGCTAATTTGTAAGGATTATATATTAGCATAACGAATCGAGCGGAAAACAAGACCGCATGTGCTATCATCTTTACTATAATGGCGATCAAAGAGACCTGGTGCATTAAAAACAAATGGCCGCCATGATGGACGCCATCTTGTCTGGAGTCTCTGCGGCCACTTTTTTTTCTTGTTAACAAGTGAAAAAAATTAGAGGAGACCTTAAGGAAGAAAATTAGTGGGGTGAAGTTAAGTCCTGGGGGGGGGGGGGTGCAGAGGTCTACCAATATCTCCTGGACTATATATATATATGTGCCAATTAGTTAATAACCCGATAGGCAGTCTTCATTTCTGGAAGTTGTGTGCACATCTTTCCACTCAAAGTGGTTACTCCGCTACCCCTGCTTCGAAGGTTGATCTCTATGATGCATTATATTATTATTATATATTTTGGAACTTATGTATGTATGTATATATGTATGTATGTATGTATGTATATGTATGTATGTATATGTATGTATGTATGTTATAGACTTGAAAACTGCTGGACCGATCCGACGAAAATATTTCAGAGAATGGCCCGGTAGTATATTGGGAGATTAGTGATGCGGACCAGACCGCCAAAAAAATAAAATCCGGTCCAGTCCGGTGCTGGCCACGGCTGTACCGAACCATACCTTCTGGACCGGTAGAGTGCGAGCTGGGCCGTCCGGTCCAATCCAGACTATATCGTTTTTGTGGAACTATTTCATGAATGTGTACTGTTGCACATGTCTGCTGTCGTGATGTGAGATTCCGCCAGGTTTCAGATGCTGCCAAATGCAAATTGTGACAAATTTCCCATATAAGTTACCTTCATCTTCGGTATTGACATATAATGGTCTAAGACTATTCATTGTTATGTTTGTTTCTGGGTTTTTTTTGTAACGATACAATTATAAAATAGAACAGTTAATTATTCTGGAAAACCCAATGACCCACCATTTTCGGAAATATGTCAAACACGTTATTCTGTTTCCTGTCACGCATGGATGGTAGGGACCAGAATACAGAATAACAATCTTACCCCCCCCCCCCCCCCCCCGAGTGTTGTCTCGAAAACGATGTGCATCTTTAACATTTGTCCTAATATACACAACAACAATGGTAAATCATCTCTAAAAGTTTATATTCAAAGTATGTATTGGGTTATTGCAGTGCCACCCTGCATTGCGGCAAGCATGCAATGCTGCAAACATTGTGCAGTTGTTTTGATATATATATAGTAAACCTAATTTTCTCTGTATACATACCTGTACATGTCCCCTATTTCACACTGAACGAATGGAAATGTGTCAAAAATTATACCAAGAAGGACTGAAAATTACACATATCAATGATTTACTTCTCGGAATTCCCGATATCTCAAATAGAACAAACAAAATTCTCTTCAAAATAGTCCATCGATATATAACAGCGACTAAACGATTCGAAGTCGGATAGTCAAACGCATTTCAGAATAGCCACAAAAAGCAAATTAGTCACAAATCGGTTTTGGCACCTACCACCCAAAATCCCGAACACACTCATTTGTAAATGTAAATATGTTTAACCTATATATGATTTTGAATCTTTCCTTCACCATTTTGTATGAATAATATTATTGTAAACAGGGAGAGGGGCAAAGTAAGTTTTGTAACTTGTCCCCAATCCCTTTTGTATTATTCGATATACAAATAAAATATGTTTAATGTAAAGTACGATGAACACTTTGCTAAAATGGTAATTCATTCAGACATAAGTAGACCGAGCCGCTTTGGACAGGCCCAGACAAGGGTGCCCGACCGGAGTGGCCTGTACCGGACTGGACCGCATATAGTCAATGGACCGGGATATCCGGTCCCGCTCGCATCACTACTATATGTATACATGTATCAGAAGTTCACTCCCACATAAAGGTAACACTATTTGGATGAAATTGTCTTATTCCATGACGCCACATGCAGACATCTCGGAATAATGAACCCAGTTAAACAGACCTATACCACAACCTATTGCTATTAATACATCTCAACAGACCAATATTGAAATCTGTGTTTTAGAGAATGGATTGAAGGATTGTCCTGCTTTCAATCCGGTCTCTGATGCTGGATAATATACCATCTGGTTGAGTATTGTAATTATTTGTACACAAATTCCACCACATTCCCAGTGACTCAGAACAGTTAGTCGTTATGACTCAACCCTGGTCATTTTCACTAACACTATTGTGGTCTAATGAACCAAACTATTCGCTTTGACTAACTATTTCTTACTCGTTAAGATAAGATAAGAGGATTTATTGCAATACACCAATGGAGGCAGTTAAAATAACAGGTAATACATGAATAGTTACACATTAAAATAAAATACATAGAATATGCATAATTATGTACGATATATAATCCTTAGTAGAAGATAAATTAAAACTTTCAACGTGTATTTCCCCATATTGCCATTCTGTCTTCTTTTTTTTAGAAAGAATAACCGGATCATGTTGCGCACGGAAATTATTTGTTTGTCCTCGTTTTTCATTATATGAAGATGAACTTATCATCACTCATGTTTATGAAATCTATGCTATAATTTTGAGCAACATCAAACAAGTCTTTTCTAGAGTCAGCGTACGCACTGCATTCCATAATAAAATGTTTTTCTGTTTCAACTTTATGTTCATCACACATGTGACAAATTCGGTCTTTTAATGACGTTTTTGTTTGTGTGTCAACCCATCTATAGCTAAAATATGGTTGCTAACACGTAGTCGGGTGAACATCTCTCTTGTCGCTGACAATCGAACATGTCTGAGGTACGGTTATATATCATAATTGTCTTTGAAAGTTCTGTGAAGTTCGCAGTTTATAACCACCCTCTGGTCTGTCGTTATCGAAAATGTCTTTTTTTTTAACTTATTTATATGTTCTGATATTAACCTTTCAATTATTAGTTTTTCTTTCACTCTTATTGTTGTATTAGATTGTGATATATTGATACCACTATAATTGTGCGCCCCAATTTGATTGGTTAGACATGAGGGATTCCCTGAAAGAATGATGCATTAAAGTTATGACTAACATCACCGTATATATTCATTTTGATTAATTGTCTGTCTTATTCATTATGACTAGGTTAAGTTAGTCATCTTGAATAACTTTATATCTTCTGTGTATAAGTGGGCCTAAAGTTTGCTTGTTCGACTGAATTTAACCAGATTTGCGCAACATATCCGACCATATTCAGATGTAATCTACGGAATCTTCGGAATAGCCAGTGAGAACGTTTATACATGCAACTAAACGGAAATTCATCAAAATCTGATATACTTGGAGAGAAAATTGGATAATTCATAAAAGGATTTAGATAAAAGATAAATGAATATAGCTATAGGTGAAATCACTTCACTGATATTCCGTGATGCATGTGTTGGGTCATAAAGACCCAGAACGTACGCGTTTAGCCATGGTGAAGTTGGTGTTCATTGACTGTGAAATGTATGCATATACATATACATGTACGTGGTTTTTACTCAGGGTGCTTTTGTCCCATTTTATTTTTCATTTAACCCATCTGTGGCCTTCACTTAGATACAACTGTAGCGGTCGCGGTGTAAATATAGAAGGCGTGTGACTTCTCTGCACGAGGATATTGACGCTGCCGGAAAACAAAACGAATTACTCTCCTATATTGTTATATTAATACAGCATAATGGTGTCACTTGGAGACACGCATTCCTTTTTTCCAAATATGCGGGTAATTTCGCGTTAAATGGGTACTGTATACTAAATCAGGTCATTTATGGGACACGAGTGTTTTTGCACTAAGTCACGGCTCAAATTCATTCATTTGTTGCATATATTCTGTTGCGTATAAAAGTAAATTGTCCATTAATGACCGGATTTAGTGTTCAGTACCCCTTTACTTATAGGAGCAAAATAAATATTAAATACAAGTAATTATAAATCTCATCGTTGACTCATACATACTTATGTATGCCTAGCTTGTTAACTAAAGTGTCTTATGGTTATGAAGCCAATTAGGCATCTAACTGAATTAAGTGTCACATGCAAAATTCCAACCCAATTTAGGTGTGCTTCAATGGGAGGGGTGCAGTTGAAAATTCCAATGTGGACACCACCATGTGAAGACCCTCGATGTAGCCCATACCTATGTTAATCAGATTGACGTAGGCCTAGGCCTATAAATACCTGCGCTATATATACGCCATACATGGTTCAGTTATGATGAATACATATATATATAGGTATATCGTGATCGCACAGGTCCAGGTAATATGTATAGCAACATGCACGCGTTTACAATTTAGATTGTATATTTCAATGCGTGGCTCCGTTGGTAAGGTTTGTGCACGAGGCATTAGGCCAAGATAAACCGTCCAGCGACGTTGGTTCGAATTCACATAAGCGCAGATTTATTATCTGCGTTCATGGAAGGACATGTAGGCTACGGTACGATACATGTACATGTTTGGTAATCTGATACGTGTGCATCTGGGCAAGTTTGTCAGTGGCTTTCCGGGGGTCGGTGGTTTATACACGCATGCAGTGCTCTGACGTTATCAGTTAGGGGCTAATCCTGATATAGTAAAGTGAACCAAACCTAACAACAAGTTACATGACAAGTGTAACTGAACCTGGCTGATATCTTTATTACGTGCTGCCATTAGTTTGGTCGGACCAAATTTAAGATGCACCGTTTGGTCCAATTTTTTTGTCGCAAAAACAGTGGATTGTGCTTTATTAAACATTAATATTATACATTTCTTCTTCGACTAACAAGATCTGACAAAGAGACACACAACATTCAATTTATTAATTACTTTTGAAAAGGTTGATTCAGCACTTGAAAGTTACGCGACATGATAATCCTATTTTTGTTGGCACGTCAACAAACAAAATGGCGGAAGCTAGCGAAGAAGATTCGTTCTGGTACATTTATTCCAGATATCTATTCTTTCTGCTGCACAAAAACACATCATAACATATTCACTTGTGAAAGATGTACATCTGTTTGAAATTCGAAATAATGATAAACTTACACATAAATTACACAATGAAATAAAGTTATTTGACTGTCAATGTCATGACATCAAATTGATAAATGATTAAATCTGGTGCCAGTGGTGGGGACCATAAAATAGATCATAACGATAAAGCCAAAACTACAGTCTAGTACAGACAGTAAAGTCATAATGATAATGGAGATAAATCATAAATCGTCTGAAGACGGTGAAGACCGTTTTTTTTATGTTATCCCCCATGGTTTTTGTTTGTTACCTGCTGGCGCTGGTCAACCTCTTTTTAGAGAACCAACATCTGGTGAAACTCATATTTATAAGTCAAATTGACATATGTTGATCATGTTGTTCTTCTGTCTGCTTTGACTCTAAAGTAGTTCCAGTAGTGTATAGGTATGTGGACCCGACTGGACCACCAGTAGTGGTCCGGTCCAGTGAAGAGGTAGTCCAGTCTGGTCCGGATCAGCTCTCTGTGGTCTGGTATTCTTGCCTGTACCGTCAAATGGGGATACTTCGAACACTTTTAATATGTTTAGTATCATATCGATAAAATGTGGGCTTTATGTTGATTTTATTGACATTCAATTTTGGGGCTGTGTTGGATTGATTGTAAAATGAAACTTGCACAAGGGTCTTGTGACCTACATGTAATAGTTTGATACCGACAATATCTATTATTATGTGGTGTTCAAAGTTTCACCACTTTGGGGATACTTTGAACACTGAGAGGTCCTTATAGAAATGAATCATGTTGTTCAAGTAAAGTCATGCCCATATCACCTTTGAACCTTTCAAACAATCTGGAATATCAGTGAAGTATCCAGCGATTTTTTGGGGACACCTGTTTGCATATCCCAAAGACATGAGCGAGGGAGGTTTGGGAGGTGGTATCCCCTTGCTGATGGTGGGGTAGTGATGGGCGGTTAACTGAGAAAACAACTCGGTTTCGGTTTTTGACAATAAACCGAAAACCGACTGACGCGATTCTGCTCAAACCGACATTACGGTTTTATTATATATGTTTATTTTTCACTTAAATCTACTTATTATACATCCCCAGGTACTTATTAGTTGATATTGTTATCAAATTATCGGCCTCTCTGATCAATATTATATCGGAATGTGTCCATTTCGTCTCAGATATGTGTAGGCGACTGTTTTTGTTCTTTTTCAAAACATTGCCTGAACAAAATAACGAACAGGGTTCAACAAAAAGCCCTGTTTGGAGTTATTTTACGCGTCTAACTGGAGACGACTCCAAAAAATGTCGCTGCTTAATATGTCATAAAAACGTATCAGAGCATGCAAATACCAGCAACCTGGCCAGACAGTCGAAAACTAAACCAAGTAAATGGTATGAACACTTTGATCGTCTGGACATTCCGATGTGACGTAATCTGGGCAAACCATGTGCAGCTTGTAAATTATGTCGCAACATCAAAGCGATCACACCGCAGTCATTGAATGTGGGTCAATCATGCACGTGTCAAGAATTGTTACACAGTCAGGTCAAGGACGCCCACTGTTTGTGAATTTGCTGTTTGCGGTTGAATTCTCAGATACTATAATGCATATAATATGATAAATATGTTTTAAACATGTCAGAAAGGGATGAACATTGAACAGTGAAGATGGGGGTGTTTATTTTTTTAAATACCGAATTGTATCATCTTTATGATCTTATCGCATTGGATTCATTTTGCGTCGGCATTTTGTCCCGTTGTTTACCGGTGATCGCAGTTCCTTCCTCAAATATTCAACGTTATTTGGACATTATTGACTCTAATTACGGTTACTTTGAAAGTATATACTCAAATTGTATGTATTTCAGTATAATTTCACTATCTAGTAAAAAAAAACCGAAAACAGAACCAAAACCGATGTTTTTTCTCCCAAAAAAAACGAAACCGAACGTAAAAAATAAAAACCGCCCATCTCTATGGTGGGGGGGGGGGGGGGGGGGGGGGGGGTATCCCCCTGGATTTTTTTTTTAATCCAATGCATTGAGAGCTAATCTAGAGCTCTTGGAGTCAGTATTTTGAATTTTACTGAGAGTTCACTTTGATCAAGTTTCTGAAGCATAATTTTTTTTATATATGTATGGATTGGAAATGCTTATAAGTTATTGTCAGATATCTTTTTGCTTTTTGTTCAATGGATTATGCTTATCCTGTTTGAAATGAGACTATTATCACTGTAATTCATATAATAGGCTATTTTCTAAAATTCAAGTGAGAGACACATTCATAATATAATAGTAGTACAGAAATAATGTCTATTAAGTTACATGTAGTAATTACTAGTAGTACTAATCTCTATGAAGTTAATTATTCATTTGGTATTATCAGATCCCACATGATAACCAGGATTACTTGATCAAATTGTCACTGTTCCTCTACTGTATTGTGTAATTTCTTTGATTGAAATACTGAAGTCTGAAGGGTTAACTATTTGAAGTTTTCACAGTATTATTCCAACTGTTAAACTTAAGTTAAATCTTTTTGTAAACTTACATGTCTTATATGAATTAAAAAAAAAAAAAATTTAATTAAAAAAAAAAAAAAACTGTAAACGGTATGAAAAACGGCCTGAATATGTCCCTGAATATATAATATATATACGCCACATTTGGTCTGACACCAATGTAAATCACATAGTAGACCCCCTACCCCCCCCCCCCCCCCCCCCCCCCCCCCCAACCAAACACCCATGCAGCTCCTGCCATCAGGATCTATCTGGGCCTGTTTATAGATATCCCTTTTAGTGCCAACAAGAGATGGACTGTCGTCCGGTGCATACACTCATGTGGCATACTGGCTTGTGTGGGCATACCTATAACCGATGAGTCATCACTGATACATACTCAGAAACATACCCAACAATTTTCAGATAAACGAAGATGAATAACTCTAGAACGGAAAACCCGAACATAATGATTGAACACCCCTACTCCTCTGAATGTCATAGTAGTGAACATCCATACCATATATCATTGAGATCTGAGTTCTACTGTTCAACATATGACCTGAATAGACATCGGACGGACCAAAAAGCAAACATTTCCAGATGAACAGAGATGAGTAACTCTAACATAGAAAATCGTTTTGATTGAACCTTATATATTGAATGTCCTCATAGTACCGGTACTTAGTGAACATCAAAAAACCAAATTTCGTAAAGATCCCAGCACTATTGTTCAAATTATGACCTGAACAGACAAAAACAAATACTTTCATATTATCATGATGGATATTAGGCTTACTAGTAGTTACTTAACTAATATTCATTATATGCCGTCGATACCCCCCCCCCCCCCCCCATTGTGGTACAGAACCACTTCCCCAGAGTACCAATTGCATACAGCTCCCTATCCTAAGATACTCCAATAGCCATGCAATATTTGGCAAGTGACTTAGGACTAGATTCACCCTCAGAACTACTGGCACTAGTAGGTGCAACATTAATTTTTCAAAATGTTCCCAGGAAAGAGTTAGATGTACTAAACTAATAATAGTTTAATTGACTATATCCACTATTCACCCCATATATTAGTAGGGGCCAGATTTGGGGAATAATTAGGGTCACATCCGGCGAACATTATTTTAACGCCTCTATACCCATGTATTGGGTCGGCCAAGTTGAATCCCCCATCACATATATTATCAAACCTGATCCTCCTATACTTATATAGATTCTGGCTATGCCCATGCATGTACCACAGCCGGCCATTCTGCAATCTGCATGATACTGACAGCTATAATAACAGAATCAGCATACTGAAACATAACATTTGAATGACTTTGGTGATACTTTGAGTGTTCAAAGTATCCCCCATACCAGAAGATACACTGGAGATTTTATGGTTCTGAATTATTTCTAATCATAATTTATATGTTGACAGATAACAACGTATTTTCTTGGTTCCATTGACCTATAAACAACATTAAAACAATGTTTCTTGGGGGAGTTTATTACAGCCATCTGTATTTTTGTGTGAAAGTTGACACATGTAAAATTTTAATATCCCATGTGTGATCACCATGTGATATTTACTCTGGGACTGAAATTAAAATTTCCATCCGAAATAACCTGTTTCTGAATATAAAGAAAATTAGGAAACTGCAACACAGTTAGTACCATGTTCCTCAAATAAATTACATATATGTAGTTTAAATTTTATTTGAGTAAACAAGCAATTGTCATTTATTACTAGGAATAAATAATTCTTTTTCAGGAAAAGTGTTAAAAGTTACCCCCGTGTTCAAAGTATCCCCGTGTGACGGTACCTGTCCGGACCAGTCCAATCATAATAAATTACCTTAAATAGGGGTGCCACGATTAATCGTATAATCGATGAACCGTTGATAAAGCCGTTAATCGATTACCATTTCCATCATTGATTAATCTGCATTATTTATTTCGGACTCTGAAAATGCCAGGTATATATTATTGAATAACGTGTTTTTTTTACACAGTTTAATATACAACCGAAGGGTTAACAACCTTTGATCTCGTATCAATGAGATTCCGACAACATGAGTAGGCTGCTATTAACTGATGTTGCAAACATTGGGCAGTTCATTTGATGACGCGACATGGTTACTCTTCGGGTCATTGTATATTCTACAAATTTGCGGCACTGCAGCTTTGAACTTATTGCGACGTCATTGTATATTTATACTTGTCAGAAAGGTGGCACTATGTCTTTGAAATGTGCCGACTGTCACTGTGTTCAATGAACTGAATGCACTTGCCCGTGAATCTGATTGGACCAATGGGGAGTTGATTGACATTCTCTGGAAACCAGGGAACATACTACATTTTAATCAGTGACGTCATTTGCGAGTAAACTTTGTTTGCATAATTATACTTAGTCTTAGAGGTTACTAGTACAAGATATTGTGAATGTTGATTGAAACTCGATATTATCAAATACTTAACTTGTTCTGAGTCCTGCAATTTGCGGGTGGGGGCACGCCTTTGTGATTGTTATCCACACTCTGAAAGTTTGATGAAACTTATAGTTTCCTTGTTTTAGGAACCGGCGGCCATCCATCGTGCATTCCTAGTTTTTATATTGTTTGTATGTTTGGCTATTAATAACACTGAAATTAATTGCTGCGTTCGTTCTAATGAACTCACAAATATCATAACATTGCCGTGCTGGTATTGAATTCATTAACAGTGGTTTATCATGCACTTTATTAACATAAAAATTACATCAGCCGATGCCTCAAACAACAAGTGACAGTGCTGTTAACCAGCATCCAGCCAATAGGCCATTTTATGGAATACTTCCACTAATGTTATTAGGTACGATTAATCGATTATAGTTGATTATTGACGATCGATTATCAAAATCAATAATCGTGGTACCTCTAACCTTAAACGGATTGAAATGTGTTAAATCTTACTTTAGTATCCGCGTTTGTAATAGGCAAAAAAAACAAACTTATAGCCTCTTCAGAATACCATTACCTATGTTTGAACAATATATTACAGTGGGGAACTCCGGGGAAGCATGTGACACTTTGGGTTTGTACAAGAATGACGCCACGTTAACATGGTTGTGCATATCTTGATAATTGATGAATTATTGGCATACCGGAGCAGTCATTGATTTCATGAAAATGTAGCGGTAACATCAATGAATGCCGAACTGCTGAGTATGGATATTTTTTGCACAAGGGCTAAAACTCTGTTCATAGAAGTGGTCCTAACTTTAGTTGTTGGATTATTGAACAAGCTTCTGTTTTGAGTTTGAACGATTTCGCTACCATTCATATTACCCCGCTATAAATATCTTCTTTGGTATGTTGTCACAGTGCACAAATAAATTTACAATTGACAGAATATATCCTTTCGTTTCATTTTCACGAAAGCTACTTGTTGAAATTCTTGGAAATATTTAATTCAATTCTCCTTGCTGGGTAATATTAGAATGCATAGATGCTTTTTAGTTTTTAATTTTGCTGAAGGGGTCACTCTCACCAAAAAAAGTGCTGAAGGGTACACAGGGTTGAAAATGTGCTGAAGGGTACACAGGGTTTGTGATCGACGCGAACACCATTACTTAAATTGTGTTTATGAAAGTCTGGCGCCTATTAGCAGTTTGTTTTCAGTACATTTTAATATTCATTGGAACGTAAACAATTATTCTCTAACAGAAATCATGGCTGATACGAAAACTGAATGTCCTTTAGAACGACATTTCAAACCCTGTGTACCCTTCAGCACATTTTGAAAATCCTGTGTACCCTTCAGCACTTTTTTTGGTGAGAGTGACCCCTTCAGCTTTAATTATACCTGTCGGAATCTTATAAATTTGTAAAAATGGTACATGTAACTCGTAGCTTGTTCATTTATTTAGTCTTCAATCAGACGGCGGTAATTACCGTACATGATTAATACTCTGGGTACGGACAACAGAATTAATGCACCAATTAATGATCAACGTTACGTAATTATTCGTAGCTTTGGATTGCTTTGTGAGTATCTCAGGTGCAAGGAAATGACTACTTTTCAGTGTACCAACCTTTTCTCCCCACGGGACAAACATGGTCGCCCCGTCTCGTTATTTGTTTCCCCAATACGACTGAATACGGACTAATTTATTTTCCCCTGGTGGAAACCCTGATACTGGTTTATTACTGCTGTTGGAGTTTCCAAATCTAAGTATTATATAACACCTATAACATATTCTAGTGTAATTATTACAATAATCGGAATTGGCCAGTTGTGATCTCAAATAATCGGCAATCGGTGCAAAGCTCATTTTGATAATCAGCTCATCACTGTACTATTTTGAGAATATTTAATTGCACGGCTGATGACCTTTGAGTTCATTTAACCTTGAGTACATTTAACCTATGACCTTTCGCTGCTCATGGCTGATGACATTTTGAGTTCATTTAACCTGAGTACATTTAACCTGTGACCTTTCACTGTACCTCACCTTGATAGTTAGTCAACCGCTGTCATATCGATATCGATTCCCGCCCGTGTGGGGGGGGGGGGGGGGGGGGGTCTGGGAGCCATTACTTCTCGACTTTTGGACCATGGGTGGACCTGTCCAAAGCAGTCTAATAATGGCGGTCTGATTCTCAGTCCGTCCCTGGACTACGGACTGTACCACGAAGGACGTGAACTCCCAGTGAGTTTCCCATGCATTACAAGATCAACATCAGCTGTACCAGGTGGAATTCAAGTTAACATTTGTTCATTTAGAATTGAACTAAGAGGTCGGTAAACTGTTTTTAATGTGCATTCTCCCTATATTGTCATGTTGCATAAAACTTACTTAACTGATTTCAGCTAGGATAACTGATTTCAGCTATTTTAGCTGAACTTTCACATTTCCTAGACCTTGTCACGTGATAGGGTCATTGTTGTAGTGTTTTCTACTTAAATTCACATGTTTGAGTTAAACATCAAGTTTGCATGGGTTGGTGTCCATCGTCCGTCCATCAACAATTTCCTTTGGTTCGCCCTACAGGCCACTTCATATGGATCTTCGGGGTGACCTCTAGATGGGAGCCATTAATTTTTTCCGAAATGCTTTAATGTGATGTGAAACAATCTGGAAGGGTGATCAGATAGAAATGGAGAACAATCTTTCTCAAAGTAGTTATTATGTACAAACAGTATGTACAAATGTTTGATTTTAAAATATTTTCTCCTAACACAATATAAGCCCTTTACTGAAAATTATTGACTTTTCTTCTTCTTTATCATTCTATTGACTGCTCAGCATAAGAGTGAACTACAGTGTCATTGACACTTTCATTATACGCCCATTAGAAAAATGGTTGTATTATGTACATTGTAATCAGTCTGTCAATTTTTGTTTGCGGCCGATAACTCCAGTTTGAATTATTTGATCAGAACCAAAGTTGCTACCGGTATGTGTATTTCCCAGCTAAAAATACAGATCAAGTTCAAATATGGGTTCTGTCCAATTAATTTTTACATGAGTTATGACCCTTTCTCGACTTAGAATTTGTCCGATTTCAGAAGATTTTGGTTTGGATTATTTGATCAGAAGCAAAGTTCATACCGGTATGTCTGTTTCAGCCAAAAATACAAGCCAAGTCCAAATATGAGTTTTGTCAATTATTGTCCCCCGACATTCCGTTATCGTCGGACTATAGTAATGACCCTCGTGCGTGCGTGCGTCCATCCTGAACTTTGTCCTAGCTGGTAATTTTTTTTAAAACTTGGCACAGATGTCAACCAGCATGGGAACCTGTGCACTTGCAATTTTGAGTTTGGTTGGACTCATTTTGGCGGAGTTATTGCCCTTTTTCAACATAGAATCATACATCCTGGGATGCATCTTGTCAGAGCTTGTCATTTTCCATTCAATTTAAAAAAAAACTTCGCACATACCTATGTCAACCAGCATGGGAACCTGCACACCTGCGATTTTGAGTTCAGTTGGAGTCATTGTGGCAGAGTTATTGCCATTTTATGACATATAAATGTTTATTGCCCATTTCTCGACACATTGAAGATATGCAACATATTTCTTGATTATACATGCACTTTGTATCATATTGGCATAATCAATTCCTCCTACAGTTTGTAGTATAGGTATCTGAAACCCATATATCCTTCAAACCGGTCACCTTCGTTGGGGGACATTGTGATCAGCGAACTTTTATTTATACATGAATATGGCCCTTTTTCAACTTAAATCACCTGATTTAATAACAAATTACAAGTAAACTAATGGGTGTATTTAGCCACGTCCCAGTGATGCTCTTGTTGTCAATGTGTTGAGCCACTATTTTCAGTGAATATTTGAGGGCAGGAACACACAAAAAATATTGGAAGTTTTCAACAGTTCTATCAAGTTTGGAGTGGGTGACACCTGCAAATTACTTAATTGGGCATGAATATTAAAAAACTTGAGGAGAAAAAGGACCCATTCTTGTCCCAAAGTGGTCATTGGAACTGGAGAGAAATTTGATTAAAAGTTATAATTTCTAGGTATAATTTATTAATTTGTGTCTGCAAACCCCTCACAGGCTTTCAGTAAGCATCACTATTAAAAAGTAATCACAAAATCATTGGAGAGTGTTGGTTACTAGTAGTAAACAACTTGCTATGTCTATATCTATGTCTTCAAATTTTCAGGATGGATGAACTTGAAACAGCTCTATTGGGTGACTGTGACTTTGGTACTGTTCGGAACATATGCAAAGGCAGACCTGTGCCAGAGCATCTGAGACATGAATGCTGGCAGGTGATTACTTAAAACTTCCATAACTTAATAGTGCTCTTGCATTCAGTAATAGAATGTATACATTGGAATGGTGTTATTATTTTGGTAAATGTTTTTCCATAATTTATGTGCAGAAGACATAGAATTCCTATTCAGTCATTCTCAGGGAATGTTTTGTTGAACTTATTATCTGAACGACCCCAAAGTGATTCATGATTGAGTATTTAGTCATCAAAGGGTCTATCTTCATAACATCATTAAATGCCAATTATATTAAACCACCAGAGTATTTGAATTATTATTATACTTATTTTAGGAGATAAACATAATCTGTTGAGTTCGATATTCAGTCCTCGAAATTGGCCACAGCAATAATCAATGCCTTGGGAACGCCATGGCACCATGTGGCATCTAACATGCCGCAGCATTAAATTTGCCATGGGAGATTTTTCCTAATTTCAAGGGCTGGATATTCAGGGCTTCGAGCATGATAGCAGGCTTGACCTTTTTATACACCCCTTTAAAAAAAAACGGTTGTATTTTGAATTTGAATTTATTCATTAATTTGTAATAATAAGCATATTACAGTTATCTAGGGTGAGTTGATGATTTAAAAAAAATGAGAATGAGAAATAGACACAAGTGACAGCGAAGAGTGTACTGGACTGCCCTAAGAAAATGACTCATTGAAACAGGGTGGCGTTTCGGTTGAACTTTAAATGCGGTTATAAACCGCAGGACAACCAGAGGAATCAGATTGTGGTTAAAACACATGTAATCATCAACTGGTTTGAAAGGGTAACTTCCTGTACAATTGCAGCTTCAGAAAGTTAATCATGTTTTTGTCATAGAAATGAAATTCGCTGACAGTGAAAATGCAGTAAAGGAATATAACCACCGTTTCTTTACCACATTTAATCGAGGTGCCACAGACGTCACTGAACCGTTAAAGGAACGGGCGGCATTCGTTCCAGAAATATTCATATTTGTTCAAATCGCGGTCAACAGAAGGAATATTAAAATATATATAGTATATTGTCGTCAAGACGTACGATGGTGTATGTAAACAAGAACCTGCACGTGTTACAGAAGTTTTGCTTCGGTTTACATAACACAGAGCAATTCTATTGGTTAATCACACACAAATGATATAAACGCTCTTTATTATTTCCATATCAGGAAAACAGTAACAAATAACACTCTTTATGTTTACCATATCCGGATCTAAACAAAAGCCAGGTTTCCTAACGTTGTTTATACCCCCCGCAACAAAGTTACTGGAGTCAGCTTGTCCGTCTGTCGTCCGTCGTCTGTCCGTGGACACAAATTTGTCCGGAGTTTTTCTCAGTCGTTTTTTGATCAATTGTCGTGAAACTTTGCACAGACATCAACCACCATGGGAACCTGTGCACCTGCGATTATGACGTCTGTCAGACTTTTTTTTCGTGAAGTTATTCCCCCTTTTTCAACTTAGAACATTTTCGCAACATGTATACTTTTGTCCGAGCTTTTATTCCTACATTTTTTGGTCAATTTAAAAAAAATGTGGCACAGATATTTAGTACCATGGGAACTTGTGCACCTGCGATTATGACGTCTGTCCGACATTTTTTGGTGGAGTTATTCCCCTTTTTCGACTTAGAATTTTTTTCGCAACATACATAATTTTGTACAAGCTTTTATTCCTACATTTTTCGGTCAACAGGTTTAAGATTAGGGTTATGGTTGTACACCTGCAATGGGAACTGTTATTGTATTATTTTAACTAAATGTTTACTGACATTTGAAACATCTTAGTATTTTAAAAACAGGGGGGTATCCGTAGTCCCATTGGGACAGTCACGCCTCTAGTTGCTTTTGTTTACATAACAAAGGAAAAACATTTGACAATAACATACATTTTGTACTGTTTATGCCATATTTCTTATTGGTATACGAACAAAGTCTCTCTATATTTTACTACTCTTTCTGTTTATGGCGGTTTTTGACGGAGCTGAATATTTTAACAGCATACCCACCGCCAACGCCGCCCGTATCTTTAACTATGGTGAAGTTATTGATTGACTGCAGAAACTAAAGAAAATTTTGGGAATAATAATTCACCTTAGAAATGAATTTACAGCTAATAAATGTGAAGACAATTTAAGGAAGGAGCCCAGCATGTAGATTATGTCATTAAACATATTAAATATTATGAAATCTATATTGTTTTCTTCCACTTGTTTGCCCTAGCAGAATAAGAAAGTAAAAAGTTCTTACCTCAAAATGATGATGGAGATGAAGTCGGGGTGACACAACATATGGGGCCCATAATGGGGGTGAAGTGAATAAAAGTGATACTTTGTATTCAAACCTGTAAAAAAGATTATGTACTGGTGATAAAATGTTCTGGAAATGATAATAATTATGTACAGGTGATAAAATTTATCACAATACTTTAAAGACATTAACAGTATAAATTCTGAGAAGTAAGAATGTAGATAATTGCAGTACATGTTTAAATATGTACTTTATCTTTTAATATTGAGTCCAAGAACATTGTAACTGTTTCACAAATATCATGAGATAGTTAGTGATGAATCACCATCGGTCGATACCCAGTTGTTAAAATTTACTAATCGGCCAATGCCGATGAAGATTGTTATATTTATAGTACAAAAAGTGATGCAATACTAGCTAGTTAGCCACATAGTACATTCATTAAACTGATTTTTTGTGTGATTTAACTGCATAGTATAGTCGAATTTACCGATTGTAAAGCGAATGATAAATTAATATTGTGTTATTATTTTTAGCTTATAATACGGTGAACATTTATGATCAAACAATGAAGACATTTATCCACCGGTAAATATAAAATTTCCCATGAGGCTTGTAGGCCAGCAGGTGCGACATAAAAAATTATAATGTAGACTAAATAATGTCATAATTATGTCAAGCCATTTGGACATTCTATCTGAGCATGTGCAGTGACTGTTTTGAACTTTGATATACTGCCGGGATGGAATCTATTTTAGTTAGGTTTGCCTTAGATAAGAATTGAAACTAAGTTGAAAGGGGCTACGTCGGTCAGCCTGCATGCTTCTTTTCGATTGGCTGGAATAATTTTTGAACTACAGGCATCTACATTACAATAATACTGAATCAAAAGTTTGTTATTTTCACAATTTAAAATTCCACAGAAGTGCACTTTAATCTGTTTCGGGCTTTCGACCATGTGACCGCTAATCTAACAATGAAAATGTTCGGTTGCGCTGTGGAAGACGAAGATAAAATTATTGGCGCCATCAACAATTGCATTCAAATCACACCAAATTTTATTTTAATCGACCATACATCCTGCTATCAGTTCAAAATCCAGCTAATCCACGTTACTTCATGATTGGGAAATGATCAGACAGACGTGTACAAAATACATGTATAAATGTAATTGTTCTAGCAAAGAGATGAATATTTTTCAATCCAGTTAGTATTTTGCCCTGACCAATTATGTCACACACCAAATAAGGAATTTACTATGATAGTATTGTGAGTTGTAAGTTGTAGGTGCACCAAATTAAGGGTTTTACAACCAATATAGAATGCAGACAAATCTAAATAAGGAAATGACTCAATAACGTGACTGCTTCATCGTGTTTTTTGTGAGAAACTAAACAACACTCAACCTGCATTTTCTCTGAAACAAAGCATGTTTTGTTAATAATATCGCATCCATATCATCATTATGCTATACTATTAGTATATTCTTAGTGAAATTATCATAATTTGATAAAAATGTTATTTCAAAATCTTAACCTGCAACGAAGGCTGCCCGGTTCTTTAATCTGTTCATCACTAGATAGAATAATTTTAGAATTTATAGAAATTTGACAGATAATAGAAATGGGCATGTTTTGATTCCCCGCACGGACATACTGGTAGTCATTTGGTACAGGCCTTTTCTGACCAATAACTAAATTTTTACATGAGTTACCGGTATGGCTCTTTTTCAACTTAGAATTTACCTGATTTGATAACATTTTGGTTTGTGACTGATAACTCTAGCTTGGATTGTTTGAATGCGGCCAAAGTTTGAAACAGTATGTTGTCTTATAACTAAATTGCTGTGATTTGTACCAACATGCTCAATACAGACTATAGACACAATCAAAATAAACTTTGATGATTTGCACACTTTTCATCCTAATTCATTTTTCTTCAGACCGATATCTTTGATGTGTCCCTATGTTTGATTTCACTACAATAGTTCAATATCACTTTGATAGTTGAAGACAGGTTTTGACATAACTGGCAAAAAAAAACCTCTTATCTTCTTGTGCCTTTTTAGATCTGCTTGAATGTTCAGAGTAAAGGAGATGCATTATCAGTCTTTGATGGATTCTATGATTTGAAAGAGCAACCATTAATTCGGGAGGACTGTGCTGCATTAGTTGGTATGTTTTCTGGTATTATTGTTAAGCACTATGCCTTGCGAGGCAAAATGCTGGTGAGGTGTGTTCTCCGCAGACAGTGCAATAGTGACAAGCACCGATCAACATTTCTCGGGTTGTGACCACGATCGCATGACTTGTCATATCAGCTGATGAGACGTTTGATCATGCTTTAAGCTAAAGAGCCATCTTGCCATCCATGGGACGGTCTAATCATCCAAGTGATAGCTGACTTTGAGTATTAATCTTTGTTGTCATGTCTCCAGTCTGGTGCCAAGTTCTGGAAATTGTTGTCCAGTCAGAGGCAGACAAAGACTCACAGATTAGATTTCCTCAAATTTTCTTAATTTCTATCATAAACCAGATTGAATATACTACCTATTCACCTAGACAGTATTCTACCTAGTATGCACCCAGAGAGTATACTACATATGAACCTAGATGGTATACTACCAATGTACCTAGACAGTGCATAATCATAAACAAAAATAATTGCACATTGATGTCATAAATTGCAGTCATTGCTTACCACATGTTTTTGTTTTAGTTTATCAAAAAGAAAAAAACCAAACTTACCAGTATCTTAGAAAAATGATTTAGAAAGGGCTTCCTTTTTAAGGATGTCACCATAGCCGAGGTGGTTGGGTAGTGGATAATATCATCATAGTCTGAGCTAGATGAGGTAGGTGCATGTCTAAACCACAACATGGAAGAAACTCGGGATCGATATTCAAGTTTGATGTGAGTTAAGGGACATCCCAGTGTGCCATTCTGATCCATACATAGTGGTTTCGATAAGAAATGAGAATTTTTCACGCTTAATGACTCAAGATCGTTTGAAGCAATGAACACTCATGCTGAGTCCATGCCTTTATAAGTCTGATATATATATTAGCTAATTTGGTAAGAATTTCAAAACAAAAACTGACATCCTTAGTACTAATATGCATGTGGTTTAGCTGTGGGTTGGTTACACTAGCATACATGTGGTTTAGCTGTGGGTTGATTACACTAGCATACATGTGGTTTAGCTGTGGGTTGATTACACTAGCATACATGTGGTTTAGCTGTGGGTTGATTACACTAGCATACATGTGGTTTAGCTGTGGGTTGATTATACTAGCATACATGTGGTTTAGCTGTGGGTTGATTACACTAGCATACATGTGGTTTAGCAGTGGGTTGATTACACTAGCATACATGTGGTTTAGCTGTGGGTTGATTACACTAGCATACATGTGGTTTAGCTGTGGGTTGATTACACTAGCATACATGTGGTTTAGCTGTGGGTTGATTACACTAGCATACATTGTGGTTGAGCTGTGGGTTGATTACACTAGCATACATGTGGTATAGCTGTGGGTTGATTACACTAGCATACATGTGGTTTAGCTGTGGGTTGATTACACTAACATACATGTGGTTTAGCTGTGGGTTGATTACACTAGCATACATGTGGTTTAGCTGTGGGTTGATTACACTAGCATACATTGTGGTTTAGTTGTGGGTTGATTACACTAGCATACATGTGGTTTAGCTGTGGGTTGATTACACTAGCATACATGTGGTTTAGCTGTGGGTTGATTACACTAGCATACATGTGGTTTAGCTGTGGGTTGATCACACTAGCATACATGTGGTTTAGCTGTGGGTTGATTACACTAGCATACATGTGGTTTAGCTGTGGGTTGATTACACTAGCATACATTGTGGTTTAGCTGTGGGTTGATTACACTAGCATACATGTGGTATAGCTGTGGGTTGATTCAGGGTTTCCGTTAGTACGGCTCAGCGTCCGTAGGACGGCCTCATTCCCCTCGCATATTATCTGTTTGGTTCATACATATACCAAATGTCAGTCGCAATGTCGTAAACAATTCCGGTTACAACGGGAGTTCGGGTGTTAAATAGAATACTGGTGAAAAAGCGGGTCAAATAGCGACGTTAGATACAGCGTAATGCATGTCGCGGTAACATCAAAAAATGTCGGACTGCTGAATATGCATATTTTTGTGTACGGGATGAAACTACTCATGCTCGAAAATCCCGTGATATCGTAGGATTACATAATTTGATCAAAGAACGCCGAATTTCTTAGTCGGGACATTTTTATGCACGGGATTTTCATGAATGAAACTGCTCCTCTCCGAGATCCCGTGCTATCGTACGGTGGTACATAATAAATGGGTCCCCCTGCAGAGTCCATGAGGTATAGAACGGAGTTTTAGCCAACGTGTTATAAAATATAATTTGGCGGGAGATGTGAACACGTGCGTCGTTGATTGTGCTTGGGGACAACGCAACTATTATTTACCGTCCTTTGACATTATCTCCATATTGGGGAGGGGGTACGTATGTGTTTGTCTTTATCACCCATGTATGTAATATGGTTCAAATGAATGGTGTTGTTAACTTGTCACTATGAATTCCCACTATAAAGACTGATTTCGGGACAGGTTCCGTTTTACTGTGAAATAAATCACGTTGGGATTTTGTTGACTATGCGCATAATAAGCAATTGCGGTCGTCAGTTTATGGACTAATATATAGAGACTAGTGAACAAGCTACGCGTTCCGAGTGAAAGATGTCCCTACCCACAGGTATTAGGCACAATTTTTGTTTTTAAATTTAATAAAAATCTCTTTTTATTAAAAAATTTTGGTGCCAAATACCTGTGTCGCTACCATTCGTATTTTGCCGCTATAAATAGCTCCTGCAGTATGACGTCACAGCGCACAAATAGTTTTACGATTGACAGCGTATATCATGTCAGTTTCATTTTCACAGAAGCTGCTTGCAATTCTAGGAAATACTTTATTCAATTCTCCTTGCTATCTATTATTGGTCAATGCATAGATGTTTTGTAGTGTTTAGATTCATCGGAATCTTATTGTATAAATTTGTAAACAATAACTAGTAGCTTGTTCATTTATATATAATCTTCAATCAGACGGCAGTCTTATGTGCGTAATTAGTTGATTGATTATCTGGATACCATCAACAGAATTAATGCACCCACGGAAATGATTGACTTGCGTAATATATACGTAGCTTTGGTTGCTTTGTGAGACTCTTATGTGCAAGGAAATTGCTACTTTTCAGTGTCAAATAACAAAATTTTCGCCCGACGGGACGAACCATGGTCGTCCCGTCGCGTTATGTGTTTCCCCAATACGGACTCATTAATTTTCCCCTCGCGGAAACCCTGGTTGATTACACTAGCATACATGTGGTTTAGCTGTGGGTTGATTACACTAACATACATGTGGTTTAGCTGTGGGTTTATTACACTAGCATACATGTGGTTTAGCTGTGGGTTGATTACACTAGCATACATTGTGGTTTAGTTGTGGGTTGATTACACTAGCATACATGTGGTTTAGCTGTGGGTTGATTACACTAGCATACATTGTGGTTTAGCTGTGGTTTGATTACACTACCATACATGTGGTTTAGCTGTGGGTTGATTACACTAGCTTACATGTGGTTTAGCTGTGGGTTGATTACACTAGCATACATGTGGTTTAGCTGTGGGTTGATTACACTAGCATACATGGTCATTGTATTATTAAAATATTGATTTATATGTATTTTTCAACTCATTATGAAAGAATTTCTAACAATTGGCCATATGCAGATATTTTACCTGCAGCCGTTAATTTCACTTATTATTACACGCTTGTTCCTAGAAGTACAGTGTTATTGCTGTTCCATATTTACAAATCAGTATGGAACGTACGTTCCATATGCATCTCGTTGATGTAAAATGACATACATGATGTTCGCCTCAACCATGAAACTGGAACTATTTAAGTAAAAGAATCATCACAGATGACAAACACGCCCTGTATGAGCCTAAATTAACCTTCTAATCCTGTATTTTTAATGCACGGATTCTAGGACGCGAAGCGTGTAATAAACACAGAATGACACGATGTGTAATGGGTTTGTCGATACGGCACTCGTGCTATCGCGGAGGAAAGATCTCGAGGCGCAAGCGCCTCTCGTTCTATCCTTCTGCGACAGCACTCGTGCCATATCGACAAACCCATTTATACATCGTGTCGTTCTGTGTATTTATTCCTCTAACTAAGCAAGTGTTTCTGTTTCCAGATAAGCTGGGTAATGAAGAGGAAGATAAAGTCTCATTGGTCAGTGACTTGGAGTCCATCATCACGTACTACTGTAAATCAAAGGACCTCGCATATGCTCGAGACAATGGCTGGCTGGATGTCATACAGCCTCTACTAGCTCTCAAACTTACACGATCTGAGCTATACAACTGCTTCTACGCTCTACAAAACAGATATATATCAAGGTATTTGTTAGTCTGGGGTTTGTGCTACAGTAGTTACTGACCAAGGGTGCACTTATTCGGGGTTGGTCAAATCCCAGTCTCGTTTGAATTACACATTTTCAGCCAATATTAATCAATACCACTGGTTTTTATTCATTGTTGATGCATTCTATTTCCAGAACTTCAACATAAATTCCAGAACTTTTTGCGTAAAATCCACCAAATTGCTCGTATTTCGAAAATTTTATCCACACCTTGAGTTTGTCTGCTTTAAACGTGATTCACCACATGCGCATAATCAGATGACCTCTGTGACAGATAAATACAAAACTATTGACATATTTCTTCCCCCTTACATTTCATAAAAAAGCCATTATAGAGAATGCTGACAGGCCTCCATTTACACTGAGTGGCCTCAAATCAGTTGGGCAGTGTGAAAAATGTGTCTATGCCATCCCTGTCAACATGTGAACCACTATTCTATTAACCCTTTGATGACTGCGCTTCCTGAATTATTGCAAAAAGTCCGGGGGCCAATGCTTACTTTTGTATATGCAAGTCGACCATAGGTCGCTTCTCTTATATAAGAGAATGAATTGGCCTAACTAATTTTATATAATCTACCATATATTTTGAGACTTCCGTATATATATGTATATATGTGTGTATATCCTTTATAGACTCGAAAACGGCTCCACCGATTGAGCCCAAACTTCCTATCTAAGGGTAAAAACACACGGGAATGGTCATCGGACCATTCGCGAGCCCGTGCGAACACACCTTCACCCTTCAACTGCCACTGCAATGGGGATTGATGGGTTAATGAGTTAATGATTAAAGAGTGTTCGTATCTGCGGTGTCGTTGTTAAAGAGCGTTACATCGGAAATATGCATGCATTTCCATTGCATAGAACTTGCTTCTACGAATCTTCCCAAGGCTGGCGAAATTGTTAATAAATGCGTTTATGTCTCTTCGATAATTGCCTAATACAATTAAAGCGTGGAGTCTGTCCATTTTCCCATGAAAAATCGTATTCTAGGACCACCGGGTTCGAGATATTTTATTCTTTCCGATATCGTCATTTTTGTCACTCGAAATCACTCGATTCGTCGTCAATTCATCCCTTGTGAGGCCTTCTAAAATTATGTCTTCACTTCCCAGTTATGCCCCAGGGTGTGGACTATGAGGAGAGTTTTATTGGAAGTCATAAGATATTTTGTATTGCCCTGGAACAATACTTTTGAGTTGATTCCATCGCATCGCATCGCATCGCGTAAAATACTTGCCGAAATTTTACAGTTACTTCGCCTACATCATAGTGTGATTCTTATGTCTGTGTCCAGACATGTAAAATACATTGTAATTTTCAGCAGCAGGGGGGGCTACCATATCAATAATTTGGTAATTTTTGAGTTTGTCCGTAATCATACCGTTATTGACGTCATCGCCGAGAGGCTTTATCTGTATGACGTCACATAAGCGTGCTGCTTTAACGGGTGACGTCATTGACCATGTAGGACGTGTGGGTAGTGCCTGTACGGGGTTACCTTGAAAAACAAAAATTAATGGATCGACCAAAGCCATGGGACCAATGCCGCCAGTGGCGGGCTAATCTGCTAGTTTTTTATAATTGGTAAAGAATGTAAGAAAAAATAAGAAAATATTTTTTTTTTAAAAGAATGTAAGAAATAATGATAAAAAATTGTTAAAGAATGTGAGAACAAATTACAAAAATTGATAAAGAATGTAAGAAAAAATGATAAAAAAAATGATAAAATTGTTAAACAATGTAAGAAAAAATTATAAAATTGTTAAAAAGAATATAAGATAAAATGATAAAAATTGTTATAGAATGTAAGAAAAAACTAACAAATGATAAAAAAAATTAAAGAATGAAAGAAAAAATTATAAATTTTTTTATAAAAATTGTTAAAGAATGTAAGAAAATTTTATTAAAAATTGTTAGGCCAATGCATTCTCTTATATATATGCGGGGCGACCTATGGTCAACTCGCATATATAAGAGATTGCATTGGCACATGATCTTTAATGTTGCACCAATGCAGCTCCCTTCATGAAAGGGTTAACCGGACTCACTTGTTTAGATTCTAAGTTTTAGAATGCTATATCTCCTATTGTTGAATTACAGAGACTACGAGAAGAATGGAAAACCATTTCACTTGTTCCGGTTGCTGCTGTTATATCATGATCCTGTTCTATGCTCATTCCTTGATACAAAAAGAATCACACCTGACATGTATTGCCATATATGGGTAAGCTCAGAAATCTTTTCTTTCGGATAATCATTTCTTGTTAAAATTTATTTAATAGCTCATTGATATTGTTAAAGTGATGTGGAACACTCTGCTGAAGTGCTTGATTGAATGGGAATACAGAATAGAGTAATTATTGTCATAACTTATATCCATATTGGCCACAAGAATGTCATTCTTATATAAATTATAGTCCGAGACTCTGATTGGTTTTAATCATAGGCAATGAAAATTTGTCCTAAATTAATGAGTAAATTTTTACAATTGTGTGGAGTTCACAGACGTTTTTAGCTCACCTGAGACGAAGTCTCCGGTGGAGCTATAGTCATCACTCCTCGTCCGTCGTCCGTCCGTCGCACCTTCGTACCGTCCGTCCGTCGAGCCGTCCGTCTGTCAAGAATCGTCTTCTTCTCCAGAACTATAGAACTGAATGGGTTCATATTTGGTGTGGTTGATCCCTAGGTGACTCACATTCAGATTTGTTCAAATGAGGTCACCACGTCGATTAGTTGCGAAACCAGGGCCATAACTCTATTCCTCCATAGTAATTCTTAGAACGACTTCTTTTCCAGAACTATAAGGCCAAATGGGTTCATATTTGGTGTGGATGTTCCCTAGGTGACTCACATTCAGATTTGTTCAAATGAGGTCACCTGGTCGATTAGTTGCGAAACCAGGGCACTATAGGGCCGAATGGGTTCATATTTGGTGTGGATGTTCCCCAGGTGACTCGCATTCAGATTTGTTCAAATGAGATCACCAAGTCAAATAGTTGCGAAGCCAGAGCCATAACTCTTTCCCTCCATAGTAATTCGTAAAACAGCTTCTTCTCAAATACCATCATGCCGAATGGGTTCATATTTGATATGAAGGGCCCATGTGTGACTGGGGTTCAGATTTGTTCAAATGAGGTCACTGGGTCAAATAAGGGCGGGGCCAGGGACATAACTAAAAAAAATAAAAAATTATAGATTGAACTACTTGCTCAATTTAACCAAAAAAAGAGATTTTCATCCTTTTTTTTAAATGTGAAATAATTTTTTTTGTTTTAAATTAAATTAAAAAAAAACTATCATGATTATAACACCCACTGGGGCACCCCGAATCACCCCACCAAATTTGGTTGAAATCAGTCCAGGTTCTGGTAAATCAGGAACAGACAGATTAGCCTTGCCATTTGAAGGGTCAAACACCCATATTACCTTGTAATTTCTCATTCCCAATGAAACTAAATTTGTTTGACAAGTCATGAATCACTATCAACAATAAGCTGAATATCAACAATATGCTTAATAAGTCAACACATGCCACACTCTCTGGCATGTGCTATGTGATGGTGAGATGGTGTTATCATGATAGGGTTTAATAAACAAATAAGAGATTTATGGGGAGAATGGTTATCTTTGTCATTCGTTTCAATTTAAATGAGCCATGTCTTTGTTCTTTGCAGTTGTATACTGAACAGATGTTACAATATTATTTGTATAGACCATTAACTCATTTTCACCTATGCCAATGATATGATATATTGAAATTACAAGATCAATGGATATACCCCATATATATGGATTATTAGCTTTATTTATAAGCTAACCACTTAATTTGGGGTGGGTGGCAAATTGGGGGGGGGGGTTCTGGTTTTGACTACCAACTTTACTGGAAAATATGTTGTAATTAGACCAACAAATTGCCAACTTTATGAGGGATGTCATATTGGAAATTTCCAACAGTTTGAGATCTTGAAAGTACCAGTTGTAAAATGTGTAGTGTGGTCCATTTGGGAGTTGACTGGCTATAAGTCAGGGGTTTGCTGTTGGAAATTTCAAGTTGAAAATCCCTCTTCCCCCCTGCCAGTCAAAGAAGACCCTCTAGCTATGTCCCTGCTTATAACTACTTGTTATAAAGTGATTTGACAAGTACTGACTATTGTAGTCATTTTTTAGACATACCACATCACATCCTCCCTCACCCCAATATCTGTCCCTCCCACCCACACTATAGCCAGATCCCTTCCCTGCACATAAAATATCCTTTTTTGACTACAGTACAGGCTATTTGACATTCAATGTTTAGATATCACTTTACCTTGTACAGCTGAGATATTATAAACTAATTATAGTAATTGGATTAAACTGCATTCATCTAATGGTTCCAACCAGTCTGCTGGGAATTGAGATAACTAATAGTTATCTCAATTCCCAGCAGACTGGTTGGAACCATTAGATGAATGCAGTTTAATCCAATGTTTTGGCTGCTGTTTTTAACAGTTTGACAGTTTTATTTTACTATTGGTATTAACCCTTTCATGATGGGAGCTGTGCTGGTGCAGCATTAAATACCCTGTATCAGTGCATTCTCTGATATATGTTAGTCACTCATTGGGAGCTTCACATATATATGAGAATGCACTGGCTTTCAAGGTCAAGGAAATAATGTCAGAACAATGTATTCTGTTATATATGTGAAGCTCAGTGTATAAATAAGAGAATGCATTCGCACAGGGTTTTTATCAAAATTTCGGGAAGTTCCAGTCATAGAAGGGTTAACCGACATATCTTTGTTTTATTTGCAAAGTCTTGATATATATGTTTATGTTTACTCACAACAGTGGGGCACAGATTTTTTTTCCTCAATTGAACATGGGGTGATTTTATTGCCTATTGAGTTGGTAGTCATGCATCCAAATAAATCACACATGTCCTATTCTCACAGGGATGTGCCCATAGACGATCGGGGTTGGGGGATGTTGGTTGCAGAATTGTTCAATGAGACGTAATTTTTTTCCCAAAACTAATTACACAAACTAAATAGAATTTAAAATAATAGACCATTGATTAAGAGAAGGGGGCTCCTAGTTTTTAAATTTACCAAATACTTATTATTTTATAACAAGATATGGGGTGGGTTCTGATGAGGAAAAAATTCCACTGAAAAAAAAAACTTGTTTGATAAATTTCTTTAAACTGACATGATTGGTATGGTTATTTAAAACCTTTCATACCTTTTGTCTGTTTTAACCTACTGTTTAATTTTTAAATTTGAGTATGAACTACCTGTAGAATCAGTTCCTGATAACATACACTTTTCATATTTAAAAAAATCTTCTGATGTATATTATTGCAACACAGTTTTGTCTTCCAACACACATACACAACATATGAACTAATTGAATTAAGAATGTGTATGTATGTCAATGTGAACACTTCAATTTCAAAGCTGAGTGTATAGTTCTAGCTACTTATTGTGAGGTAAATTTGACAAGTACTGACTCTTTTAGTCAGAATCCCAGTCTTCTAAGTCTTTAAAGTCTGATGAGTGACCCAGAGTCATTGACTGTCTTATTTCTGAAATGGTTTGACATAGCTAGAATTTTTTTTAATGTTAATTGAGTACCACATTCCTTCCTTTGGGAAAAGTGCCGTGGTATTCACTTATCAGTTTATATTAACTGAAATTAGCTCGCAATATATCTTTAACTAAATGCAATTCATATCACTGACATGAAGGGATTCATCCAAATAATATCAGCTTAAAGCAAGAACCCATTAATGTTACAGAGAGTCTATCTAACTACAATGTTAGACACACTAAACATAGGCCAAGTCCTCTCGGTCCTCAACAGCTTGGGAAATTGGTTGTGTTGACACTGTTTTTTGGAACGAGTCCCGTCCCGTTTCTCTTCAATAGCGGACATTCATTCAAAAGATATATTACATATACATATGGAGCCTGGGCATTGTCGTAAGCGCCTGCATGTGATTAATCATTTGACATGTCCAAGATTAATCTGTCCACAAAATGATATATCATTTATCGTGATAGAAAAAGGTATAGTGATGATACGATCATTTAATGCATTGTTTACATGCATTTTCTGATAGCGCGACAAATCAAAATTCACTGAAAAACAAGGCTTTGTTTACTTATAAATCTCGTTGCTTTGACATTTAACGGACCTCTGATATGCGCATGTTTGATATCATCATGCTTGGGAAAGGTTTCCCTCTATGTTCATGTGCAAAGCTTCCATTTGACCTAATCCGAAGACATACAAGCAAGATAACTCACTCCCACGATTCTGGGTGTAAAGTCTGTTATAGAAGAGTAACGGGATGGGACTCAACAGCATCAACCCAACCGATATCCCAAGCTGTTGTGGACCGAGAAAACTTCTTCTAACTCCCAGCAATAAGTATACATAAGTAGTCATACAAAGCAATCAAGCGATGCCCATAGTTTGTGTCACACATTTATCATGCATCAGAAACTGACAGCTTGTGAGAACAATAGATCGTGGTATTTTATTACATGTACTGTAAGCACTATTGCTACCATGTGCCAAGCCAAATACGGATTAATAGTGTTCAGTGAACTGCGAAACATCATGTCAGCTACCGGGTATAGTGTTTGTTGTTATTTAATCCCATTATGATCATTGTTTAGAGTTGGATGTCATACAATCTGGGCAATGCTATTAATTTATATAATTAAAACTTTGATAAAGATGGGGAATGATTTCAAATCCATTGCGGAAATATTTTGTGTACTATGTGTAAAATATTTCTTCTCTCAATTCGCTTTTTATTGTCTTGTCTTCAAGGAACAGGAAGTTATAAAAAAATCACGTGTTCAGAACTTCAGATGAGTGTGCTGTATCATTATTTGTTTATTTGATAAAACAAAACATTAAATTAAAGTAATTTTATCAAGCAATTTATTTCCCAAATAAATGTGTTGCATTCATGGAGTGTACACTGTAACTTAACTGTAGACCGAGGGTGTAGTCCTGTACTGTTCTGTAATTCTAACCTTGGCCAATTAGACATTGTGAATCTAACATGTTTAGATCAATCTCTATAATTCTCACTTCTCAAGGTATGAGACCCTGTCGAGATATGATCTCAAATCGTGACCCAAGTATCGCGATACATATCATATCGCGGCATCAGTGTATCTTCCCACCACTAAAGTTGACAATCGTTATCTATAACGCTAATATCTCTGCAATGCCCCCACTGACATCTTCAACAGAATTAGTTCGCGCCTGATGATTCTACATCCCGCCCACCAACTAGAACTATTTCATAGAGCTTATGAACCCCATGCAATTCATTTCCTTGTTGGTAGGGGTGTGCAGCTCATTTGCATACCCATGTATCTGTCCCATTCAAATAACATGCCAACCGAAGATTGTACAATAATGGAAGTTCTCCTGGATACAACTCTAAAAATGCATTGGTCGAGTCAAAAATATTATATGCATGTCCAAAATAGATAATTGTGTTGACAGTACATATTATGTACTGTATATCAATATTATTGATTTACATAAAATATATATATATACTGTCAATGCAATATATATTGATTTATTGTGCTAAATGGAGCGAAAAACTAATATTTACGATATATCCACTTATGTTCATATTTGGTTTTGAATAGAGTTGTACATCTATAGACCTACAATATTACCGGCATGCTTTCGCCTCATGATTAATGACAAAGTCGCAAGCTACATGAACTTGAACCGTGTCAAGGGGCATGGTTTTGGACTTTTTTTTTTAGACAGAATATGTATATGTCTCGTTTATCAAGATTTATCTAATTTTTTCACTTGTATAAAAGTAATTCCTTTTTGTGTATTTTAAAACTCTGTTTTAAGTTAATTAAATGGACCATTAAGCATGACTGCTCTAGCATGAAATAATCAGTGGCTGTTTCAAATGTTGTTGGCAGAATTTCTTCTGGCACATTTTCACTTTTCATCATTTTGTTTTGTAGTTCAGAAGTTTGTACTCTGCCATATGTGATTTGCGGATCATTCAGAAGATGTGGGACGTGTATTTCCAACACGCAGATCCATTCCTTGTGTTCTTCCTCGGCCTAGTCATTCTTATCAATGCCAAGTAAGTTTTACTCTTTAAAACGTTTACTGCTTAAAGTCAGACAATCTGCAATGATCCCAACTTGGATTACCACAACCATTTTACGAGCTCAACTGATTTGAGTAAACTTGACAAAAAAATAAAGTTTGAGCTATTGCCATGGGTTGTCTTCCGTCGTCCATGCATCTGTCCATTCATTAACAATTACCTTTGGCACACCCTACAGGCCATATCCTTGATACGATCATCATATGGATCTTCGGGGTGACCTCTTCACATATTCTCAAAATAAGTGTCCCTCTCGCTTTGCAAAATGACAATCTACACGGTTCTTCTGTTAATTCAATGCAGTCGTAATATTACTCCAACACGGTTGTAATTTTCAATGCTGTTGAGGTAACCGTCAGCAAAATTTAACGCAACAAACTGTGGTCGAGATAATGGCCAATGCAACATAACACGGTGGAGGTGGTCGTAAACAAAACGGAATGGTGCCTTGGATTCCACTGTCTTGTTGATGATGTTTTGTCTGCTGAACAATATGACGTCCAGATATATTGTTATATAACGGCATTTTTTTAATCTGTCTTGTTGGCTTATAAAATTCATTAGTTTATAAAGAAACTGTCCATAGGTTCGTTTTATATTTGAGTAAGATTGTCCTTGTTTGGTTGAGGTTGTAATTTCATGTCGGTCAAGTAGCTTATACAGCTTGTTAAAAATTCCTAGAAAAAGCGACCACATGCTCGCACCTATATTTTACTTTGCGATTTTGGAGCTATATGCATTTGTAAATATACTTCAATATTTAAAGCATTCTGCAGGTGTAATTTTTCTCAGACATTATGCCCGAAAAGATTTTTGGGATCAGCTACCCGTAACTGAAGTTATGGGGATTCATGCGATTGAATATTTCATTAATGATTATGCAGTCTGACTCCTTAATCTTCCTTCATGTGACTTCATATGAGGGACTACTAGCAATACACAGTGTCAAACTTGAAAGCCTGTCGCAATTGGCTTTTATCTACTTATTGTTTCTACAGAAATGGCTTCTACAGAACTGAAAAGTTGTACATATGGGTGATTTGACATGGGGATCTTATTAGATATGTCCTGTTGACATCAGATGTTTTAAAGGGGAACCAATAATGAATTCAATTAAATAGTTAATTATATACCCAAAATAGATGCAATCTGGTCAGTGAAAATTGAAACATGTGGATAAATTGACCCGTAGAGTATAATGTGTTATATGCCGTTGATCTTAGATGACTTAAAGGGGTAAATATGAGCAATAAAGAGTGTTCCTTATGTAGAACAATTGTTACAGATGGGTCACCTGACCAGGGGAATGTTATGGGATGGGTGCATACTGGCTGAGAATAAAGCAGTACTTACTTACCTTTGATTTCCGATGACCTAAAAGGGGGTAATATATTAGATTATCAATACAGAGCATTATTATCAGTCTAGAAGATATGTGGGAAATTGGTGGTAAAACCATACAATGATAGCAAACGTATTAGTCAGAGGTTACATGTATGTCCAAAAAACAGCATCAACCCAACTGATATCCCAAGCTGTTGTGGACCGAGAATATTTGGTCTAGGCTGCCGGCAGCCCTCTTGTATATTGCTCTTTGCATGAATAAAACCTTTGGCACACCATACAGACCACATCCCTCATCCGATCATCACCAAACTTTATATGGATCTTCAGGGTGACTTCTAGATGAGAGCCTTCAAAAATAAATACCAACAAATAATCTTAGTCTTTGGAAAATATGTTTTAATATGCAAGAAGTCTTTCTGAGACTTTCCAAGATTGGAATGTACTTGAAAATATTATTTGTTCGAGTCAAAATAATATTTTGATGACATCGCAGTCTGTTAAGATGCTAGTCATCTTTTCAGTTTGACATTTATTTGTTTTTGACTAAAGTGTAATAACTTAGTCATAAGCTGGCAAATTGCCACAGGAGTGCAATATGTTGTTATTTTCTTTATTCAGAGAAAAGCTCATGGAGAACAAACTTGCTTCCAAAGAAGAACTTATCGGTAAGTTACATGAAACATGATTTTGTGTTTGTTTCAAGCCATGTGTAATCCAATTCGGTCTCCCCAGTTTATAGAATTAATTTCGGCTAAAACATTAAACAGTGTTTCTCTACTTATTTAGCAGCCTTAGTCTTTTACTGACCTTATCATCTGAACATCCATAAAAATGAATAGACCATTGCAATGTATATATTTTAGAACTGAATGGAAGACATATGTTCAAAATTGAATTGAAGGATTCATGATGAAAAGAACCTTGGCATTCATAGCTACTTCAGATTGTTTTCAGCTAAACCAGAAATATACATGCTCAAAATATCTGGTCTCCAATTATTATATGAGCTTATGGGAGCTGTCGTATTTAGACAAATGGAGTTATGGTTCCTTTTGTATGACATCAGCATGGTTCGTGCTGCCAAAAAATTTATTTGGCAAAAACAAATTTCAAATTTTGGCAATTGGTTTTCTAATTCTTTTATGTGAACGACCTAGTTAGAAAACAGCATTGAAAGTGGATTATCTATTACGTGTGCCGACTTACAAACAGTACACAGGGAAACCCGTTTGACACCTGTTAAGAATGCCGGCTGATACGGACCCTGGCTCTTACGGACCCTGGCTCTTACGGACCCTGGCTTTTACGGACCACCGGCTGATACGGACCCTGGCTTATACGGACCCTCGGCTTATACGGACCCTAGCTGGCTCATACGGACCTCAATTAAAATAAACAATTTTATTTTTTATGTTTATTTAAATAAAATCAAAATACTGACAACATACATACTGAGATAACAAAAAATCTGATAACAAAAATGGAACAACGTTACATCAGACGAACATTATCTAAATTGGGGCGTACAGCTTGGCGGCTTCTTTCAGTAGTTTGCTGGCAGTTATCCTCATCGATGAGTAGTAGCTGTGTGCTCTCAAGTAGAACATTCAGGTTCAATGCAGTCATTGTGGAATTATGCCAGTCAAAAATAAATCAGTTGAATATATACCAGTTGTGTTTTTACTAACATGTTTTCATAACAAATCAAACTCATTGGATTCATACTGATCACCATTCACTGACCATTCATCATCGCGTGTCTGTTAATAAAACAATATAAGGGATCACACACGAGTGTGTATACAACGGACAATAAATCAGTTGAAACAAGTTGTGTTTTTACTAACATGTTTTCGTAACAAATCAAACTCAGTGGATTCATCCTGATCACCATTCACTGACCATTTATCACCGCGTGTCTGTTTATACAACGACATAAAGGGATCACACGCGCGTGTTTATACAACGATGAAGAGATTAATTAACGCGACTCAATAAATGCTTTTTCAAGCCAGAACATCACCAAAATTCTCAATTAATACAGATATATGTGTGAAAATACAATCATAATTATATATTAAATTCATAAATATAAGTTTGAAAAAAAACGAAAAAATCGGTTAAATTCATAAATATAAGTTTGAAAATCACCAAAAAAATCACAAAAATTCTCAATTAATACAGATATATGTGTGAAGTGACAATCATAATTATATATTAAATTCATAAATATAAGTTTGAAAATTGCATATTTTAATTGAGCCGGGATCCGTATAAGCCAGGGTCCGTATCAGCCGGTGGTCCGTAAAAGCCAGGGTCCGTAAGAGCCAGGGTCCGTAAGAGCCAGGGTCCGTATAAGCCGCATACCCCTGTATCAACCTAGTGGCCAGAAAATGATATGTAATGTTCTTTAGTTTTCACAAATCGGTAATGTCTTCTTTCTGCCATAATATAACTTTTATGAAACAGTTAAATCGACCATCGTTAAAATAAGTGGCAGTCAGAAAAAAGCTTGCTTAAAGGGGTACTGTATCTGTGGACTCATATATTCATTTTCATTATAATTACCTTGTTTGCATCATTCATAGAGCACATGAGTGTGTTTTGCCATAATCCATGGCGCAAATTCATTCATTTGTTGCATATATTCTGTTGAATATAAAAGGAGATGGTGCCATAAATAGCCGGATTTAGTGTACAGTACCCCTTTAAGCTTTTATCAAAGAGTTAAATCGACCATGGTTAAAATATATGGAAGTCAGAAAAAAGCGTGGTTCTGACAGTTTGCATTGATGAGGTAATTTGTTTGTAACAGGCTGTAAGTTATCTTTCATTGATGAGGGTACATGTAATTTGTTTGTTACAGGCTGTAAGTTCTCTTACATTGATGTGGGTACATGTAATTTGTTTGTAACAGGCTGTAAGTTCTCTTACATTGATGAGGGTACATGTAATTTGTTTGTAACAGGCTGTAAGTTCTCTTACATTGATGAGGGTATACGTAATTTGTTTGTAACAGGCTGTAAGTTCTCTTACATTGATGAGGGTACATGTAATTTGTTTGTAACAGGCTGTAAGTTCTCTTACATTGATGTGGGTACATGTAATTTGTTTGTAACAGGCTGTAAGTTCTCTTACATTGATGAGGGTATACGTAATTTGTTTGTAACAGGCTGTAAGTTCTCTTACATTGATGAGGGTACATGTAATTTGTTTGTAACAGGCTGTAAGTTCTCTTACATTGATGAGGGTATACGTAATTTGTTTGTAACAGGCTGTAAGTTCTCTTACATTGATGAGGGTACATGTAATTTGTTTGTAACAGGCTGTAAGTTCTCTTACATTGATGAGGGTACACGTAATTTGTTTGTAACAGGCTGTAAGTTCTCTTACATTGATGAGGGTACATGTAATTTGTTTGTAACAGGCTGTAAGTTCTCTTACATTGATGAGGGTACATGTAATTTGTTTGTAACAGGCTGTAAGTTCTCTTACATTGATGAGGGTACACGTAATTTGTTTGTAACAGGCTGTAAGTTCTCTTACATTGATGAGGGTACATGTAATTTGTTTGTAACAGGCTGTAAGTTATCTTACATTGATGAGGGTACATGTAATTTGTTTGTAACAGGCTGTAAGTTCTCTTACATTGATGAGGGTACACGTAATTTGTTTGTAACAGGCTGTAAGTTCTCTTACATTGATGAGGGTACATGTAATTTGATTGTAACAGGCTGTAAGTTCTCTTACATTGATGAGGGTATACGTAATTTGATTGTAACAGGCTGTAAGTTCTCTTTCATTGATGTGGGTATACGTAATTTGTTTGTAACAGGCTGTAAGTGCTCTTACATTGATGAGGGTACATGTAATTTGTTTGTAACAGGCTGTAAGTTCTCTTACATTGATGAGGGTACATGTAATTTATTTGTAACAGGCTGTAAGTTCTCTTACATTGATGTGGGTACATGTAATTTATTTGTAACAGGCTGTAAGTTCTCTTACATTGATGAGGGTACATGTAATTTATTTGTAACAGGCTGTAAGTTCTCTTACATTGATGTGGGTACATGTAATTTATTTGTAACAGGCTGTAAGTTCTCTTACATTGATGAGGGTACATGTAATTTGTTTGTAACAGGCTGTAAGTTCTCTTACATTGATGAGGGTACATGTAATTTATTTGTAACAGGCTGTAAGTTCTCTTACATTGATGTGGGTACACGTAATTTATTTGTAACAGGCTGTAAGTTCTCTTACATTGATGTGGGTACATGTAATTTATTTGTAACAGGCTGTAAGTTCTCTTACATTGATGAGGGTACACGTAATTTGTTTGTAACAGGCTGTAAGTTATCTTTCATTGATGAGGGTATACGTAATTTGATTGTAACAGGCTGTAAGTTCTCTTTCATTGATGTGGGTACATGTAATTTATTTGTAACAGGCTGTAAGTTCTCTTACATTGATGAGGGTACACGTAATTTGTTTGTAACAGGCTGTAAGTTATCTTTCATTGATGAGGGTATACGTAATTTGATTGTAACAGGCTGTAAGTTCTCTTTCATTGATGTGGGTACATGTAATTTATTTGTAACAGGCTGTAAGTTCTCTTACATTGATGAGGGTATACGTAATTTGATTGTAACAGGCTGTAAGTTCTCTTTCATTGATGTGGGTACATGTAATTTATTTGTAACAGGCTGTAAGTTCTCTTACATTGATGTGGGTACATGTAATTTGATTGTAACAGGCTGTAAGTTCTCTTACATTGATGAGGGTACATGTAATTTATTTGTAACAGGCTGTAAGTTCTCTTACATTGATGTGGGTACACGTAATTTATTTGTAACAGGCTGTAAGTTCTCTTACATTGATGTGGGTACATGTAATTTATTTGTAACAGGCTGTAAGTTCTCTTACATTGATGAGGGTACACGTAATTTGATTGTAACATGCTGTAAGTTATCTTTCATTGATGAGGGTATACGTAATTTGATTGTAACAGGCTGTAAGTTCTCTTTCATTGATGTGGGTACATGTAATTTATTTGTAACAGGCTGTAAGTTCTCTTACATTGATGAGGGTACACGTAATTTGTTTGTAACAGGCTGTAAGTTATCTTTCATTGATGAGGGTATACGTAATTTGATTGTAACAGGCTGTAAGTTCTCTTTCATTGATGTGGGTACATGTAATTTATTTGTAACAGGCTGTAAGTTCTCTTACATTGATGAGGGTATACGTAATTTGATTGTAACAGGCTGTAAGTTCTCTTTCATTGATGTGGGTACATGTAATTTATTTGTAACAGGCTGTAAGTTCTCTTACATTGATGTGGGTACATGTAATTTATTTGTAACAGGCTGTAAGTTCTCTTACATTGATGAGGGTACACGTAATTTGTTTGTAACAGGCTGTAAGTTATCTTTCATTGATGAGGGTATACGTAATTTGTTTGTAACAGGCTGTAAGTTCTCATACATTGATGAGGGTACATGTAATTTGTTTGTAACAGGCTGTAAGTTCTCTTACATTGATGAGGGTACATGTAATTTGTTTGTAACAGGCTGTAAGTTCTCTTACATTGATGAGGGTACATGTAATTTGTTTGTAACAGGCTGTAAGTTCTCTTACATTGATGAGGGTACATGTAATTTGTTTGTAACAGGCTGTAAGTTCTCTTACATTGATGAGGGTACACGTAATTTGTTTGTAACAGGCTGTAAGTTCTCTTACATTGATGAGGGTACACGTAATTTGTTTGTAACAGGCTGTAAGTTCTCTTACATTGATGAGGGTACATGTAATTTGTTTGTAACAGGCTGTAAGTTCTCTTACATTGATGAGGGTACATGTAATTTGTTTGTAACAGGCTGTAAGTTCTCTTACATTGATGAGGGTACATGTAATTTGTTTGTAACAGGCTGTAAGTGCTCTTACATTGATGTGGGTACGTGTAATTTGTTTGTAACAGGCTGTAAGTTCTCTTACATTGATGAGGGTACATGTAATTTGTTTGTAACAGGCTGTAAGTTCTCTTACATTGATGTGGGTACATGTAATTTGTTTGTAACAGGCTGTAAGTTCTCTTACATTGATGAGGGTACACGTAATTTGTTTGTAACAGGCTGTAAGTTATCTTACATTGATGTGGGTACATGTAATTTGTTTGTAACAGGCTGTAAGTTCTCTTACATTGATGAGGGTACACGTTATTTGTTTGTAACAGGCTGTAAGTTATCTTACATTGATGTGGGTACATGTAATTTGTTTGTAACAGGCTGTAAGTTCTCTTACATTGATGTGGGTACATGTAATTTGTTTGTAACAGGCTGTAAGTTCTCTTACATTGATGAGGGTACATGTAATTTGTTTGTAACAGGCTGTAAGTTATCTTACATTGATGAGGGTACATGTAATTTGTTTGTAACAGGCTGTAAGTTCTCTTACATTGATGAGGGTACACGTAATTTGTTTGTAACAGGCTGTAAGTTATCTTACATTGATGTGGGTACATGTAATTTGTTTGTAACAGGCTGTAAGTTCTCTTACATTGATGAGGGTACACGTAATTTGTTTGTAACAGGCTGTAAGTTCTCTTACATTGATGAGGGTACATGTAATTTGTTTGTAACAGGCTGTAAGTTCTCTTACATTGATGAGGGTACACGTAATTTGTTTGTAACAGGCTGTAAGTTCTCTTACATTGATGAGGGTATACGTAATTTGTTTGTAACAGGCTGTAAGTTATCTTACATTGATGTGGGTACATGTAATTTGTTTGTAACAGGCTGTAAGTTCTCTTACATTGATGAGGGTACACGTAATTTGTTTGTAACAGGCTGTAAGTTCTCTTACATTGATGAGGGTACACGTAATTTGTTTGTAACAGGCTGTAAGTTCTGATGTAATTTATTTGTAACAGGCTGTAAGTTCTCTTACATTGATGTGGGTACATGTAATTTATTTGTAACAGGCTGTAAGTTCTCTTACATTGATGAGGGTACATGTAATTTGTTTGTAACAGGCTGTAAGTTCTCTTACATTGATGAGGGTACATGTAATTTATTTGTAACAGGCTGTAAGTTCTCTTACATTGATGTGGGTACACGTAATTTATTTGTAACAGGCTGTAAGTTCTCTTACATTGATGTGGGTACATGTAATTTATTTGTAACAGGCTGTAAGTTCTCTTACATTGATGAGGGTACACGTAATTTGTTTGTAACAGGCTGTAAGTTATCTTTCATTGATGAGGGTATACGTAATTTGATTGTAACAGGCTGTAAGTTCTCTTTCATTGATGTGGGTACATGTAATTTATTTGTAACAGGCTGTAAGTTCTCTTACATTGATGAGGGTACACGTAATTTGTTTGTAACAGGCTGTAAGTTATCTTTCATTGATGAGGGTATACGTAATTTGATTGTAACAGGCTGTAAGTTCTCTTTCATTGATGTGGGTACATGTAATTTATTTGTAACAGGCTGTAAGTTCTCTTACATTGATGAGGGTATACGTAATTTGATTGTAACAGGCTGTAAGTTCTCTTTCATTGATGTGGGTACATGTAATTTATTTGTAACAGGCTGTAAGTTCTCTTACATTGATGTGGGTACATGTAATTTGATTGTAACAGGCTGTAAGTTCTCTTACATTGATGAGGGTACATGTAATTTATTTGTAACAGGCTGTAAGTTCTCTTACATTGATGTGGGTACACGTAATTTATTTGTAACAGGCTGTAAGTTCTCTTACATTGATGTGGGTACATGTAATTTATTTGTAACAGGCTGTAAGTTCTCTTACATTGATGAGGGTACACGTAATTTGATTGTAACATGCTGTAAGTTATCTTTCATTGATGAGGGTATACGTAATTTGATTGTAACAGGCTGTAAGTTCTCTTTCATTGATGTGGGTACATGTAATTTATTTGTAACAGGCTGTAAGTTCTCTTACATTGATGAGGGTACACGTAATTTGTTTGTAACAGGCTGTAAGTTATCTTTCATTGATGAGGGTATACGTAATTTGATTGTAACAGGCTGTAAGTTCTCTTTCATTGATGTGGGTACATGTAATTTATTTGTAACAGGCTGTAAGTTCTCTTACATTGATGAGGGTATACGTAATTTGATTGTAACAGGCTGTAAGTTCTCTTTCATTGATGTGGGTACATGTAATTTATTTGTAACAGGCTGTAAGTTCTCTTACATTGATGTGGGTACATGTAATTTATTTGTAACAGGCTGTAAGTTCTCTTACATTGATGAGGGTACACGTAATTT
Organism: Siphonodentalium dalli; assembly: GCA_032622095.1. NCBI lineage: Eukaryota > Metazoa > Mollusca > Scaphopoda > Gadilida > Siphonodentaliidae > Siphonodentalium > Siphonodentalium dalli. Next base: position 53,637,138 of record CP136068.1, read on the forward strand.
GTTTGTAACAGGCTGTAAGTTATCTTTCATTGATGAGGGTATACGTAATTTGTTTGTAACAGGCTGTAAGTTCTCATACATTGATGAGGGTACATGTAATTTGTTTGTAACAGGCTGTAAGTTCTCTTACATTGATGAGGGTACATGTAATTTGTTTGTAACAGGCTGTAAGTTCTCTTACATTGATGAGGGTACATGTAATTTGTTTGTAACAGGCTGTAAGTTCTCTTACATTGATGAGGGTACATGTAATTTGTTTGTAACAGGCTGTAAGTTCTCTTACATTGATGAGGGTACACGTAATTTGTTTGTAACAGGCTGTAAGTTCTCTTACATTGATGAGGGTACACGTAATTTGTTTGTAACAGGCTGTAAGTTCTCTTACATTGATGAGGGTACATGTAATTTGTTTGTAACAGGCTGTAAGTTCTCTTACATTGATGAGGGTACATGTAATTTGTTTGTAACAGGCTGTAAGTTCTCTTACATTGATGAGGGTACATGTAATTTGTTTGTAACAGGCTGTAAGTGCTCTTACATTGATGTGGGTACGTGTAATTTGTTTGTAACAGGCTGTAAGTTCTCTTACATTGATGAGGGTACATGTAATTTGTTTGTAACAGGCTGTAAGTTCTCTTACATTGATGTGGGTACATGTAATTTGTTTGTAACAGGCTGTAAGTTCTCTTACATTGATGAGGGTACACGTAATTTGTTTGTAACAGGCTGTAAGTTATCTTACATTGATGTGGGTACATGTAATTTGTTTGTAACAGGCTGTAAGTTCTCTTACATTGATGAGGGTACACGTTATTTGTTTGTAACAGGCTGTAAGTTATCTTACATTGATGTGGGTACATGTAATTTGTTTGTAACAGGCTGTAAGTTCTCTTACATTGATGTGGGTACATGTAATTTGTTTGTAACAGGCTGTAAGTTCTCTTACATTGATGAGGGTACATGTAATTTGTTTGTAACAGGCTGTAAGTTATCTTACATTGATGAGGGTACATGTAATTTGTTTGTAACAGGCTGTAAGTTCTCTTACATTGATGAGGGTACACGTAATTTGTTTGTAACAGGCTGTAAGTTATCTTACATTGATGTGGGTACATGTAATTTGTTTGTAACAGGCTGTAAGTTCTCTTACATTGATGAGGGTACACGTAATTTGTTTGTAACAGGCTGTAAGTTCTCTTACATTGATGAGGGTACATGTAATTTGTTTGTAACAGGCTGTAAGTTCTCTTACATTGATGAGGGTACACGTAATTTGTTTGTAACAGGCTGTAAGTTCTCTTACATTGATGAGGGTATACGTAATTTGTTTGTAACAGGCTGTAAGTTATCTTACATTGATGTGGGTACATGTAATTTGTTTGTAACAGGCTGTAAGTTCTCTTACATTGATGAGGGTACACGTAATTTGTTTGTAACAGGCTGTAAGTTCTCTTACATTGATGAGGGTATACGTAATTTGTTTGTAACAGGCTGTAAGTTATCTTACATTGATGTGGGTACATGTAATTTGTTTGTAACAGGCTGTAAGTTCTCTTACATTGATGAGGGTACACGTAATTTGTTTGTAACAGGCTGTAAGTTCTCTTACATTGATGAGGGTATACGTAATTTGTTTGTAACAGGCTGTAAGTTATCTTACATTGATGTGGGTACATGTAATTTGTTTGTAACAGGCTGTAAGTTCTCTTACATTGATGAGGGTATACGTAATTTGTTTGTAACAGGCTGTAAGTTATCTTACATTGATGTGGGTACATGTAATTTGTTTGTAACAGGCTGTAAGTTCTCTTACATTGATGAGGGTATACGTAATTTGTTTGTAACAGGCTGTAAGTTATCTTACATTGATGTGGGTACATGTAATTTGTTTGTAACAGGCTGTAAGTTCTCTTACATTGATGAGGGTACATGTAATTTGTTTGTAACAGGCTGTAAGTTCTCTTACATTGATGAGGGTATACGTAATTTGTTTGTAACAGGCTGTAAGTTCTCTTACATTGATGAGGGTACACGTAATTTGTTTGTAACAGGCTGTAAGTTCTCTTACATTGATGTGGGTACACGTAATTTGTTTGTAACAGGCTGTAAGTTATCTTACATTGATGTGGGTACATGTAATTTGTTTGTAACAGGCTGTAAGTTCTCTTACATTGATGAGGGTACATGTAATTTGTTTGTAACAGGCTGTAAGTTCTCTTACATTGATGAGGGTATACGTAATTTGTTTGTAACAGGCTGTAAGTTCTCTTACATTGATGAGGGTACACGTAATTTGTTTGTAACAGGCTGTAAGTTCTCTTACATTGATGAGGGTACACGTAATTTGTTTGTAACAGGCTGTAAGTTCTCTTACATTGATGAGGGTACATGTAATTTGTTTGTAACAGGCTGTAAGTTCTCTTACATTGATGAGGGTACACGTAATTTGTTTGTAACAGGCTGTAAGTTATCTTACATTGATGTGGGTACATGTAATTTGATTGTAACAGGCTGTAAGTTCTCTTACATTGATGAGGGTACATGTAATTTGTTTGTAACAGGCTGTAAGTTCTCTTACATTGATGAGGGTACACGTAATTTGTTTGTAACAGGCTGTAAGTTCTCTTACATTGATGAGGGTATACGTAATTTGTTTGTAACAGGCTGTAAGTTCTCTTACATTGATGAGGGTACACGTAATTTGTTTGTAACAGGCTGTAAGTTCTCTTACATTGATGAGGGTACATGTAATTTGTTTGTAACAGGCTGTAAGTTCTCTTACATTGATGTGGGTACATGTAATTTGTTTGTAACAGGCTGTAAGTTCTCTTACATTGATGAGGGTACACGTAATTTGTTTGTAACAGGCTGTAAGTTCTCTTACATTGATGAGGGTACACGTAATTTGTTTGTAACAGGCTGTAAGTTCTCTTACATTGATGTGGGTACATGTAATTTGTTTGTAACAGGCTGTAAGTTCTCTTACATTGATGAGGGTACATGTAATTTGTTTGTAACAGGCTGTAAGTTCTCTTACATTGATGAGGGTATACGTAATTTGTTTGTAACAGGCTGTAAGTTCTCTTACATTGATGAGGGTACACGTAATTTGTTTGTAACAGGCTGTAAGTTCTCTTACATTGATGAGGGTATACGTAATTTGTTTGTAACAGGCTGTAAGTTCTCTTACATTGATGAGGGTACACGTAATTTGTTTGTAACAGGCTGTAAGTTCTCTTACATTGATGAGGGTATACGTAATTTGTTTGTAACAGGCTGTAAGTTCTCTTACATTGATGAGGGTACATGTAATTTGTTTGTAACAGGCTGTAAGTTCTCTTACATTGATGAGGGTACATGTAATTTGTTTGTAACAGGCTGTAAGTTCTCTTACATTGATGAGGGTATACGTAATTTGTTTGTAACAGGCTGTAAGTTCTCTTACATTGATGAGGGTATACGTAATTTGTTTGTAACAGGCTGTAAGTTCTCTTACATTGATGAGGGTACATGTAATTTGTTTGTAACAGGCTGTAAGTTCTCTTACATTGATGAGAGTACACGTAATTTATTTGTAACAGGCTGTAAGTTCTCTTACATTGATGTGGGTACATGTAATTTGTTTGTAACAGGCTGTAAGTTCTCTTACATTGATGAGGGTACACGTAATTTGTTTGTAACAGGCTGTAAGTTCTCTTACATTGATGAGGGTACATGTAATTTGTTTGTAACAGGCTGTAAGTTCTCTTACATTGATGAGGGTACACGTAATTTGTTTGTAACAGGCTGTAAGTTCTCTTACATTGATGAGGGTACACGTAATTTGTTTGTAACAGGCTGTAAGTTCTCTTACATTGATGAGGGTATACGTAATTTGTTTGTAACAGGCTGTAAGTTCTCTTACATTGATGAGGGTACATGTAATTTGTTTGTAACAGGCTGTAAGTTCTCTTACATTGATGAGGGTACACGTAATTTGTTTGTAACAGGCTGTAAGTTCTCTTACATTGATGAGGGTATACGTAATTTGTTTGTAACAGGCTGTAAGTTCTCTTACATTGATGAGGGTACACGTAATTTGTTTGTAACAGGCTGTAAGTTCTCTTACATTGATGAGGGTACATGTAATTTGTTTGTAACAGGCTGTAAGTTCTCTTACATTGATGAGGGTACACGTAATTTATTTGTAACAGGCTGTAAGTTCTCTTACATTGATGAGGGTACACGTAATTTGTTTGTAACAGGCTGTAAGTTCTCTTACATTGATGAGGGTACACGTACTTTGTTTGTAACAGGCTGTAAGTTCTCTTACATTGATGAGGGTATACGTAATTTGTTTGTAACAGGCTGTAAGTTCTCTTACATTGATGAGGGTATACGTAATTTGTTTGTAACAGGCTGTAAGTTCTCTTACATTGATGAGGGTACACGTAATTTATTTGTAACAGGCTGTAAGTTCTCTTACATTGATGTGGGTACACGTAATTTGTTTGTAACAGGCTGTAAGTTCTCTTACATTGATGAGGGTACACGTAATTTGTTTGTAACAGGCTGTAAGTTCTCTTACATTGATGAGGGTACACGTAATTTATTTGTAACAGGCTGTAAGTTATCTTACATTGATGAGGTAATTTGTTTGTAACAGGCTGTAAGTTCTCTTACATTGATGAGGGTACATGTAATTTGTTTGTAACAGGCTGTAAGTTCTCTTACATTGATGTGGGTACATGTAATTTATTTGTAACAGGCTGTAAGTTCTCTTACATTGATGTGGGTACATGTAATTTGTTTGTAACAGGCTGTAAGTTCTCTTACATTGATGAGGGTACATGTAATTTGTTTGTAACAGGCTGTAAGTTCTCTTACATTGATGAGGGTACATGTAATTTGTTTGTAACAGGCTGTAAGTTCTCTTACATTGATGAGGGTACATGTAATTTATTTGTAACAGGCTGTAAGTTCTCTTACATTGATGAGGGTACACGTAATTTGTTTGTAACAGGCTGTAAGTTCTCTTACATTGATGTGGGTACATGTAATTTGTTTGTAACAGGCTGTAAGTTCTCTTACATTGATGTGGGTACACGTAATTTGTTTGTAACAGGCTGTAAGTTCTCTTACATTGATGAGGGTATACGTAATTTATTTGTAACAGGCTGTAAGTTCTCTTACATTGATGTGGGTACATGTAATTTATTTGTAACAGGCTGTAAGTTCTCTTACATTGATGAGGGTACATGTAATTTGTTTGTAACAGGCTGTAAGTTCTCTTACATTGATGAGGGTACATGTAATTTGTTTGTAACAGGCTGTAAGTTCTCTTACATTGATGAGGGTACATGTAATTTATTTGTAACAGGCTGTAAGTTCTCTTACATTGATGAGGGTACACGTAATTTGTTTGTAACAGGCTGTAAGTTCTCTTACATTGATGTGGGTACATGTAATTTGTTTGTAACAGGCTGTAAGTTCTCTTACATTGATGTGGGTACACGTAATTTGTTTGTAACAGGCTGTAAGTTCTCTTACATTGATGAGGGTATACGTAATTTATTTGTAACAGGCTGTAAGTTCTCTTACATTGATGTGGGTACATGTAATTTATTTGTAACAGGCTGTAAGTTCTCTTACATTGATGTGGGTACATGTAATTTGTTTGTAACAGGCTGTAAGTTCTCTTACATTGATGAGGGTATACGTAATTTGTTTGTAACAGGCTGTAAGTTCTCTTACATTGATGTGGGTACATGTAATTTGTTTGTAACAGGCTGTAAGTTCTCTTACATTGATGTGGGTACACGTAATTTGTTTGTAACAGGCTGTAAGTTCTCTTACATTGATGAGGGTATACGTAATTTATTTGTAACAGGCTGTAAGTTCTCTTACATTGATGAGGGTACATGTAATTTGTTTGTAACAGGCTGTAAGTTCTCTTACATTGATGTGGGTACATGTAATTTGTTTGTAACAGGCTGTAAGTTCTCTTACATTGATGAGGGTACACGTAATTTGTTTGTAACAGGCTGTAAGTTCTCTTACATTGATGAGGGTACACGTAATTTGTTTGTAACAGGCTGTAAGTTCTCTTACATTGATGTGGGTACATGTAATTTGTTTGTAACAGGCTGTAAGTTCTCTTACATTGATGAGGGTACATGTAATTTGTTTGTAACAGGCTGTAAGTTCTCTTACATTGATGAGGGTATACGTAATTTGTTTGTAACAGGCTGTAAGTTCTCTTACATTGATGAGGGTACACGTAATTTGTTTGTAACAGGCTGTAAGTTCTCTTACATTGATGAGGGTATACGTAATTTGTTTGTAACAGGCTGTAAGTTCTCTTACATTGATGAGGGTACACGTAATTTGTTTGTAACAGGCTGTAAGTTCTCTTACATTGATGAGGGTATACGTAATTTGTTTGTAACAGGCTGTAAGTTCTCTTACATTGATGAGGGTACATGTAATTTGTTTGTAACAGGCTGTAAGTTCTCTTACATTGATGAGGGTACATGTAATTTGTTTGTAACAGGCTGTAAGTTCTCTTACATTGATGAGGGTATACGTAATTTGTTTGTAACAGGCTGTAAGTTCTCTTACATTGATGAGGGTATACGTAATTTGTTTGTAACAGGCTGTAAGTTCTCTTACATTGATGAGGGTACATGTAATTTGTTTGTAACAGGCTGTAAGTTCTCTTACATTGATGAGAGTACACGTAATTTATTTGTAACAGGCTGTAAGTTCTCTTACATTGATGTGGGTACATGTAATTTGTTTGTAACAGGCTGTAAGTTCTCTTACATTGATGAGGGTACACGTAATTTGTTTGTAACAGGCTGTAAGTTCTCTTACATTGATGAGGGTACATGTAATTTGTTTGTAACAGGCTGTAAGTTCTCTTACATTGATGAGGGTACACGTAATTTGTTTGTAACAGGCTGTAAGTTCTCTTACATTGATGAGGGTACACGTAATTTGTTTGTAACAGGCTGTAAGTTCTCTTACATTGATGAGGGTATACGTAATTTGTTTGTAACAGGCTGTAAGTTCTCTTACATTGATGAGGGTACATGTAATTTGTTTGTAACAGGCTGTAAGTTCTCTTACATTGATGAGGGTACACGTAATTTGTTTGTAACAGGCTGTAAGTTCTCTTACATTGATGAGGGTATACGTAATTTGTTTGTAACAGGCTGTAAGTTCTCTTACATTGATGAGGGTACACGTAATTTGTTTGTAACAGGCTGTAAGTTCTCTTACATTGATGAGGGTACATGTAATTTGTTTGTAACAGGCTGTAAGTTCTCTTACATTGATGAGGGTACACGTAATTTATTTGTAACAGGCTGTAAGTTCTCTTACATTGATGAGGGTACACGTAATTTGTTTGTAACAGGCTGTAAGTTCTCTTACATTGATGAGGGTACACGTACTTTGTTTGTAACAGGCTGTAAGTTCTCTTACATTGATGAGGGTATACGTAATTTGTTTGTAACAGGCTGTAAGTTCTCTTACATTGATGAGGGTATACGTAATTTGTTTGTAACAGGCTGTAAGTTCTCTTACATTGATGAGGGTACACGTAATTTATTTGTAACAGGCTGTAAGTTCTCTTACATTGATGTGGGTACACGTAATTTGTTTGTAACAGGCTGTAAGTTCTCTTACATTGATGAGGGTACACGTAATTTGTTTGTAACAGGCTGTAAGTTCTCTTACATTGATGAGGGTACACGTAATTTATTTGTAACAGGCTGTAAGTTATCTTACATTGATGAGGTAATTTGTTTGTAACAGGCTGTAAGTTCTCTTACATTGATGAGGGTACATGTAATTTGTTTGTAACAGGCTGTAAGTTCTCTTACATTGATGTGGGTACATGTAATTTATTTGTAACAGGCTGTAAGTTCTCTTACATTGATGTGGGTACATGTAATTTGTTTGTAACAGGCTGTAAGTTCTCTTACATTGATGAGGGTACATGTAATTTGTTTGTAACAGGCTGTAAGTTCTCTTACATTGATGAGGGTACATGTAATTTGTTTGTAACAGGCTGTAAGTTCTCTTACATTGATGAGGGTACATGTAATTTATTTGTAACAGGCTGTAAGTTCTCTTACATTGATGAGGGTACACGTAATTTGTTTGTAACAGGCTGTAAGTTCTCTTACATTGATGTGGGTACATGTAATTTGTTTGTAACAGGCTGTAAGTTCTCTTACATTGATGTGGGTACACGTAATTTGTTTGTAACAGGCTGTAAGTTCTCTTACATTGATGAGGGTATACGTAATTTATTTGTAACAGGCTGTAAGTTCTCTTACATTGATGTGGGTACATGTAATTTATTTGTAACAGGCTGTAAGTTCTCTTACATTGATGAGGGTACATGTAATTTGTTTGTAACAGGCTGTAAGTTCTCTTACATTGATGAGGGTACATGTAATTTGTTTGTAACAGGCTGTAAGTTCTCTTACATTGATGAGGGTACATGTAATTTATTTGTAACAGGCTGTAAGTTCTCTTACATTGATGAGGGTACACGTAATTTGTTTGTAACAGGCTGTAAGTTCTCTTACATTGATGTGGGTACATGTAATTTGTTTGTAACAGGCTGTAAGTTCTCTTACATTGATGTGGGTACACGTAATTTGTTTGTAACAGGCTGTAAGTTCTCTTACATTGATGAGGGTATACGTAATTTATTTGTAACAGGCTGTAAGTTCTCTTACATTGATGTGGGTACATGTAATTTATTTGTAACAGGCTGTAAGTTCTCTTACATTGATGTGGGTACATGTAATTTGTTTGTAACAGGCTGTAAGTTCTCTTACATTGATGAGGGTATACGTAATTTGTTTGTAACAGGCTGTAAGTTCTCTTACATTGATGTGGGTACATGTAATTTGTTTGTAACAGGCTGTAAGTTCTCTTACATTGATGTGGGTACACGTAATTTGTTTGTAACAGGCTGTAAGTTCTCTTACATTGATGAGGGTATACGTAATTTATTTGTAACAGGCTGTAAGTTCTCTTACATTGATGTGGGTACATGTAATTTGTTTGTAACAGGCTGTAAGTTCTCTTACATTGATGAGGGTACATGTAATTTGTTTGTAACAGGCTGTAAGTTCTCTTACATTGATGAGGGTACATGTAATTTGTTTGTAACAGGCTGTAAGTTCTCTTACATTGATGAGGGTACATGTAATTTGTTTGTAACAGGCTGTAAGTTCTCTTTCATTGATGTGGGTACATGTAATTTGTTTGTAACAGGCTGTAAGTTCTCTTACATTGATGAGGGTACATGTAATTTGTTTGTAACAGGCTGTAAGTTCTCTTACATTGATGAGGGTACACGTAATTTGTTTGTAACAGGCTGTAAGTTCTCTTACATTGATGAGGGTACACGTAATTTGTTTGTAACAGGCTGTAAGTTCTCTTACATTGATGTGGGTACATGTAATTTGTTTGTAACAGGCTGTAAGTTCTCTTACATTGATGAGGGTACACGTAATTTGTTTGTAACAGGCTGTAAGTTCTCTTACATTGATGAGGGTACATGTAATTTGTTTGCAATAGGCTGTAAGTTATCTTACATTGATGTGGGTACATGTAATTTGTTTGTAACAGGCTGTAAGTTCTCTTACATTGATGTGGGTACATGTAATTTGTTTGTAACAGGCTGTAAGTTCTCTTACATTGATGAGGGTACATGTAATTTGTTTGTAACAGGCTGTAAGTTCTCTTACATTGATGAGGGTACATGTAATTTGTTTGTAACAGGCTGTAAGTTCTCTTACATTGATGAGGGTACATGTAATTTGTTTGTAACAGGCTGTAAGTTCTCTTACATTGATGAGGGTACATGTAATTTGTTTGTAACAGGCTGTAAGTTCTCTTACATTGATGAGGGTACACGTAATTTGTTTGTAACAGGCTGTAAGTTCTCTTACATTGATGAGGGTACACGTAATTTGTTTATAACAGGCTGTAAGTTCTATTACATTGATGTGGGTACATGTAATTTATTTGTAACAGGCTGTAAGTTCTCTTACATTGATGTGGGTACATGTAATTTGTTTGTAACAGGCTGTAAGTTCTCTTACATTGATGAGGGTACATGTAATTTGTTTGTAACAGGCTGTAAGTTCTCTTACATTGATGAGGGTACATGTAATTTGTTTGTAACAGGCTGTAAGTTCTCTTACATTGATGAGGGTACACGTAATTTGTTTGTAACAGGCTGTAAGTTCTCTTACATTGATGAGGGTACATGTAATTTGTTTGTAACAGGCTGTAAGTTCTCTTACATTGATGAGGGTACATGTAATTTGTTTGTAACAGGCTGTAAGTTCTCTTACATTGATGAGGGTATACGTAATTTGTTTGTAACAGGCTGTAAGTTCTCTTACATTGATGAGGGTATACGTAATTTGATTGTAACAGGCTGTAAGTTCTCTTACATTGATGTGGGTACACGTAATTTGTTTGTAACAGGCTGTAAGTTCTCTTACATTGATGTGGGTACATGTAATTTGTTTGTAACAGGCTGTAAGTTCTCTTACATTGATGAGGGTACATGTAATTTGTTTGTAACAGGCTGTAAGTTCTCTTTCATTGATGTGGGTACATGTAATTTGTTTGCAACAGGCTGTAAGTTCTCTTACATTGATGTGGGTACACGTAATTTGTTTGTAACAGGCTGTAAGTTCTCTTACATTGATGTGGGTACATGTAATTTGTTTGTAACAGGCTGTAAGTTATCTTACATTGATGAGGGTACATGTAATTTGTTTGTAACAGGCTGTAAGTTCTCTTACATTGATGAGGGTACATGTAATTTGTTTGTAACAGGCTGTAAGTTCTCTTACATTGATGTGGGTACACGTAATTTGTTTGTAACAGGCTGTAAGTTCTCTTACATTGATGTGGGTACATGTAATTTGTTTGTAACAGGCTGTAAGTTCTCTTACATTGATGAGGGTACATGTAATTTGTTTGTAACAGGCTGTAAGTTCTCTTTCATTGATGTGGGTACATGTAATTTGTTTGCAACAGGCTGTAAGTTCTCTTACATTGATGTGGGTACACGTAATTTGTTTGTAACAGGCTGTAAGTTCTCTTACATTGATGTGGGTACATGTAATTTGTTTGTAACAGGCTGTAAGTTATCTTACATTGATGAGGGTACATGTAATTTGTTTGTAACAGGCTGTAAGTTCTCTTACATTGATGAGGGTACATGTAATTTGTTTGTAACAGGCTCTAAGTTCTCTTACATTGATGAGGGTACATGTAATTTGATTGTAACATGCAGGAGTTCTCTTACATTGATGAGGGTATACGTAATTTGTTTGTAACAGGCTGTAAGTTCTCTTACATTGATGAGGGTACATGTAATTTGTTTGTAACAGGCTGTAAGTTCTCTTTCATTGATGTGGGTACATGTAATTTGTTTGTAACAGGCTGTAAGTTATCTTACATTGATGAGGTAATTTGTTTGTAACAGGCTGTAAGTTCTCTTACATTGATGAGGTAATTTGTTTGTAACAGGCTGTAAGTTATCTTACATTGATGAGGTAATTTGTTTGTAACAGGCTGTAAGTTCTCTTACATTGATGAGGGTACATGTAATTTGTTTGTAACAGGCTGTAAGTTCTCTTACATTGATGAGGGTACATGTAATTTGTTTGTAACAGGCTGTAAGTTCTCTTACATTGATGAGGGTATACGTAATTTGTTTGTAACAGGCTGTAAGTTCTCTTACATTGATGTGGGTACATGTAATTTGTTTGCAACAGGCTGTAAGTTCTCTTACATTGATGTGGGTACATGTAATTTGTTTGTAACAGGCTGTAAGTTCTCTTACATTGATGAGGGTACATGTAATTTGTTTGTAACAGGCTGTAAGTTCTCTTACATTGATGAGGGTACATGTAATTTGTTTGTAACAGGCTGTAAGTTCTCTTACATTGATGAGGGTACATGTAATTTGTTTGTAACAGGCTGTAAGTTCTCTTTCATTGATGTGGGTACATGTAATTTGTTTGTAACAGGCTGTAAGTTATCTTACATTGATGAGGGTATACGTAATTTGTTTGTAACAGGCTGTAAGTTCTCGTACATTGATGAGGGTACATGTAATTTGTTTGTAACAGGCTGTAAGTTCTATTACATTGATGTGGGTACATGTAATTTGTTTGTAACAGGCTGTAAGTTCTCTTACATTGATGTGGGTACATGTAATTTATTTGTAACAGGCTGTATGTTCTATTACATTGATGTGGGTATACGTAATTTGTTTGTAACAGGCTGTAAGTTCTCTTACATTGATGAGGGTATACGTAATTTGTTTGTAACAGGCTGTAAGTGCTCTTACATTGATGTGGGTACATGTAATTTGTTTGTAACAGGCTGTAAGTTCTCTTACATTGATGAGGGTACATGTAATTTGTTTGTAACAGGCTGTAAGTGCTCTTACATTGATGTGGGTACATGTAATTTGTTTGTAACAGGCTGTAAGTTCTCTTACATTGATGAGGGTATACGTAATTTGTTTGTAACAGGCTGTAAGTGCTCTTACATTGATGAGGGTATACGTAATTTGTTTGTAACAGGCTGTAAGTTCTCTTACAATTGATTATGTCACTTTGCATGAAACAGAAAATTGTAATTATAAATTATTTTTTACAGTTAATCCCCTTTGTCTGTTTGGGTTAAGGAGGTGATCAGATAATTCAAAGTATCAAATTACAAGTATATGTCATCAAAGCATATATACTATTCCAAATTAATTCGTCACCACTCACATTTGGCTGATTAACTTATTGTCTTATTCTCGCAGGTCAATATTACAGTTAAACTTTGTTAAGTCGAATCGCAAGGGACCGTTGATTTACTTCGAGTTATCCGTGTGTTCGACTTAAACATTTCGACCACAAATTCCAACTAGTCGAATTCATTTCGATCCGATAATAATTGTTTTCAACCTTGTGCACGCTATATACCCACGCTAAATAAATAGTCAGTTACTATGCTGATCATATACAACAGACGAGATGATATTTGTTCTGATTACTTATTGAATAATATAATAAAAACACAGAATATGATAAGAAAACATCAACAAATTCGCGGTAGAAATAACAAAAGTACATTTGACCCAGAGGTGGTTACAATAGTATTTACAAAAATTGTGATTCAGGATTGGAAGTGACTGGTTATCAAGGACTGTGGTTTCTGCAAAATATAGTTGTTGAATCTCTCTTTAGTTTATCGCTGATGCCCAATATCTTCATTAAGTCGTCGCTCGTGTCTGCTTGGGTCATGAGATAACGCAGTACAATGTCGCAGCTATGCATTGCGTCATCGATTGCCGGGTCGGGCTCGGTGCACTCGATGACCTCGTCTTCGTCGTCTTCAGTCAAAAAGCCGTTCTTCGATGCTTTTAACGTCCATGTTTTTCTTCCCACCATCAGATGGATGGCGTATTTTTTCGTTCGGAACATTGTTTTCATTTTGGGAAAGCATGACTGAATGAAATTATTCTCCATATCAGGCGATTTAAATATCATTTTCATTTCGTCTGTCAACACTTCTGATCCTCACACGGGGAAATTGATCCACGCACCTCGTTAATATGTTAAAGAAACAATGCATGAGGACAAATAAAGACTCCAGGAAACTTCACAGCTTTTTAGGCAATTGAATAGAAGCACACTGAGTTATAATCACATGGCGATGCATCGCCGATGGCGCTTCGACTTAACCATAGTAATTAGTGTTATAAGCTGACTGGTGGGATCAAATTTCGTTTCGACTTAAGCAGAATTTCGACTTATCCGCCTTCGACTTAACCGTGATTATTCTATTGGCTTTGCACACAAGCTCAGCCGGGACCAGGCAATGGCTTCGACTTAAGTGGGGTATTCGAGTTACCGACGTTCGACTTAATGAAGTTTGACTGTAATAGAATAAGACACAATAAGTTAATCAGCCGAATGTGAGTGGTGACGAATTAATTTGGAATAGTATATATGCTTTGATGACATATACTTGTAATTTGATACTTTGAAATAACCAACAGTATGTTGGTACATTCATTCACAATAGATATACACAGAATGGTCCTTTGATCAAACAAACAAATGCATATTGATACAGATTCTTGGTCACAGCATATTTTATCTTGTTTTGTAACACTGCATATTAATGGGGATATGGTATAGCACATATATATGATATCTCTTAATGACCAGCGAGAATAAGACACAATAAGTTAATCAGCCAAATGTGAGTGGTGACGAATTAATTTGGAATAGTATATATGCTTTGATGACATATACTTGTAATTTGATAATTGCATAGCAATATCAAACATAAATGTCACTTCACATTAATATTTATTGCTACTTTGATAAATATTTATTTATGAATAAAACTATCTTGTTTTGCTACTTTATTTTACATGTGTATGTTTATTATACCCCTCACAACAAAGTTGTGGGAGGGCTGTATACTGGAATCAGCTTGTCCGTGCTTACATCTGACAAGCCGTCCATCCATCGCCCGTCCACAAATATCGTGGACACAAATATAACTGAAAAATTTATAAAAAAATATGGACTAAATTGTTGGAAAATCTTACGTGTAGGTATGTTTTGAGATACCTCTTACCAAATTATGTATACATAAATTTGGAGTTCGAACAAGCCATGTGCATTTAATTGTTGGTTGCTTTTTCTTCTTCCAGAGATGATAACTGCATTCCCTGGAGCTTTAGAAGCAGATGATATCGAGGATTTCTGCGCTTTAGCTCAGTATTACGCTTCCAGAACCCCTCAGTCTTTCAGAAAGGTTAGTTGCATTATCTGTTTCTGCTCCTTATCTCAGTATTACACTTCCACAACCACTCAGCCATTGCTTTTAATGAGAATACAACAATGGGTATGTAATAAATTCAACAAACAGCCTATGAGTATTTAATGAATTTTCAGGTTGATATTTTTCTCTGGCCGTCTATCCATCCGTGTATCAACAGTTTCCATTAACACACCGTACAGGCCACATCTCTCATCCGATCATCACCAAACTTCATATGGATCTTCGGGGTGACCTCTAGATGGGAGCCTCCTATTTTTACTGAAATTTGTTAAAAAACATGGCCGCCAGAAGCCATCTTGGATTTTAAATTTGAATCCATTGGCACACCCTACAACCCGCATTTATTGGAGAATTATTTTGAAAATTTGCTGGCATGTTTAGAATCAATTCTGGATGGAGCTATCAAATTTGAATGATTTTCGATGAAAAAACATGGCCACCAGCAGCCATCTTGGAGTTTTCTCTTTGTATGACTAATTCCTTTAGCACACCCTACAGGCCACCTCCCTCGTCCGATCATCACCAAACTTCAATATTGATCTACGGGGTGATTAGATCGGAGCTATCAATTTTTTTTTATAATTTCATTGGAAAACATTGCCACCAGCAGCCATCTTGGATTTGACTTCATATATATCTCTTCATGTTGACATCTAATATTACTTACAGACATTTCAACTTTCCGCATTCCTAATCACTCCATTGACTGTAACACATGAAATTATCCCCTATCCAAGTTGACACTTTCATTTGTATTAATTTTATAGGATTATCAGGAGCCCCTGTTTGGGCCGTCACTGATGTCTCTAATATCAAACAACAAACCAGACGATGAAGCCGTGTCTCAAGTTCTCTGTCTCCCAGTGTCCATCGGGGAGCTACTGCAAGCAAATCAACTTGGCGCCGTGAGTAATAAACTGTTTACCTATACATTTGCAGTCCCATAGTGGCTGGTGGATAAGTCGCCTCGTTGGATAAGTCATATTGAATTTTTTAGCTTAAAATGCTGCCTATTTTCTTTATCTATTGTATAAGTTGCACCTAATTCAGTGGCTTATAAGTGAACATTAGAGTGACAGATTGGGAGGTATTTTGCAGAGCAAAGGATGCAATTTTATAATTAATTTATTGAATTAAATTAATGTTAAATTGTTGCTTGATCACAGACCTTATCTCTAATAGAGGGTTGTTAATTGAGAACAGTTCACATTTGTTAATTCTGTATCAATAGAACTTAGAAGGTGTTTGTTGTTTTATTGTCAGGTTTTATTGTCGGGGGGGGGGGGGGGGGGGTGGGGGTCCTGCTGTGTGAAAAATGTTGATTTTATAGCCCCCAGATTAATCAGGGGTGTTAATTAAATTTCCACATTGATGTCATGTCAGATAACCCTGATGTGTCTACTGGTCAAATAGATCAAATAAGAGAGATTAATTTTTGTGATTTTCGAAAGCAGCTGAATCTAGGAGATTGTCGTGCCTGTGTGGGAGATCATGCTCAAATTCAGGAGTCTCCCACATAGACTGGGAGAGTTAACAGATCTGATGCTCTGTGTGATTTATCTTCGTTTTTTTTCTTCAGGGAGATGGTGTGAGATATTTCGTTGTTGATTGCCGCCCAGCTGAACAATACAACAGCGGTCACTTACCGACAGCATTCCACTTAGATGCAACACTGGTATGGAAAACATATTTTACTTGTATTCACCATCAACAGTATTATTTTGTTCATTTTGAAGGCAAATGCAGTGTTCAGTTGAATTATTTTTAGATTATCAGAGTGATGAAAAGTCAAAAGAAGCATAACTTTGGCACATGGGTGTCACATCAGGGATTTGTGTTGCTAACACAAAGTAATCAAACTGTTCTTTAGAAAATGTTGTTAAGTTGCCTCCATTGATGCTACCAACATTGGTATTATCGGTTGACATATGGCAAAAATGACTGCAACTTTACTTTTGAGTTCAACCAATTTTTCCAAAATTTGTTAAAATTTTACATTTGAATCCATTGCCCACAGTTATTGGCGAAATGTTTTTAATATTTACAGGAATATTTGAGATCACCTCTAGATGGGAGCTATTGAATTTGAACTATTTTCAAAGAAAAACATGGCCGCCAGCATCCATATTGGATTTTATTCTTTGCATGACAAAATCCTTTGGCCTGCAGGCTACATACCTCATCCAATCATTCTATCTTCTTGGTGACTTCTCGATGGAACTTTTTCTGAATCACCTTCAAAAACAGCAACCATCTTTATACCCCCTGCAACGAAGTTGTGGGGGGGGGGGGTATACTGGAATCAGCTCGTCCGTCGTCCGTCTGTCCGTCCGTGGACACAAATTTGTCCGGATTTTTTCTCAGTCGTTTTTCCGTGAAACTTGGCACAGACATCAACCACCATGGGAACCTGTGCACCTGCGATTATAATGTCTGTCAGGTTATCGCCCTTTTTCAACTTTTTCAAATTTTCACAACATGTATAATTTTGTCCGAGCTTTTATTCCTACATTTTTAGGTCAATTTTTTAAAAACTTGGTCCAGATATTTAGTACCATGGGAAGCTGTACACCTGCGATTATGATATCTGTCAGACTTTTTTTTTTTGTGGAGTTATTCCCCTTTTTCGACATTTTTGCAACATGCATAATTTTGTCCGAGCTTTTATTCCTACATTTTTTCGTTCAATAGGATTAGGGATAGGGGTTAGGGTTGTGCACCTGCAATGGGAATCTGTTATTTTATTATTTTAACTTAATGTTTACAGACACTGGGTATCCTTAGTCCCATTGGGACAGTCACACCTCTAGTTGATTTTACTCTTTGCATGACTAAATACTTTAGGAACACTCTTTATACCTCATCTCTCATCTGATTGTCACCAAACTGGAGCTTACAATTTTTTTCTTGGAATTTCATTACTAAACATGACTGCCAGGGACCAACTTGTATTTCATATTTGAATCCATCGGCACCCTTGTAGCCTACATTTATTGGATAAATGTTTTGAAAATTCACAGGCATGTTTGGGATCACCTCTAGATGGGAGCTATCGAATTTGAACAATTTTTGATGAAAAAGATCTTGAATTTTACTCTTTGCATGACTAAATCCTTTTGCACGCCCTAAAACTAACATTTTCCATCCAATTGAACCCAAACTTCATAGGGTGTTTCGGGGTGACCTCTTTGCATGACTAAATTCTTTGGCCTACAAACAATATTTTTTTATCTGATTCATCCCAAATTTCATATAAATCTTTCCGGTGAACTACAGATGGGATCTATCAAATTTTTCCTAATTTCGTTGAAAAACATGACTGGCCGTGGCCATATCTTGAATTTCATATATAAATCCTTTGGAAACACTCGGCAGAAATTGGAGAAATGTTTTGAAAATTTGTTGGCATGTTTATGACCACCTCTAGATGGGAGCTATCAAATTTGAATGATTTTCATTTGCTTAAATTGTTCACATTTCTTATCACTCCATTGACTATAATGTCATCCCCTCTCCAAGTTGAGATACACTGTCAATGACACTTTCATTTTTACTACTTATGAATGCTATTTCCACTAATATATACCAATCATATCTTCACAAATTTTAGATTAACCCTTACTATACTAAATGGATTCTCCTACTCATTTATAAAAGTATACATTGGAATGGTCTATTATTCATCTGGATGGGTTTTCGGGAAAAATAAGCAGATGACAGATAATAAAAGTGCAGAAGGAGTCCTAATTATTGGAGGGAAATGTTCAGATAATAAGATCAACAATAGTCATTTGTTGAACTTATTATCTGAACATTTCCTACTCATCACTGAGTATTTAGTATAGATAGGACTATATATGTTTGTCTTTATGATGTTGATTTAATTATGTTGTTGATTGTTAAGTTTGTCAGCCGAATATGAAAAAACATTAGGTATCGCAATTAAAGCTAATATTTTTATTATTTAATTTTATTCTCATGCCATTGTGCGTAACCTTACACTCACCTGTGAATGTTTGGTTACCAATACCAGAAGTCGCACAAGCTTACTTATAAAAGCAATGACGATTACCTGCTATTACGGCATTATTATGCCCCCGATCTCCGATGGAGATTTGGGGGTATATAGTGGAGCCCTCTGTCCGTCCTTCCGTCCGTCCGTACGAACGTTTCAACTCTTAACTTTGGTTTCGCTAACTCAATTCAGTTGATCGTTGGTATGCTAATAGTCCAGCCGGGGGGACAAGATTTCCCCATAACTGCTGTTTCGTCCGCCCATTTGTTCCAGAGTTACACCCCTTTTTGGACTTAGAAAATTCAGGTTTTCTGCTACTTTTTTTGGTTTCCAGATGATAACTTGATTTTGGATTGTTTATTTGCAAAACCCGTTTTTTTTTGTATTACCAATATCGCAATACAGGTCAAGGTAAAATTTCGGTTCAATCGGATAATTTTTGTGAGAGTTATGACCCTTTTTCGACTTAAAAAATTAAAAAAAAAATTTGTTGAAAATTCAGTTTTCCTTCTATTTTTGTGGCACCAGACCAAATTTGAAGCTAATATAGAACAACATGTGGCATTTTTATAGCGCTTAACCAGAAAGTTTCTGTGCTCAGAAAAGAAAGTTCTGACCAGGCCTCAAGTTTGGTCAAAATGTTACCTGGTAGGCTACATTCTTGGTACATTCTCTGACCTAAGCTGTTCAATTTTCCAATTTTCATCAAAATCTATATTCATTAATACCTTGGTTTAAACCTACCTTAAGCAGTTCAATAAACACTTACCAGGTATCATTTGCCATGACCACTTCTTATGCATTTCCACTGCATATGAATGAAATCAAAGTGCCATTTAATAAGTATTTGCACAAAAATAAGGAAAATCCTCTCTGATTGTACAGTCGGGGGCGTTACCTCCGCCCAGCGGTGCACTTGTTTCTTAATCAATTAACAATACTTTACTGCTTTATGGTTTCAATATAACGTCATGCTAAATAGTAAGGTAATCAGTACATATCTATGTTGGTATACGTTACCAGCTAGACCTTTTTTTCACCAATTTGCCAATCTCATTGGTGCACGGAGCTATCAAATTTGAATGATTTTCGATTAAAAACATGGCCACTGGCAGCCATCTTGAATTTTACTATTGGCATGACTAAATCCTTCGTCACACCTTATAACCATCATTCCTATCCGATTGATCCAAAACTTCATACAGATCTTTGTGGTGACCTTTAGATGAGTGCTATGAAATTTGAACAAATTTTGATAAAAAAAATACATTGCTGCCAGTGACCATTTTGGATTTAACTCCTTTGACATTTTTCATCTGATTCATCCTAAACTTAATATGAATATTTGGGTTGATCTCTAGTGTGATTTAAACTTTCCTCATTCCTTATCGTTTCATTCCCTGTAATGTATGACATTATCCCCTCTCCAAGTTCAGCTATAGTGTACATTGACACTTTCATTATATCCCCTAAGTAATTGGACAAAATAGTTTTTTGGCCCGCGTGGACCCTGCTCAGTGAGTGATATAGCTTCATGTCACCCACCTGAAGTTGTCACCAGAGAGAACTGAATGCTTTATTTTTTTCTGCTAACTGTATTATATTCTCACAGATGTTACAGAACCCAGTTGAATTTAACACAGCAGTTGAGGCTCTGTTTGCAATGCAACGACAAGCAGTAGCAGCAGGTAATAATTTATTTGAAATACATAGACAATAGTTAACTGCTCTGGTCATGAGTAGCCTAAGATTTGTATTCCTCGAGTGAGAGGCAGAGAATAATTTCACGAGACACTAGCCGATTGACAATAATTCTCGCATTAACATCTTCCAACACATACATAATACAAAATTACACTTTATACACAGTTAGCTTGATATTGTATTTTTTGTTTAAGCGAAATATTTTGAATTCCATAAGAAAAAAGAATAAGATGTCATGACATCCGTGGGTCAATAAAGTGCTCAGTCCATGTCTCTATCACTGAAAGCAGTTATTCGTTAATGTCTCGTATTGTCACAGTCAATTATGAAGATGAACCTCTGACATAGAAACTTGTCTCTTATGTCCAAACTGTAGATCTTATTATTCATTTGTTCCAGGATCTGTGTCAGGCGGTGAACATTTATGTTTTATGGGCAGCGGCCGAGAAGAAGAGGATCAGTTTGTTTATATGGTCGTAGCTAATTTTCTGCAGAAGGGTCATCAGTATGTCAGCTGTGCAAGAGGAGGATATGCTGGTACGTCTTTATCTATATTGTCAGAAAGACATAAATCTGCTACAAACATCCAGTTGAGGTATTGCAATCAAACAGAATTAGAGTGGACTCACCAATGATAATTAGAGTGACAATTATCTGTCAAAGATATTCCTCTAAAGGTCAGCATTATGTCAGAATGAAAAAGATCTATTATTGTTATAAAACTTTTTGATCATGCTCACAAGTGATGTCTGCACCATCAGAGATTGAAACTTTCATCTTGCCACTCAAACTAATCATACTGTCAATCTATAGTACGGTTGACCCTTTCATGACGGAAGCTGCACTGGTGCAGCATTAAAGATCCTGTACCAGTGCATTCTCTTATAGATGCGTTTCTCCCTTAGGGAGCCTCGCATATATCAGAGAATGCACTAGCTTACAAGGTCAAGATAAATATTGTTAGGCCAATGTATTCTCTTATATGGGAGATTTGCATATATAAGAGAAAGCATTGACACAGGTTTTCAGGAAGCTCCAGTCATGGAAAGGTTAAGGCAAGTTAGAATGTTGCATATTTCAGTCAAAATTTTGAACTACTCATGATTCACTCGCCCATATGCCATTTATGAAAGATGACCAGGAAACCACTTCATAAGCTTCTTTGATTTGGTTTCTTTAAGATGAAATTGCGATTTATTGCAAGTTTATCAACTTCAACAAGAAAGACAATCCACGGATTTGAGTTGCAAACTATTGCTATCTCTGAATAAAATTAGTGAATAAACTGTTTTCTTTCAAGGTTCTGTATTTGTAAATTGCCATTGATGGGCTAGATTTGTTGGAAATTATTCCAGGAGAAATGTGTCAAGGTCTTATTGACAAAAGAGATATTGTATGAGAAGAGGATTGTTAACATTTAAAAATTCAATTATCGTGATATCTTGTCACCAATTATCATGGTATCTTGTCACCAATTATCATGGTATCTTGTCAACAATTATCATGGTATCTTGTCATCAATTATCATGGTATCTTGTCACCAATTCACTACCTTACTCCTTATCTATCTGTGACTCATCAACTTGAGGCATGTTTTCATGAAACCTCTCTAATCCTTTTAGCTCTGCATAGGATACTGAGTGATGATCTGGAGGATGGGCTGAGTAACCATAGCAACAAACATTGTATTGTGTGTAATCCTGATGCTGCACTCGACTCAGAAAATGCTGACGAATTCAACTCACTTAAGGTCTTTACTATTTTATCAGGCTTGAGATATTTCAACACTTACATATTTAAAGGACCCTTTGTTAAAAATTATACAAAAATTCAGACTGTATTAGAGTGGTTTTTAAAGAATATTTTTTACAACAACAGTGTTTTGGATTAAATAACAAACTCAGCCAAGCCTTAGTAAGGATAATTTTATCCTTATTATTTGATAGTAATTTAAAAGGACACAAGGCCTTCGAAGTGAGTTCATACGAATTAACATAAAAGTCATCCTCAACAAATACATGAAAAAATAGATTGACTTCGTTCTTATTTTCATTATCAATAACTCTTCAATAATGAGATATCGCATGTCAAAACCATTGTTATGTAAACATTACTGTTACAGTACAATTATCGATAAAAGTCGACTAATCCAATAAGATACAAAAGTTTAATCAAGACTTGATGGTAAACATTGGAAAACGTGAAGTATTCTGAAAAGTACCATTGAAAAATATTCTGAAAATTGTATCCAGACTCAATATTTGAACTAAATACATGAACAGCGATTTGTTGACAAATCACTGTGACAGTTTTGTTTACACAGTAATGGTTCAACACTCGAATTTCATTGGAGAACTGTTATAAATGAATATAAGAACAAAGTTTTATCTATTTCTCCATGTCCTTGTTACTGGTGATGTTTTACAGACTTTTATATTTTTTGCACATTTGCCCGTGTCTACCTTGGGACCCTATAAAACCCTTTGTTATCCCCCGCCAAATTTAAAATTTGCGGGGGATATAGTAATGGGTTCCGTCCGTCCGTCTGTCCATCATACCGTCCGTCCGTCGTACTGTCCGTCCCGAATTTGTAAGAGTCATAACTTGAGCAAATGTAAACGGATTTCAAAGATTTGTGGTATATGAGTTCACCTGACCTTTACCTAGATTGAGTTCGCAAGCCAGGTCTGGCCAGATATTTTTACCGGAGTTATTGGACTTTGTTTATTATTTTTGTCAAATTTACCAAATAGCAAATAGACGACGTCCCAGGGCTCATTTCCACAAATCTCAACCGATTTCAAAGATATTTGGTATATTAGTTCACCTGACCATTACCTAGAATGAGTTCAAAAGTCAGGTCTGGCCGGATATTTTTACCGGAGTTATTGGACTTTGTTTATTATTTTTGTCAAATTGACCAAATAACAAATAGACGACGTCACAGGGCTCATTTCCACAAATCTCAACGGATTTCAAAGATATATGGTATATTAGTTCACATGACCAGTACCTAGAATGAGTTCGCAAGCCAAGTCTGGCCGGATATTTTTACCGGAGTTATTGGACTTTGTTTATTATTTTTGTCGAATTTACCAAATAGCAAATAGACGACGTCCCAGGGCTCATTTCCACAAATCTTAACGGATTTCAAAGATATTTGGTATATGAATTCACCTGACCATTACCTAGAATGAGTTCGCAAGCCAGGTCTGGCCAGATATTTTTACCGGAGTTATTGGACTTTGTTTATTATTTTTGTCGAATTTACCAAATAGCAAATAGACGACGTCCCAGGGCTCATTTCCACAAATCTCAACGGATTTCAAAGATATTTGGTATACGAGTTCCCATGACCAGTACCTAAAATGAGTTCGCAAGCCAGGCTTTTTGACAAAATCGCACCTCTTGTTTAGCGCATACTGAGAATGTAAACATTATTGAGAATGCACTTCCCCAACTGCACAATTCGGCGGGGGATACCGCCGTCTGCGACTGCTTGTTTTGTTTGTTTAAAAAAACTAAAGTTCAGATCCAAATGGACTTATGTTCTGCGATATAACTTATATTCTCATTTGCTGACTTTGCTAACCTTATTAGCTCAACTTTACTTTGTAAAGTTTGAGCTAATGCCATGGCTTTGTTGTCCGTCGTCCATGTGTGTGGGTATGCGTGTGTGATTTGTCAACAATTTCCTTTAGCATGGGCTACAGGTTGTACCTTTATAATTATAAATCATTATAAAATTTGTCATAGCTGTTGACATTGACATGTAGATGGGAATGAGTCATTTTGGGGTCATTCGGCCATAAAACATGGTCGCGGGCAGCCATCTTGTATTTTACTCTTTGCATGACTAAATTCTTTGGCATGGGCTACAGGTCATACCTTTGGTCGGATCATTATGAAATTTGTCATGGGCGTTAACATTGACATGTAGATGGGAATGAGTCATTTTGGGGTCATTCGGCAAAAAAACATGGCCATCTTGGATTTCAAAATTCAATCCATTAGGACGGACTACAGGCTGGAGTGTTCGTCTGATCATCATTAAATTTGTCGTGGAAGTTAATATTCATATGTAGATGGGAACGAGTAATTTTGGGGTCGTTCGAACAAAAAACATGGCCGCCAGCAGCCATCTTGGATTTTACTCTTTGCATTGCTAAATCCTTTGGTATGGGCTACAGGTCGTACCTTTAATTGGATCATAATGAAATTTGTCATGTCATTTTGGGGTCATTCGGCAAAAAAACATAGCCGCCAGCAGTCATCTTGGATTTTACTCTTTGCATGACTAAATCTTTAGGCACAGGCTACAGGTCGTACCTTTGGTCGGATCATTATGAAATTTGTCATGGCTGTCATTTAGATGGGAACGAGTCATTTTGGGGTCATTCAGCAAAAAAACATGGCTGCCAGCGGCCATCTTGGATTTCATTATTCAATCCATAAGCACAGACTACAGGCAGAAGTGTTTGTCTGATCATCATGAAATTTGTCGTGGAAGTTAATATTGACCTGTAGATGGGAACGAGTCATTTTGGGGTCAATCAGCCATAAAACATGGCCGCCGGTAGCCATCTTTGATTTTACTCTTTGTATAACTAAATCCTTTGACACAGGCTACAGGTCGTATCATCATGAAATTTGTCATGGATTTAACATTGACATGTAAATGGGAATGAGTCATTTTGGGCTCATTCGGCAAAAAAACATGGCTGCCAGTGGCCATTTTGGATTTCAAAATTCAATCCATTAGCATGGGCTACAGGCCATACTGTTTGTCTGATCATCATGAAATTTGTCATTTATGTTAATATTGACATACAGATGGACACAAGTCATTTTGGGGTCATTCGGCCATAAACATGGCCACCAGCAGCCATCTTGGATTTTACTCTTTGCATGACTAAATCCTTTGGCACACCCTACAGTCCACTTCCCTCATCGGATCATCACCAAACCATAATAATCTTGATATTGATCTACTAGATGGAAGCTATCAAATGTTTTTGAATTTCATTGGAAAACAGCCATCAGCAACCATCTTGGATTTTACTTTATATACTGGTATCTCTTCATGTTGATAATCTAGTATTACTTAGACCTTTCAACTTTCCGCATTCATAATCGCTCCATTGACTGTAACACATGAAATTATTCCTTTTCTAAGTTGAACTACAGTGTCATTGACACTTTCATAATGATTTATCTATGCTATTTTTAGAAATCTGAATCTATATTCGGGAAACTGTCAAATGTGATGAAGAGCAAATCAGTCGAGGTGAAGGAGAAGCTCACTAATTATATAAAAAATGAACAGACACCACCTGAAAGGTTAGTCATAAACCCACCCCCAACATGAACAGACACCTGCTGAAAGGTTAGTCATAAACCCGCCCCCAACTTGAACAGGCACCAGCTGATAGGTCGGTCATCACTACACCCCCAAAATCATTCAAGGTGAAGGAGAAGCTGACTAGTTACTTAAAAAAATTATAAGAAAGGTTAGTCATGACGCCACCCCCAGCATGAACAGATGCCAGCTGAAATGTCAGTCATAAACACCTCCCCCCAATCAGTCGAGGTGGAGGAGAGCTGACTAATGATATAAAATACGAATGCACACCTAATGAAAGGTTAGTCATGAACCCGCCCCCTCCCCACCAATCATCAAGGTGTAAGAGAGCTGACTAATTATATAAAATACGAATGCACATCTGATGAAAGGTTTGTCATGAAACCCCCCCCCCAATCATCAAGGTGTAAGAGAGCGGACTAATTATATAAAATACGAATGCACATCTGATGAAAGGTTAGTCATGAAAACCCCCCCCCCCCCCCCTCCAATCATCAAGGTGTAAGAGAGCTGACTAATTATATAAAATACGAATGCACATCTGATGAAAGGTTTGTCATGAAACCCCCCCCCCATCCCCCCCAATCATCAAGGTGTAAGAGAGCTGACAAATTATATAAAATACGAATGCACACCTGATGAAAGGTTAGTCATGAATCCCCCCCCCCAATTGTCAAAGTGTAAGAGAGCTGACTAATTATATAAAATACAAATGCACACCTGATGAAAGGTTAGTCATGAAACCCCCCCCCCCCCCCCAATCATCAAGGTGTAAGAGAGCTGACTAATTATATAAAATACAAATGCACACCTGATGAAAGGTTTGTCATGAACCCACCCCCCAACATGAACTGAAGCCAGCTGAAAGGTCAGACATAAACTCCCCCCCAACATGAACAGAGACCAGCTGATAGGTCAGTCATCACTACACCCCCAAAATCATTCAAGCCAAAGGAGACGCCGACTAGTTATATAAAAATGATAAAAAAAGGTTAGTCATGACGCCACCCCCAACATGAATAGACGCCAGCTGAAAGGTCAGACATAAACCCACCCCCAGCATGAACAGAGACCAGTTCCCCCCCCCACAAATCATTTGAGGTGAATGAGAAGCCGACTAATCACATAAAAAATGAACAGAAGCCAGCTGAAAGGTCAGTCATAATCCCCCCTCCCCCACACACACTTGCATTTGTTATAGTTAACCGTACTTATGTCACTATCACCAACACTGTGCATTTACAAATTCATTTTCAAGATAACCTTGTAGTGTTTGAAACGTTTGGAAAGGTAGACAGCAAATATATTGTAATTCAGTTAATAAATACTCATTTTGATAACACTTTGTCTTTGAAAACAAATAGTTTCAGAAAATGTTAGTTTGTATTGAAGGATTCCAGTCTGTTGGATGCAGCCCTGCTGATCAGTGTTGGCTTTCAGCTGTGCTGAGATAAAAAGCCATTTCTGTGGCCATTTTTAGCTGAGTCAAATTTTATGAGCTACCAATGTCTTGAGATCACTCTTATGATGCTGTTTTATGTATCTGATAGCTGTATACTTTTTGTATTACTGTCATTTATTATTTAATCTTTTCCAATTTTCATAAATTTTATTTCTGTATTGAGTTCATATTTAAATATGTTACAGGCATGTAAGCAGTACAGATAAACTGGGCAAAAGATACAGAAATACAGCAAATGTGTTCTCAATAGGCGACGAGGAGGAAGGTAAGACATGCACTCCACAATTAATTCTTCCAATAGTATACATTGATGGTCTATTCTTCATTTGTAGGATTGTTCTGATAATATAACAACATGACAGGCAAAGAAATCCCCCATGGATTCCCATTCATGTTCTGATAATATAACTATATAACAGGCTAAGAAACCCCCATGAATTCCCATTCATGTTCTGATAATATAACTACATAACAGGCTAAGAAACCCCCCATGGATTCCCATTCATTTATTTGGATGGATGTTCAGATAATAAACAGCAGCTTTATTCCGCTAGAGTTAAAATGTCTGGTCTGTATGACCTAGAATATAACCATGGTATGCAAATTTTGAAATTCCATTTCCAGAAAACCCCATTTTCCTTGCAAGTAAGAAGATCATAATAAGTTGCTATAGATGTGTATTCCCTGGAATTTGAGATCAAATTACAAAATAGAGAGAATTTAGCAACATACTGGTAATAATTTATCTGAAAACTTGCTGGTTGAAGTGATGTCACTGATGACTGTAGATGATGTCTGAATCTGCACAAAAGTGCACTTCGGGCAGAATATGATTTAGCCAATCACAGTGGCCATTCCATTTAGACTGGGGGTGAGGGCGGGGGTCTTCACTTGTTAACAATAATGATTGATGCTGGTGTGTATTTCGATCCCCTTTGATAATAGATGTGAGCATGCATTGCACCCACACTCTTGATGTTTGCTGTGTGTTGTCAGGGTTTAATTGGTGGTTGCGTGCTTTGATATCTTGCTGCAGTTTAGCTATGTGCATTTGTGAACATTGGCTAAGTTGAGTCTTTATCACATGGTATCAAAGTGCTGGTAGAACTCCTTATGTAAAGTTGCGTAAAGGCCTAGTCAAAGGTATGCCTGAATCTAATAAAATTCTTTTTCCTCATGCACTCTGAAGTATAACCACTGGGCAACCACAGATAGCCTATGATATTACAATTATTTTATTTTGGATGATATTAGATGTACTAATGATAATATTACCAATTAACCTGGAAACAGCCCTATAGAGTCGACAGCACCTTCTGCCTTGAATTTGTCTCGGATAAAATTGACAGTCCGAGCATTAATTATGTTGAGCCATTCCAATGCAATGTTGGGTTGGATTCTGTTTGAATTAAATTTTGGCTTGCTTGATGTTTCGCCGACAGACAAATTGTTGGATACACAGAGTCGGTTCATTTTTTGTGGTACTTGTGACTGGTGATGGGAAAGCAAAGAAAATCAGACCCATGCAAATCAACTTTGATTATATTGATTCACTTTTAACAAATTTTTGGGCATAAAAAGTGGGTCCATTTTATAGACTGGACCAGATTCTATACCGGGCAAACACTGATGAATGGAAATAGGGTAACTACCCATCAACAGTTATTCAGCGATTATTCTCATTGTCATATATTTGACTAGCAGAAACACGCTGCCTTCGGGGAGCCTTTATTCAGTGTCAGAGGGTCCTTCGCGCACATGACAGACAATTCCTACTCTTGTATATATATTTATTTACATAATATTATGCTACTTCAATATATCCGCATGCAAATAGGTTCATATTGGATCTAAATAATTTGATTCTGGAACAAGCCCATAGTGGACTTATACCCGATACATATATAAAGAGCGTACACCTGGTCCTGAAAAAATCTAAATTTTGAAAAACGCTGTTATAACCTCCACCAGAGTACCCCGAGTCACCACACCAAATTTGGTTGGAATTGGACCAGCAGTCTGGGATAAAAATCCAGACAGACAGGCAGACGGACAGATCCTACTCTTTTATATATATAGATTGTGTCAGGAATGAACAAAAATCTTAATACTTACTGAAATGGCCATGTTTGATTGGATTGGCACTTTGTGATGTCTATCAACATTGATCAAATTTGAAAATTGGTCCTGATTTTTGCTAATGCAGTGTTCAATCCCACAACCACCTGGTCTCCCCCAAACTGTAATGTCAGTATCTGTGACCTAACCACCTTGAGTACAGGGGCACTTTGATTTGAGCTGTGTATTAGCCTGAACACTGGTGTCATCAGATCTAGAACAGCACAATGCATTTTCCATCCATTACCATTTTTGGTCGATTCATGTAACAAAATTGACCTGTTGTTTGATGAATGACGGTTGGTGTCCATCCGTCTGTTCGTCCTTATCAGGATATAAGCGCGAAAACTTTAACAAATGTAATCCAATTTTAACTATAACAAACCCAAATCTTTTTTAATGAGTTATGCCTCTTGGATTTTTTACCAGGTGTCTATTTTGTGACATAGGCGTGATAACTTAAGAAACTTAATCTGATTTTCACAAGATTCGGTTTGTGGATTTTACTCAAGCGCACATTTTCTTATGCCACAACTCGACCAACCCCGGTGCATACCCCTTGTCTTTAATTCATGTAGTGTGACATGTATCACACCAATAGTTTCTCCAAATCAAGATCCATTTCTCTAGTTTTATTTTGTATGTACCCAGAACACACTTCACACTTTTGTATGAATGAAACGCTTGCTGGTCACTTGCACAATATACTTTCAGTGATGACAAGTGCTTGACATATTGTCATGTTAATTGTGTCTCATGTAAAATGCATTTATGTATCCCTCACAACAGCAGCTTGTGATTACAGAAACTTCATCATACACAGCGTGCTGCTGCATTGCAAGAGCATCTTTTTCCATCCGATGTAGCATCAGTGCATCTATCAGAATATGTACGTACCATCCTTCCAGTGAATTATCATATGTCATGCTGCCTGCCTGCATGACCTATGGGATCTAATGAGCTCAAGGAAAAGCTACCCTTTATGTAGTCATCATGGTGAAGTGGTCATATGCAAAAAAATTATTTCTTCACATTTCTGGGTGTAAACTCTGTTGAAAGACAGATAGGATATTCATCTCTTGCATAGCCATGATTAATGTCGATGATGGAAAATGTATCTATGTATGGGCCTCCAAATATATATATCATTTTGAGTTTCGTGTGTTATTTTATGAGTTTGTGAACATTTTCTTGTTTGTTATTTTTTGACTTGTGTGGTAGTTTGTGACTTAGTGAACATTTTCCCACAATGTAATTTAAGGTTTAGTGACTTCATCAAAATTTTCTCCACTAGGTGATGATGGATATGAAGCTTCATCTGACGAGGATATGAAGGAGGTCATCAGCCTCGACACCTGGCTCCATAAAAATGATGTGGTTTATTCTTGTCAGTGCCAAGAGGTCAAGGCTAACGGATATACATATCCCAGGTCAGTATCACAGAGGCAGAATTAGTGGATGACCATATATCTCAGGTCAGTATCACAGAGGCAGAATTAGTGGATGGCCATATCCCAGGTCAAAATCATTAAGGTCAATAGATGTACATATCCCAGGTCATAATCTTAAAGGTCTATGGATACATTTATATCCCAGTGGTGATTTGGCATCAGAATCACATAAATAGACATTGAGTTTAGAATTAGTTATTTCTATCTCAATACTAATTTCACTATCCTCGTCCTTTTTCAGCTTCTTACTGGTTACAAACTCTCATGTGTTTATCCTGAGGGAGGTAGCAGCAAGAAGAGGAATGGCAACGATTCAGGCCCGACGAGCGCTCGGCAGCATCGTCAAAATAACCTCGAAAAAGAAGCACCCAGAATTCATCACATTTAAATATGGTTCCAACGAGGATGATGGCCTACATGTGACGGACATTGACAGATTTATCATTCCTAAAGCCGGCGATGCCACCAAAGTTGTTAAGACTCAAATCATAAAAGTCCTCGATGCTTTAGAGAGCTGATTTGTTCGTGTTATTGTATTTATTTTGTTTCATAGTACTACTTTGGGCCAAGTTCACCCTGTAAGTGACTTGTTTGAGACATATTAACCCTTTCTTTACTAAATACTCATTGTCAGGTAGTTCCCTTAGGAAATGTTCAGGTAGGCCATTTGTTGAACTTATTGTCTGAACATTTTCCCCCCAACATATAGGAATTCTTCTGCACTTATATTATCTGTGCTTCTGTTTGTGGTCTGCTCATTTTTCCTGAATACCCTTCCAAATGAATAATAGATCATTCCAATGTATGTTTTTTTATAACTGACATGAGAATCCATTTATTAAAGAAAGGGTTAATGGACGGATATAGCAGATTGATAGCCAGAACCATATAAGTGTTCAAAGGGAGAAGTCTTATATTTGCATCATTCATTTATTAAGGAGTAGTGGTCCGCTATCAGGGAGATGTCATAAATACTGAAATATAATCAACCCCTCAACATTAACCATCTTAAGATCCCGGTATCAGGGAGATGTCATAAATACTGAATATAATTAAACCCACAACATTAACCATCTTAAGATCCCGCTATCAGGGAGATGTCATACATACTGAAATATAATCAACCCCTCAACATTAACCATCTTAAGATCCCGGTATCAGGGAGATGTCATAAATACTGAATATAATTAAACCCTCAACATTAACCATCTTAAGATCCCGGTATCAGGGAGATGTCATAAATACTGAATATAATTAATCCCTCAACATTAACCATCTTAAGATCCCGCTATCAGGGAGATGTCATAAATACTGAATATAATTAACCCCTCAACATTAACCATCTTAAGATCCCGCTATCAGGGAGATGTCATAAATACTGAATATAATTAAACCCACAACATTAACCATCTTAAGATCCCGCTATCAGGGAGATGTCATACATACTGAAATATAATCAACCCCTCAACATTAACCATCTTAAGATCCCGGTATCAGGGAGATGTCATAAATACTGAATATAATTAAACCCTCAACATTAACCATCTTAAGATCCCGGTATCAGGGAGATGTCATAAATACTGAATATAATTAATCCCTCAACATTAACCATCTTAAGATCCCGCTATCAGGGAGATGTCATAAATACTGAATATAATTAAACCCACAACATTAACCATCTTAAGATCCCGCTATCAGGGAGATGTCATACATACTGAAATATAATCAACCCCTCAACATTAACCATCTTAAGATCCCGGTATCAGGGAGATGTCATAAATACTGAATATAATTAAACCCTCAACATTAACCATCTTAAGATCCCGGTATCAGGGAGATGTCATAAATACTGAATATAATTAAACCCTCAACATTAACCATCTTAAGATCCCGGTATCGGGGAGATGTCATAAATACTGAATATAATTAACCCTTAAGATCCCGGTATCAGGGAGATGTCATAAATACTGAATATAATTAAACCCTCAACATTAACCATCTTAAGATCCCGGTATCAGGGAGATGTCATAAATACTGAATATAATTAACCATCTTAAGATCCCAGTATCAGGGAGATGTCATAAATGATGAATATAATTAAACCCTCAACATTAACCATCTTAAGATCCCGGTATCAGGGAGATGTCATAACTACTGAATATAATCAACCCCTCAACATTAACCATCTTAAGATCCCGGTATCAGGGAGATGTCATAAATACTGAATATAATTAACCCCTCAACATTAACCATCTTAAGATCCCGGTATCAGGGAGATGTCATAAATACTGAATATAATTAAACCCTCAACATTAACTATCTTAAGCTCCCGCTATCAGGGAGATGTCATAAATACTGAATATAATTAACCCCTTAAGATCCCGGTATCAGGGAGATGTCATAAATACTGAAATATAATCAACCCCTCAACATTAACCATCTTAAGATCCCGGTATCAGGGAGATGTCATAAATACTGAAATATAATTAACCCCTCAACATTAACCATCTTAAGATCCCGGTATCAGGAAGATGTCATAAATACTGAATATAATTAACCCCTTAAGATCCCGCTATCAGGGAGATGTCATAAATACTGAATATAATTAACCCCTCAACATTAACCATCTTAAGATCCCGGTATCAGGGAGATGTAATAAATACTGAATATAATTAACCCCTTAAGATCCCGGTATCAGGGAGATGTCATAAATACTGAAATATAATTAACCCCTCAACATTAACCATCTTAAGATCCCGGTATCAGGAAGATGTCATAAATACTGAATATAATTAACCCCTTAAGATCCCGCTATCAGGGAGATGTCATAAATACTGAATATAATTAACCCCTCAACATTAACCATCTTAAGATCCCGGTATCAGGGAGATGTCATAAATACTGAATATAATTAACCCCTTAAGATCCCGGTATCGGGGAGATGTCATAAATACTGAATATAATTAACCCCTCAACATTAACCATCTTAAGATCCCGGTATCAGGGAGATGTCATAAATACTGAATATAATTAACCCCTTAAGATCCCGGTATCAGGGAGATGTCATAAATACTGAATATAATTAACCCCTCAACATTAACCATCTTAAGATCCCGGTATCAGGGAGATGTCATAAATACTGAATATAATTAACCCCTCAACATTAACCATCTTAAGATCCCGCTATCAGGGAGATGTCATAAATACTGAATATAATTAAACCCTCAACATTAACCATCTTAAGATCCCGGTATCAGTGAGATGTCATAAATACTGAATATAATTAACCCCTCAACATTAATCATCTTAAGAAACCAGTATCAGGGAGATGTCATAAATACTGAATATAATTAACCCCTCAACATTAACAATCTTAAGATCCCGGTATCAGGGAGATGTCATAAATACTGAATATAATTAAACCCTCAACATTAACCATCTGAAGATCCGGCTATCAGGGAGATGTCATAAATACTGAATATAATTAAACCCTCAACATTAACCATCTTAAGATCCCGGTATCAGGGAGATGTCATAAATACTGAATATAATTAAACCCTCAACATTAACCATCTTAAGATCCCGGTATCAGGGAGATGTCATAAATACTGAATATAATTAAACCCTCAACATTAACTATCTTAAGATCCCGGTATCAGGGAGATGTCATAAATACTGAATATAATTAAACCCTCAACATTAACCATCTTAAGATCCCGGTATCAGGGAGATGTCATAAATACTGAATATAATTAAACCCTCAACATTAACCATCTTAAGATCCCGGTATCAGGGAGATGCCATAAATACTGAATATAATTAAACCCTCAACATTAACCATCTTAAGATCCCGGTATCAGGGAGATGTCATAAATACTGAATATAATTAAACCCTCAACATTAACCATCTTAAGATCCCGGTATCAGGGAGATGTCATAAATACTGAATATAATTAAACCCTCAACATTAACCATCTTAAGATCCCGGTATCAGGGAGATGTCATAAATACTGAATATAATTAACCATCTTAAGATCCCAGTATCAGGGAGATGTCATAAATACTGAATATAATTAAACCCTCAACATTAACCATCTTAAGATCCCGGTATCAGGGAGATGTCATAAATACTGAATATAATTAAACCCTCAACATTAACCATCTTAAGATCCCGGTATCAGGGAGATGTCATAAATACTGAATATAATTAAACCCTCAACATTAACCATCTTAAGATCCCGGTATCAGGGAGATGTCATAAATACTGAATATAATTAAACCCTCAACATTAACCATCTTAAGATCCCGGTATCAGGGAGATGTCATAAATACTGAATATAATTAAACCCTCAACATTAACCATCTTAAGATCCCGGTATCAGGGAGATGTCATAAATACTGAATATAATTAAACCCTCAACATTAACTATCTTAAGCTCCCGCTATCAGGGAGATGTCATAAATACTGAATATAATTAACCCCTTAAGATCCCGGTATCGGGGAGATGTCATAAATACTGAAATATAATCAACCCCTCAACATTAACCATCTTAAGATCCCGGTATCAGGGAGATGTCATAAATACTGAATATAATTAAACCCTCAACATTAACCATCTTAAGATCCCGGTATCAGGGAGATGTCATAAATACTGAATATAATTAAACCCTCAACATTAACCATCTTAAGATCCCGGTATCAGGGAGATGTCATAAATACTGAATATAATTAAACCCTCAACATTAACCATCTTAAGATCCCGGTATCAGGGAGATGTCATAAATACTGAATATAATTAAACCCTCAACATTAACCATCTTAAGATCCCGGTATCAGGGAGATGTCATAAATACTGAATATAATTAAACCCTCAACATTAACTATCTTAAGCTCCCGCTATCAGGGAGATGTCATAAATACTGAATATAATTAACCCCTTAAGATCCCGGTATCGGGGAGATGTCATAAATACTGAAATATAATCAACCCCTCAACATTAACCATCTTAAGATCCCGGTATCAGGGAGATGTCATAACTACTGAATATAACTAACCCTTCAACATTATATCTTTATACCTGTAAAAAAAATTTAGAGAAAATAATATCAGGCACATCAAAACTGGAATATTATAGTGGGTTTCTGAAACCAACATCTGCACATCTATGAAACATACAGTCAAATTACAAAAGAAATTAATACACTGTGCATCAGCGTGTATAGTCAAATTTAACTACAGAAACTTATTGCAGGACTCCGCTTTCCATTGTCCTACAATCGGTTTCTTTGTGTTCAAATTCTACTATTCAAGCTGATGTGCAGTGTATTTACTTCTTAGATGTGAGAAACCATTTATAATCCTAGTAATCAGGAAACAGGCATATGCATACTGGAGTACAGATAGAGGTCATTTCTTCCTGGAAAAAAGATAGATGATAAAATTTATTAATTTTAAGAAGAAGATATCGACAATCACTGATAGCCTTTCTCCATTTGATTCAAACATTATTTATTTTATCCCATTGGCTTAAGAACAGAAATTCCAACACACAAATGGAACAATCATGGTGTTGTAATATGTGGGAGAAGAGGATCTGAGAGAAAATATGCGCTGAAAAAAGCCTACACCTCATTAGAATATGGTATTGAACTCATTTATTGTCCATCAAAACATTACTCTGTATCAGTCAATCCTTCCTTTGCTATATCCGTCTATTCGACTTGCCTCATGCCTTTGTCAAACAGGGATAGACCTGGTTTAATTCACGGTATTATTGCCAGACCAGCCATTTTATTTGATCAAAGTCCTGCACTACTTTTTTATTTTTACAGAAGATGGGTTTAAATTGATATACACCAATGGAAAGCTTGGTCCAGTTGTGTAACAACGCCTATGGTTAAATGAATTATGATGGGTGTCCGTCCGTCTATTTGTTGATATGACCCAAGCCTGCAAATAGTGTGCCTGTCATTTGCAGAATGAGGTCCCCAGACAGTGAAGTGAATTTAGTGAGGGCTATCCCGCACAGCAGGTTAGCATCACCAAATTCACCCTCTGGGGACCTCATTCTGATTAGGCCTTATCTTCTGGGAAGTATCTATAGTTTCACATTAACATTGTTTTTAGTTACTTTTTCCCTTTTTCCCTTCTGGGAAGTTTCTATATCCACTAATTTGCAGAAGATAAATTTCATAATCGAGGTGACTAATGGGTGAACATCACCAACTTCAACTGGGAAACTTCAATCTGATCCTAGGTCTCCCATAGAAGTTGAGCAGAATGAGGTTCCCAGAGGGAGAATTTGGTGATGCTAGTCAATTTTGTGGGATAGTGTCACTAAATTCACCCTCTGGGGACCTCATTCTGTAAATAATAGAACCGGAACTGATCAGAGATTCTGACATTTGCACAGCTTCTATGATATGTACAGGACCGGTGACAAGATAATAATGTGATATCTGCTTAAGGTTAAAGCATCAAAGATTGATTATGCTACTATAGCCTGTTTAAAGAAGTGTAACAATTAACTATCATTGCTAAGAACTTCAAAGAAACCATTCGTCCCAAATTAATCATTGATATACAAATGGGAGAGATTCTGCCACAATATGCAATTTATATAAAGAATGATGCTCCTAATTTTGATACAAATATTTATGAAAATACTGGCATTGAGCAAGTTTATATGGGATGCACGTTTGAACACCCCCCATTGAGCATTTCACTTCAAATAGAGAATTTGATGCATTATGCAACCAGAAAAATTGTTACACACACCAAGTTCAATATATTAATCGATAGTGAAGCATATGATATGGGCACCATGTGCAATGAATACACAGAACCACACATATGTTCTGAACAGTCTCAAAATCTTGAAATGGGTTCAACCAATCATGATCAGGAAGATTTTCAGTAATGGCTGTGTAATTGTAATTTCGGAAAATGAACTGACTGGTCTGGCATTAACTAATCGCTGGTTATATTTCTGATACTTATTATTCATGAGTTATGGCACTTGCGCCACTTACTATTTATGGGTTATGTTATGGCTGGTAGTCACTGTTAATGACACATAATAACCTAATCCCACTCCAAATACCGCTGCTATTCTCTGTTACAAGTGTAGTTTATGTATGAATAAGGTTCCATGCAATTTCCATAAAAAGCCATTGATATTTCAGATTAACATATCAATAATTTTGTGCAAAATATTTCATTATGGCATTAACCCTTTCATGACCAGAGCAGCACTGGTGCAGCATTAAAAATCCTGTGCCAGTGCATTCTCCAATGAAATGAGGGAATCCCATCATAAAATTTTCATCAGCTTTTAAAATGGAAAGGTGGTAATTGCTCTCCAGAGTTGCCTATTTTTCTAGCTCCCTATAATTAACTTTTTCAACAGTTATGTTTGTCTTTATGATGTCATGTTAAAGGTACTCAATCCGAATTAATCCTTGCAGATTACTATTTCCTTGACTTCGGAGGTAACAAATATTTGATTCGAGTCGAGGAACCCACCCATCAAAGCTCAGAGTGATCAGATATCGATTTTTTAAATCTATTATTTTAATTTTAAGTGGCCCAGTAAACAGCAGACGAGAATACTTTCTCTGACCAAATTGTGGATGAAGATGGATAACTTTAAAATCTAGTGGCTTTTTTGTGTCAGATATTTGACAAACCGGCAATATTCGTTGAACAAAAAGTTGATATATTACAGGTTTTTGTCAATTTTATGCTATATAGTTGACTGCGCTTAGCATTATTTTTGAGCAATTAATTGATTCTGACAACTGAAGCGGCATTTCAAAAAATCTTGTTGTTGTTGGAATCTGATGATATGGGGACCTTCGAATCGGATTGAGTACACTTAATGGTACTGGAATAACAGATCACTTCTCAGATCGTCAATGACGTGTTGACAAATTTCCCATGTATTGTCAAACTCAACTATTGTTAGAAAAACTGAATAGAGGTGATATATCCATAACTCATTTTACTCATCGCAATATAGGAGACATCATCTTCAAGTTTTTATTAGTCAACGATATTCATGACTGATTATTCTTTCACTTCGTGTTGTATTTATAACTATTTCTAAATACTACGATTCTCACAAACATTTACTACACCAGGAATGCACTCCATATTTGGAAATGGTTTACTACGTCATGTTGGGAATGCCGCATCGTAGAAATGAAATATAATGGACACATCTAGAGACACACATCTGTTAGGATTATCGTTGGCTTTTCAAAGAGACTGCCACCTTCCTTATTGCAATTTAAAGAGAGCTGAGGGAAGCTGGAGCTGAAATGGCCAGGTCTGGGTTAGCGTGCTTGAATCATGTGTGAAGACATAATGCGTTAAAATCCCGATTGCTGCCATGATGATTTCACAATTTGTTAGTCACCTTTAAAATCTACAATATTATCATCATTGACATGGGACATTATCCATATGTAATCTACAATATTATCAGCATTGACATGGGACATATCCATATGTAATCTACAATATTATCAGCATTGATATGGGACATATTGATAGATAATCTGCAATATTATTGGTGACTTTTCAAGAGGCTTCTCCATGTATTTTTCTTCTGCTAGAAGATTTTGTTGGTGAAAAAAACTGATTTATATAAAGTGACTTCCTGATTTACTGCCCATGTTACACAAATATTATACAATCAAATTAGATCAAATCACTTGACTATTTTGCAGCAGAAAACACAGATAAATTTTGAGCAGTGGCTTTTGTCATTAGTCTTGTCTTCAAAAAAGGATTCAGTGACATTCCACTTACTTTCCGTAAAGAGTTACCTGTCTTTGTTTACTCTGTGGTATCCCACACTAGATGCTATGCCAAATAGAGGTACACATTGCTGGGTGACAGCCCATCTCTTTATTTACACCTTGTTTGTTATTTTTATAGTTTTCATTCTCAATAGTTTTGTACTGTATATTACACTACATATTCACGAGTGTAGCTTATTGTCTCAATTGGGAGTTGCAGTGAAATTTCCAACTTAGGAAAAACAATTCTGCATTCACTCCCATTTCCAAATTAGGAACATTTTGCTTTCACCCTCCACCGTTCACTTAATACTATCTGACTGACTTAAATTTGGCCAAATATTATAGAAATACAATTAGCCAAATTCTAACTTATGGTCTCATAAGTCAGAAATTCAGACTAAAAATTGGTATTTTTTCATGCTGCTCACATGGAAATTACTTAAATTTTAGTTTGCAAATTCATTTTTGAAAATAGAATGTTAACATAGTGGAAAGAACTCAAGTGTTAATGTTAATTGTAAGTTATATTTCATATTCTTTGCTAGTATGGCTGTACTCTGTTCATCCATATTAAGGTCGTAACAGATGCTTTTGCTTGGGTCACATCATCCTCTTTAACTATTCATTGTCGACATGAAAAGTGCCAAGTCTATATAGTCAATTCAAGTCACAGTATTTTCTTCTATTTTGTTTCTTTTACTGTTTCAATATGCCACCCTGTTAAGCTCTGTTCAATCCAAAAAAAATTTTTATGTGATCACAAATAATTAATCCATTTCCAGTATAAATTTAATCAGTCTACGTGGTTAGAGAGAGTTGGAATCTGTTGTTGCACGTGACACCAAATTAGATTCTATGTCTGACAGATTTCATATTTGTGAATGAATGTCTGGTATATTGCATGAATGGTGTACTGAAATTACTTTGTACATTAAAGCGCTCTGGAATTGCAAAATTAGATAAATTGTTTTTGGGGTCCAATTTTAATATTTTTACTCGCATCCAATAAACACTGCAAGGGTAGGTATATCCAAAACAATTGCAGAATATCTTAAAAAATCTTAAAGATGTATTCAGGATCATACCTGAAGTTCAACAACATGCAAAATATAATTTATCATCCCATGTCGCTTTATTTCTCTGAAATAAATGCAGCAAACCAAATCTGACATTTAAACTAGACTCATAAATGCAAAATAAGTTCTTTTTTCATTGAAAACTTCATAAAATAATCTTTGCTGTCCTGATAAAACATCGAAAATATATTAATGAGTGGATACAAAAGTCTATATCAGACGACATAATGACTTTCAGGTGACACATCTTGTTCCAAATGAGTTATTTTATAAACTAGTATTTGAATAATGTGTTATTTTGTACACTAGTATCTGAATAATGTGTTATTTTATAAACTAGTATTTGAATAATGTGTTATTTTATAAACTAGTATTTGAATAATGTGTTATTTTATACACTAGTGTCTGAATAATGTGTTATTTTATACACTAGTATTTGAATAATGGGTTATTTTGTACACTAGTATCTGAATAATGTGTTATTTTGTACACTAGTATCTGAATAATGTGTTATTTTATAAACTAGTATTTGAATAATGTGTTATTTTATAAACTAGTATTTGAATAATGTGTTATTTTGAACACTAGTATCTGAATAATGTGTTATTTTATAAACTAGTACCTGAATAATGTGTTATTTTATAAACTAGTACCTGAATAATGTGTTATTTTATACACTAGTGTCTGAATAAAAACAAAAATCATGGAACCCTGAATACATCTTTATTTATTATATATTTTGGAACTTCTGTATGTCATAGACTCGAAAACGGCTCAACCGATCTGACTAAAATTTGGTATGTAGGCCCACTTTGACACTGGGAACAATATGGGCTGGTCCAATTCATATGTGATGGTGTCCTTGACCTTGCTCATATAGGCATGTTTCTGGACTGATTGAACAATAGTTTTTTTCTTTTTCCTAAAAACTTTTCCACTTTCTTCGCTCAGTCCAGATGCTGTATATTCTGACCAGACGGAGGTGATATCAAAGAAATACCTAAATAGCCCGGATTATGTCGGGCACATCAACCAGTAATTTAATATTTAGGAAATGTGAGTCACGTTCTTTGTGCACATTTCCATATATCTTATTATGACTCTGTTTTGTTTTTTTCTCTGTTTTTGTATCTTTGATGAAGACTACTGTGCTGCTTTATTTATGTTCAGATCTTTTTATACTGTGCAATATTCTGTACATAATAGTTTATCATTATTAACATCTGTAAATTGCGAGAAGAGTAATATAAAACTATATAAAATCCTTGGACAACTTCATATTGTCTCATTTCATTTGAAAATGCTGTTAGTATGCTCATGAACCACCATGTGGGAGGGTTATCCATATGGACTCGGTTTTGTTATTCACTCCTCAACTGCACATATTTATTGTGTGTGTGTGACCCACATAAAACAAAATTACTTACCCAAGACATGGAACATGCACAGGAGATCGGGGCACAAGTTATCAAACTGATAGACAATTCATGGACATTAATTTATTCCTAAGTTGTGGCACTTAGAGTGAAAATGTGTCTTGTCACTGTGGATCCTTGTATCTCATTCTGACATCTTAGTTCATGTTTTAATCCCTGTATCTCATTCTGACATCTTAGTTCATGTTTTAA
The DNA here is from genome assembly GCA_032622095.1 of Siphonodentalium dalli. Classification (NCBI taxonomy): domain Eukaryota; kingdom Metazoa; phylum Mollusca; class Scaphopoda; order Gadilida; family Siphonodentaliidae; genus Siphonodentalium; species Siphonodentalium dalli. The sequence continues at coordinate 53,679,651 of CP136068.1, forward strand.
TCCCTGTATCTCATTCTGACATCATAGTTCATGTTTTAATAATCTTTAATCCCTGTATCTCATTCTGATATCATAGTTCATATGTGAATGATCTTTAATAGAGACCTTTCGCAAAACTCACGTTTACGATTACGGATACGGATAGGGTACTACGTCACCAACATTTGTGTACTTTCTAATCGTTGTCGTATTTTACTATCCGCAATAACGGTTACGATTTCATGGTTTCTAATAAGCTCAAATAACACCTGAAATTTATTTTCTGCAATATATCACTTTACTCCGTTCGAGACTGTATATGTATATCATGTAAACCATCCAGTTGTATTGAGCTACAACCTCGGGTGCTGTTTAGATTGACAATCACTGTACTCGTCGTCGTGAATCTCGAGCTTCCCGCGAAATAAGATCGCTATTCACAACGGATAGTAATCGCTGGCTGCGACACAACACTTTGCAGTAATATATAGAAGTACACTATGAAACCAGTCGCCAAAAAAACACGACTGACATGGATTTGGTGGTACTAAAAGAATATTTGGCACACCCACCAACATCACCGTGTCGACTTTGTTACGATTTGATAGGACAAATCAGAAGTGATGCACATCAGCGAGCACATGCAGCAAACTTATGTCTGATTTCCTAAACCCAAAGAGGTGATATAGGCCTGGATAGGATAGGATAGGATATTAATTGATTCCCAATACACATACACAGAGACGTGGCGACAGGGGGGGGGGGGGGGGGTTGGGGGTGGGGGGTGTCTCACCCCTCCAACATTGGTTAAAATTTTCAACAGTTGGAAATTTCATACCTGACACAACATTAGTTGGAAATTTTACACCAACAATAGGTTGATAATGTTCTTGTAGTTTGATTTTCAAACAACTTATTGTGGGGAATTTATTGTTTTTGGACCAATATTTGCATATTTTCCTTCTTTTGATAAAAATTTTGGACTGAAATGGCCATCAGTTAGAAATTTTCCAACCTTAGGGGTGTCATGCAGGTTGGAAATTTCCAACACTTGGAAAGCTTGTGTCTTGGTCCCTCCCCGTGGCCAGTCAAAAACATCTAGTTAATTTAAGAAAATAATATTGTCCTACATTTGGTCAAAATTGTCACTGGAATTGTCATCAGTTGGAAATTTCCAACTCTATGAATGCTTGAGGCTAGTCTGGATGCCAGGATTTTGCGATTTTCTTGTTCACGTTTAAAAAAAACTTTCGCCCGGTGTGTCCTGGTCCCTCCCCGTGGCCAATAAAAAACTGCTAATGAGTTTAAGAAAACAATATTTTACTACATTTGGTTAAAATCGTTGACTGAAAATTTCCAAACTAAGGGAGAGAATGAGGTTTGAAATTTCCAACACTAGGAAAGTTTGAGGTCGGTCTAGATGCTAGGATTTTGCGATTTTCTTGTTTAGTTTTCACAATTTTCTCACACCGGGCCGAACAACCATGATCGGCCCGGTGGGTCCTGGTCTATTGTCCGTAGTCGTGTGCACACCCCCAACGGAAAACCCTCTAGCCACGTCCTTGCACATACATATTACATAATAATGATGACAATTATGGATAATTCTGTCGTAAATTGTGGGGGATGGCATAATCTGGCTAGACTGTCTTTCTGCAGAAATCGCGTTGAAATGAAATTGCGACTGAAAGGGTCTTGAAGTGGTGGCGTCGTGGTTGATGTGAGGTCCAAATTTAGGAACCGCTCTTCCCCCATCAGCATAACGCCTATCAGGTCATCCATATGATAACAACGAACTGAATTTCCACCACATATGACCTGGCATTTATACCTGTATTGCCATAATATAATCACGAGAATCCCGGGTCGTACGTTGTGACTGGTCGAATTATTGACCAATATAAACAGGTCATGATTATCGCATTGTTGCAAATGAGACGATAAGTGAAGTATTAAGGGACTGTATACCAAAACACACGCTTTGAGTTGTAAAAGTGGTACGAAATAATGATGGTACGTGTTCGTCAAAACTCTTACGCGTAGTCGTTTTCCGAAAGGACTTTTTGGCCACACGGATAGACTTACGACTACGAATAGCTATCCGTATTCGTAATCGTAAACGTGAGGATGCGAAAGGTCTCTAATAAACAATAAACTCATTGAGGTCCCCAGAAGGTGAATTTGGTGATGCTAGCCCCTTATGTGGGATAGCATCACTAAATTCACCCTCTAGGGACCTCATTGAAGCAGCATGATGGCCACATATCTATATGTAACGTGTTTTGTCCATTCTTTTTTTTCTAAACTTAAAGTTTAAAATATGTCCACCCCTTATCTCCGTCATCTTAGATCAGATGTAATTCAATGAATCGCAATGGGGTGAAGGATATCCACATGAATCACAATGGGGTGAAGGATATCCACATGAAATCACAATGGGGCGAAGGATATCCACACGAATCACAATGGGGCGAAGGATATCCACATGAATCACAATGGGGTGAAGGATATCCACATGGATCACAATGGGGTGAAGGATATCCACATGAAACACAATGGGGTGAAGGATATCCTCATGAATCACAATGGGGCGAAGGATATCCACATGAATCACATGGGGCGAAGGATATCCACATGAAATCACAATGGGGTGAAGGATATCCACATGAATCACAATGGGGCGAAGGATATCCACATGAATCACAATGGGGCGAAGGATATCCACATGAATCACAATGGGGTGAAGGATATCCACATGAATCACAATGGGGCGAAGGATATCCACATGAATCACAATGGGGCGAAGGATATCCACATGAATCACAATGGGGCGAAGGATATCCACATGAATCACAATGGGGCGAAGGATATCCACATGAATCACAATGGGGTGAAGGATATCCACATGAATCACAATGGGACGAAGGATATCCACATGAATCACAATGGGGCGAAGGATATCCACATGAATCACAATGGGGCGAAGGATATCCACATGAATCACAATGGGGAGAAGGATATCCACATGAATCACAATGGGGTGAAGGATATCCACATGAATCACAATGGGGCGAAGGATATCCACATGAATCACAATGGGTGGAAGGATATCCACTTGAATCACAATGGGGTGAAGGATATCCACATGAATCACAATGGGGTGAAGGATAACCACATGAATCACAATGGGGCGAAGGGATATCCACATGAATCACAATGGGGTGAAGGATAACCACATGAATCACAATGGGGCGAAGGATATCCACATGAAACACAATGGGGCGAAGGATATCCACATGAATCACAATGGGGTGAAGGATAACCACATGAATCACAATTGGGGCGAAGGATATCCACATGAAACACAATGGGGGTGAATGATAGCCACATGAATCACAATGGGGCGAAGGATATCCACATGAATCACAATGGGGCGAAGGATAACCACATGAAACACAATGGGGTGAATGATATCCACATGAATCACAATGGGGTGGAAGGATATCCACACGAAACACAATGGGGTGAAGGATATCCACATGAAACACAATGGGGCGAAGGATATCCACATGAATCACATGGGTGAAGGATATCCACATGAATCACAATGGGGCGAAGGATATCCACATGAATCACAATGGGGCGACGGATATCCACATGAATAACAATGGGGTGAAGGATATCCACATGAATCACAATGGGGCGAAGGATATCCACATAAAATCACAATGGGTGAAGGATATCCACATAATTCACAATGGGGTGAAGGATATCCACATGAATCGCAATGGGGGTGAAGGATATCCACATGAATTCACAATGGGGTGAAGGATAGCCACATGAAGTGGGCTTCGTTCAGTCGTCTCAGACCATGAAGGATATCCACATGCAGTGGGGTTCGTTCCACATGCAGTGGGCTTCGTTCTGTTATCGCAGGCCAGATTGAAGGATATTCACATGCAGTGGTTTCGTTCTGTTATCGCAGGCCAGATTGAAGGATATCCACACGCAGTGTGCTTCTTATTGTTATTGCAGGCCAGATTGAAGGATATCCACATGCAGTGGGCTTCGTTCTGTTATCGCAGGCCAGATTGAAGGATATCCACATGCAGTGTGCTTCTTTCTGTTATCGCAGGACAGAATGAAGGATATCCACATGCAGTGGGCTTCGTTCTGTTATCGCAGGCCAGATTGAAGGATATCCATATGCAGTGGGCTTCGTTCCCATGCAGTGGGCTTCGTTCTGTTATCACAGTCCAGATTGAAGGATATCCACATAGAGTGGGCTTCGATCTGTATCACAGGCCAGATTGAAGGATATCCACATGCAGTGGGCTTCGTTCTGTTATCACATGCCCAGATTGAAGGATATCCACATGCAGGGGCTTCGTTCTGTTATCACAGGCCAGATTGAAGGGATATCCACATGCAGTGGGCTTCGTTCTGTTTATCACATGCCAGATTGAAGGATATCCACATGCAGTGGGCTTCGTTCTGTTATCACAGTCCAGATTGAAGGATATCCACATAGAGTGGGCTTCGTTCTGTTATCGCAGTCCAGATTGAAGGATATCCACATAGAGTGGGCTTCGTTCTGTTATCACAGGCCAGATTGAAGGATATCCACATGCAGTGGGCTTCGTTCTGTTATCACAGGCCAGATTGAAGAATATCCACATTCAGTGGGCTTCGTTCCACTTGCAGTGGGCTTCGTTCTCTCATCGGGAGGCCAGATTGAAGGATATCCACATGCAGTGGGCTTCGTTCTGTTATCGCAGGCCAGATTGTAGGATATCCACATGCAGTGGGCTTCGTTCCAAATGCAGTGGGCTTCGTTCCAAATACAGTGGGCTTCGTTCCACATGCAGTGGGCTTCGTTCTGTTAGCGCAGGCCAGATTGAAGGATATCCACATGCAGTGGGCTTCGTTCCCATGCAGTGGGCATCGTTCTGTTATCACAGGCCAGATTGAAGGATATCCACGTGCAGTGGGCTTCGTTCTGTTATCGCAGGCCAGATTGTAGGATATCCACATGCAGTGGGCTTCGTTCCAAATGCAGTGGGCTTCGTTCCAAATACAGTGGGCTTCGTTACACATGCAGTGGGCTTCGTTCTGTTATCACAGGCCAGATTGAAGGATATCCACATGCAGTGGGCTTCGTTCTGTTATCACAGGCCAGATTGAAGGTTATCCATATGCAGTGTGCTTCGTTCCAGATGCAATGGGCTTCGTTCTGTTATTACATGCCAGATTGAAGGATATCCACATGCAGTGGGCTTCGTTCTGTTGTCGCAGGCCAGATTGAAGGATATCCACATGCAGTGTGCTTCGTTCCAGATGCAGTGGGCTTCGTTCTGTTATCACAGGCCAGATTGAAGGATATCCACATAGAGTGGGCTTCGTTCTGTTATCACAGGCCAGATTGAAGGATATCCACATGCAGTGGGCTTCGTTCTGTTATCACAGGCCAGATTGAAGGATATCCACATGCAGTGGGCTTCGTTCTGTTATCACAGGCCAGATTGAAGAATATCCACATGCAGTGGGCTTCGTTCCACTTGCAGTGGGCTTCGTTCTCTCATCGGAGGCCAGATTGAAGGATATCCACATGCAGTGTGCTTCGTTCTGTTATCACAGGCCAGATTGAAGGATATCCACATGCAGTGGGCTTCGTTCTGTTATCGCAGGCCATATTGTAGGATATCCACATGCAGTGGGCTTCGTTCCAAATGCAGTGGGCTTCGTTCCAAATACAGTGGGCTTAGTTCCACATGCAGTGGGCTTCGTTCTGTTAGCGCAGACCAGATTGAAGGATATCCACATGCAGTGGGCTTCGTTCCCATGCAGTGGGCATCGTTCTGTTATCACAGGCCAGATTGAAGGATATCGACATGCAGTGGGCTTCGTTCTGTTATCGCAGGCCAGATTGTAGGATATCCACATGCAGTGGGCTTCGTTCCAAATGCAGTGGGCTTCGTTCCAAATACAGTGGGCTTCGTTCCACGTGCAGTGGGCTTCGTTCTGTTATCACAGGCCAGATTGAAGGATATCCACATGCAGTGGGCTTCGTTCTGTTATCACAGGCCAGATTGAAGGATATCCACACGCAGTGGGCTTCGTTCTGTTATCGCAGGCCAGACTGTAGGATATCCACATGCAGTGGGCTTCGTTCCAAATGCAGTGGGCTTCGTTCCAAATACAGAGGGCTTCGTTCCACATGCAGTGGGCTTCGTTCTGTTAGCGCAGGCCAGATTGAAGGATATCCACATGCAGTGGGCTTCGTTCTGTTATCACAGGCCAGATTGAAGGTTATCCACATGCAGTGTGCTTCATTCCAGATGCAGTGGGCTTCGTTCTGTTATCACATGCCAGATTGAAGGATATCCACATGCAGTGGGCTTCGTTCTGTTGTCGCAGGCCAGATTGAAGGATATCCACATGCAGTGTGCTTCGTTCCAGATGCAGTGGGCTTCGTTCTGTTATCACAGGCCAGATTGAAGGATATCCACATAGAGTGGGCTTCGTTCTGTTAGCGCAGGCCAGATTGAAGGATATCCACATGCAGTGGGCTTCGTTCCACATGCAGTGGGCTTCGTTCCAGATGCAATGGGCTTCGTTCTGTTATCACAGGCCAGATTGAAGGATATCCACATGCAGTGGGCTTCGTTCTGTTATCGCAGGCCAGATTGAAGGATATCCACATGCAGTGGGCTTCGTTCTGTTATCACAGGCCAGATTGAAGGATATCCACATACAGTGTGCTTCGTTCCAGATGCAATGGGCTTCGTTCTGTTATCACATGCCATATTGAAGGATATCCACATGCAGTGGGCTTCGTTCTGTTGTCGCAGGCCAGATTGAAGGATATACACATGCAGTGGGCTTCGTTCTATTATTGCAGGCCAGATTGAAAGATATCCACATGCAGTGGGCTTCGTTCTGTTATCGCAGGCCAGATTGAAGGATATCCACATGCAGTGTGCTTCGTTCCAGATGCAGTGGGCTTCGTTCTGTTATCACATGCCAGATTGAAGGATATCCACATGCAGTGGGCTTCGTTCTGTTGTCGCAGGCCAGATTGAAGGATATCCACATGCAGTGGGATTAGTTTTGTTATCGCAGGCCATATTGACGGATATCCACAGGCAGTGGGCTTCGTTCTGTTATCACAGGCCAGATTGAATGATATCCACATGCAGTGGGCTTCGTTCTGTTATCACAGGCCGTATTGAAGGATATCCGCATGCAGTGGGCTTCGTTCTGTTGTCGCAGGCCAGATTGAAGGATATCCACATGCAGTGGGATTCGTTTTGTTATCGCAGGCCATATTGACGGATATCCACAGGCAGTGGGCTTCGTTCTGTTATCACAGGCCAGATTGAATGATATCCACATGCAGTGGGCTTCGTTCTGTTATCACAGGCCGTATTGAAGGATATCCGCACGCAGTGGGCTTCGTTCTGTTATCACAGGCCAGATTGAAGGATATCCACATGCAGTGTGCTTCGTTCCAGATGCAGTGGGCTTCGTTCTGTTATCACATGCCAGATTGAAGGATATCCACAGGCAGTGGGCTTCGTTCTGTTATCGCAGGCCAGATTGAAGGATATCCACATGTAGTGGGCTTCGTTCCAGATGCAGTGGGCTTCGTTCTGTTATCACAGGCCAGATTGAAGGATATCCACATAGAGTGGGCTTCGTTCTGTTATCACAGGCCATATTGAAGGATATCCACATGCAGTGGGCTTCGTTCTGTTATCACAGGCCAGATTGAAGGATATCCACATGCAGTGGGCTTCGTTCTGTTATCACAGGCCAGATTGAAGAATATCCACATGCAGTGGGCTTCGTACCACTTGCAATGGGCTTCGTTCTCTCATCGGAGGCCAGATTGAAGGATATCCACATGCAGTGTGCTTCGTTCTGTTATCACAGGCCAGATTGAAGGATATCCACATGCAGTGGGCTTCGTTCTGTTATCGCAGGCCAGATTGTAGGATATCCACATGCAGTGGGCTTCGTTCCAAATGCAGTGGGCTTCGTTCCAAATACAGTGGGCTTCGTTCCACATGCAGTGGGCTTCGTTCTGTTGTCGCAGGCCAGATTGAAGGATATCCACATGCAGTGGGCTTCGTTCCCATGCAGTGGGCATCGTTCTGTTATCACAGGCCAGATTGAAGGATATCCACATGCAGTGGGCTTCGTTCTGTTATCGCAGGCCAGATTGTAGGATATCCACATGCAGTGGGCTTCGTTCCAAATGCAGTGGGCTTCGTTCCAAATACAGTGGGCTTCGTTCCACATGAAGTGGGCTTCGTTCTGTTACCACAGGCCAGATTGAAGGATATCCACATGCAGTGGGCTTCGTTCTGTTATCACAGGCCAGATTGAAGGTTATCCACATGCAGTGTGCTTCGTTCCAGATGCAGTGGGCTTCGTTCTGTTATCGCATGCCAGATTGAAGGATATCCACATGCAGTGGGCTTCGTTCTGTTGTCGCAGGCCAGATTGAAGGATATCCACATGCAGTGTGCTTCGTTCCAGATGCAGTGGGCTTCGTTCTGTTATCACCGGCCAGATTAAAGGATATCCACATAGAGTGGGCTTCGTTCTGTTATCGCAGGCCAGATTGAAGGATATCCACATTCAGTGTGCTTCGTTCCAGATACAGTGGGCTTCGTTCTGTTATCACCGGCCAGATTAAAGGATATCCACATAGAGTGGGCTTCGTTCTGTTATCACAGGCCAGATTGTAGGATATCCACATGCAGTGGGCTTCGTTCCAAATGCAGTGGGCTTCGTTCCAAATACATGGGCTTCATTCCACATGAAGTGGGCTTCGTTCTGTTATCACAGGCCAGATTGAAGGATATCCACATGCAGTGGGCTTCGTTCTGTTATCACAGGCCAGATTGAAGGTTATCCACATGCAGTGTGCTTCGTTCCAGATGCAGTGGGCTTCGTTCTGTTATCGCATGCCAGATTGAAGGATATCCACATGCAGTGGGCTTCGTTCTGTTGTCGCAGGCCAGATTGAAGGATATCCACATGCAGTGTGCTTCGTTCCAGATGCAGTGGGCTTCGTTCTGTTATCGCATGCCAGATTGAAGGATATCCACATGCAGTGGGCTTCGTTCTGTTAGCGGAGGCCAGATTGAAGGATACCCACATGCAGTGGGCTTCGTTCCCATGCAGTGGGCATCGTTCTGTTATCACAGGCCAGATTGAAGGATATCCACATGCAGTGGGCTTCGTTCTGTTATCGCAGGCCAGATTGTAGGATATCCACATGCAGTGGGCTTCGTTCCAAATGCAGTGGGCTTCGTTCTAAATACAGTGGGCTTCGTTCCACATGAAGTGGGCTTCGTTCTGTTATCACAGGCCAGATTGAAGGATATCCACATGCAGTGGGCTTCGTTCTGTTATCACAGGCCAGATTGAAGGTTATCCACATGCAGTGTGCTTCGTTCCAGATGCAGTGGGCTTCGTTCTGTTATCGCATGCCAGATTGAAGGATATCCACATGCAGTGGGCTTCGTTCTGTTGTCGCAGGCCAGATTGAAGGATATCCACATGCAGTGTGCTTCGTTCCAGATGCAGTGGGCTTCGTTCTGTTATCACCGGCCAGATTAAAGGATATCCACATAGAGTGGGCTTCGTTCTGTTAGCGCAGGCCAGATTGAAGTATATCCACATGAAGTGGGCTTCGTTCCACATGCAGTGGGCTTCGTTCCAAATGCAGTGGGCTTTGTTCCACATGCAGTGGGCTTCGTTCCACATGCAGTGTGCTTCGTTCCAGATGCGGTGGGCTTCGTTCTGTTATCACCGGCCAGATTGAAGGATATCCACATAGAGTGGGCTTCGTTCTGTTATCACAGGCCAGATTGAAGGATATCCACATGCAGTGGGCTTCGTTCTGTTTTCGCAGGCCAGATTGAAGGATATCCACATGCAGTGGGCTTCGTTCTGTTATCACAGGCCAGATTGAAGGATATCAACATGCAGTGTGCTTCGTTCCAGATGCAGTGGGCTTCGTTCTGTTATCACATGCCATATTGAATGATATCCACATGCAGTGGGCTTCGTTCTGTTGTCGCAGGCCAGATTGAAGGATATCCACATGCAGTGGGCTTCGTTCTATTGTTGCAGGCCAGATTGAAAGATATCCACATGCAGTGGGCTTCGTTCTGTTATCGCAGGCCAGATTGAAGGATATCCACATGCAGTGTGCTTCGTTCCAGATGCAGTGGGCTTCGTTCTATTATCACATGCCAGATTGAAGGATATCCACATGCAGTGGGCTTCGTTCTGTTGTCGCAGGCCAGCTTGAAGGATATCCACATGCATTGGGATTCGTTTTGTTATCGCAGGCCATATTGACGGATATCCACAGGCATTGGGCTTCGTTCTGTTATCACAGGCCAGATTGAATGATATCCACATGCAGTGGGCTTCGTTCTGTTATCACAGGCCGTATTGAAGGATATCCGCATGCAGTGGGCTTCGTTCTGTTGTCGCAGGCCAGATTGAAGGATATCCACATGCAGTGGGATTCGTTTTGTTATCGCAGGCCATATTGACGGATATCCACAGGCAGTGGGCTTCGTTCTGTTACCACAGGCCAGATTGAATGATATCCACATGCAGTGGGCTTCGTTCTGTTATCACAGGCCGTATTGAAGGATATCCGCATGCAGTGGACTTCGTTATGTTATCACAGGCCAGATTGAAGGATATCCACATGCAGTGGGCTTCGTTCCAGATGCAGTGGGCTTCGTTCTGTTATCGCATGCCAGATTGAAGGATATCCACATGCAGTGGGCTTCGTTCTGTTGTCGCAGGCCAGATTGAAGGATATCCACATGCAGTGGGCTTCGTTCCAGATGCAGTGGGCTTCGTTATGTTATCACAGGCCAAATTGAAGGACATCCACATAGAGTGGGCTTCGTTCTGTTGGGGCGGGCCACCCACCCATGCCGTCAAATCGGTCGAAATCCTTACCGTTCTCGAAAATGGTCCATACCCCATGGTCCTTAAATATGGGTGTGGGGTCGGGGTGTTTCTAGGTGGTATTTGGTCCCGACCCCGACCCCACAGGCCATATTTAAGGATATCCACATGCAGTGGGCTTCGTTCTGTTATCACAGGCCAGATTGAAGGATATCCACATGCAGTGGGCTTCGTTCTGTTATCACAGGCCAGATTGAAGAATATCCACATGCAGTGGGCTTCGTTCCACTTGCAGTGGGCTTCGTTCTCTAATCGGAGGCCAGATTGAAGGATATCCACATGCAGTGTGCTTCGTTCTGTTATCACAGGCCAGATTGAAGGATATCCACATGCAGTGGGCTTCGTTCTGTTATCGCAGGGCAGATTGTAGGATATCCACATGCAGTGGGCTTCGTTCCAAATGCAGTGGGCTTCGTTCCAAATACAGTGGGCTTCGTTCCACATGCAGTGGGCTTCGTTCTGTTAGCGCAGGCCAGATTGAAGGATATCCACATGCAGTGGGCTTCGTTCGCATGCAGTGGGCATCGTTCTGTTATCACAGGCCAGATTGAAGGATATCCACATGCAGTGGGCTTCGTTCTGTTATCGCAGGCCAGATTGTAGGATATCCACATGCAGTGGGCTTCGTTCCAAATACAGTGGGCTTCGTTCCACATGCAGTGGGCTTCGTTCTGTTATCACAGGCCAGATTGAAGGATATCCACATGAGTGGGCTTCGTTCTGTTATCACTGGGCAGATTGAAGGTTACCCACATGCAGTGTGCTTCGTTCCAGATGCAGTGGGCTTCGTTCTGTTATCACATGCCATATTGAAGGATATCCACATGCAGTGGGCTTCGTTCTGTTGTCGCAGGCCAGATTGAAGGATATCCACATGCAGTGTGCTTCGTTCCAGATGCAGTGGGCTTCGTTCTGTTTTCACAGGCCAGATTGAAGGATATCCACATAGAGTGGGCTTCGTTCTGTTAGCGCAGGCCAGATTGACAGACATAACAATTGGAACTTATTCCCTATTCCTTATTCCTTATTTTCAAAAATGTCGCTTTCGACCGATTTGACGGCATGGGTGGGTGGCCCGCCCCAAATACCACCTAGAAACACCCGACCCCCCCCCCCCCCCCACCCATCACCCCCGGGGGGTGCCACCCCGAGGGGGTGAAAATGGGGTAAGGACCATTTTCGAGAACGGTAAGGATTTCGACCGATTTGACGGCATGGGTGGGTGGCCCGCCCCATATACCACCTAGAAACACCCCGACCCCCCACCCATCACCTCCGGGGGGTGCCACCCCGAGGGGGTGAAAATGGGGTATGGACCATTTTCGAGAACGGTAAGGATTTCGACCGATTTGACGACATGGGTGGGTGGCCCGCCCCAAATACTACATAGAAACACCACGACCCCCCACCATCACCCTCGGGGGGTGCCACCCCGAGGGGGTGAAAATGGGGTATGGACCATTTTCGAGAACGGTAAGGATTTCGACCGATTTGACGGCATGGGTGGGTGGCCCGCCCCAAATACCACCTAGAAACACCCCGACCCCCCCCCCCCCCACCCATCACTCCCGGGGGTGCCACCCCGAGGGGGTGAACATGGGGTATGGACCATTTTCGAGAACGGTAAGGATTTCGACCGATTTGACGGCATGGGTGGGTGGCCCTCCCCAAATACCACCTAGAAACACACCGACCCCACACCCATCACCCCCGGGGGGTGCCACCCGAGGGGGTGAAAATGGGGTATGGACCATTTTCGAGAACGGTAAGGATTTCGACCGATTTGACGGCATGGGTGGGTGGCCCGCCCCAAATACCACCTAGAAACACCCCGACCACCCACCCATCACCCCCGGGGTGTGCCACACCGAGGGGGTGAAAATGGGGTATGGACCATTTTCGAGAACGGTAAGGATTTCGACCGATTTGACGGCATGGGTGGGTGGCCCGCCCCAAATACCACCTAGAAACACCCCGACCCCCCACCCATCACCCCCGGGGTGTGCCACCCCGAGGGGGTGTAAATGGGGTATGGACCATCTTCGAGAACGGTAAGGATTTCGACCGATTTGACGACATGGGTGGGTGGCCCGCCCAAAACACCACCTAGAAACACCCCGATCCCCCGTTTAATTAGTCTGAAAAAACTGCCAGATCACATGATAACCCACTTCATGACACAGTAGTTGCAAGTTTTAGTTGAATCGCTAAATATCATATATAGCACACTCGTATGGACGATGGCCGGTCTATGTCCTATTATGCTTTGCCAGACTCCGTATATGACTGAATTCGTTCTGATACACGTCACACTCGTATGGACGATCGCCGGTGTTCGTCCTCTTATGCATTGTCAGACTCCATATATGACTGAATTCTTTATGACACACGTCACGCTCGTATGGTCGATCGCCGGTGTTCGTCCTCTTATGCATTGCCAGACTCCACATATAACTGAATTCCTTATGATACACGTCACGCTCGTATGGTCGATCGCCGGTGTTCGTCCTCTTATGCATTGTCAGACTCCATATATAACTGAATTCCTTCTGATACACGTCACACTCGTATGGTCGATCGCCGCTTTTCGTCCTCTTATGCATTGTCAGACTCCATATATGACTGAATTCCTTGTCATACACGTCACTCTCATATGGACGATCGCCAGTGTTCGTCCTTTTATGCATTGTCAGACACCATATATGACTGAATTCCTTATGATACACGTCACGCTCGTATGGTCGATCGCCAGTGTACGTCCTTTTATGCTTTGCAAGACTCCATACATAACCGAATGCCTTCTGATACACGTCACACTCGTATGGACGATCGCCGGTGTTCGTCCTCTTATGCATTGTCAGACTCCATATATGACTAAATTCCTTGTCATACACGTCACTCTCGTGTGGACGATCGGCAGTGTTCGTCCTCTTATGCATTGTCAGACTCCATATATGACTGAATTCCTTGTGATACACGTCACGCTCGTATGGTCGATCGCCGGTGTTCGTCCTCATATGCTTTGCAAGACTCCATACATAACTGAATTCCTTCTGATACACATCACACTCGTATGGACGATCACCGGTGTTCGTTCTCTTATGCATTATCTGACTCCATATATGACCGAATTCCTTATGATACACGTCACGCTCGTATGGTCGATCTCCGGTTTTCGTCCTCTTATGCATTGCCAGACTTCATATATGCTTATAAGTCTTAATAATTCTCCTTAGTAAATGCAGCCAAAACATACTCCAAAACTTGTTATTGAGAAAATTGACCGTTGCATATTCATTCATATCCATTTATATCCACACAACTGAAACTTATTTGTTTATTCACTGGAATCCATATCAATATTTAAATCCAATTTATATATTAATCTAATGTGAAAATTATAGTGAAATATTTAAATTCTTTATGTAGCCATTATTGGTTGTATTTTGTCATTCAGGGGTGCCGGGTAGAATGCCATCATAGGCCACGGCACTCCACACAATACACATATAAATTCACTTATATTACAATGTATTAATGTATAATGTATTGTGAAATAAAATATTATCCTAAAAATATATGCCTGAATTCTTTCTCATACACGTCACTCTCGTATGGTCGATAACCGGTGTTCGTTCCCTTATGCATTGTCAGACTCCATATATGACTGAATTCCTTATAATACACGTCACGCTCGTAAGGTCGATCGCCGGTGTTCGTCCTCTTATGCTTTGCCAGACTCCATATATAACTTAATTCCTTCTGATACAGGACACACTGGTATGGACGATCGCCGGTGTCGCCCTTTAATGCATTACCAGACTCCATATATAACTGAATTCCTTCTGAAACACGTCACTCTCTTGTATGAACGATCGCCGGTGTTCGTCCTCTTATGCATTGCCAAACTCCATATATAACTGAATGCCTTATGATATACGTCACTCTCGTATGGTCGGTCGTCGGCGTTCGTCCTCTTATGCATTGCCAAACTCCATATATGACTCAATTCCTTATACACGTCACACTCGTATGGGCGAACGCCGGTGTTCTTCCTCTTATGCATTGTCAGACTCCATATATGATGTATTCCTTATGATACACCTCACGCTCGTATGTGCGATCACCGGTGTTCGTCCTCTTGAGGCCAAAGGAACCACATGGTCATCTGATTGTGTATGGAGGCCCCCGAAGGGAACCTGTTATACTAAAATATGAAATATATATAAAATGTGGATATTTAAAATGATAATACTAACAATTCTCCACTCCGTTAGAGAGAGACATCACTATTTTGTGTAGTCTTATTTAATGTGATATTTGATTTGGGAAATAGTACACTATGTGTGGTTTCAACACCCATCTTTATTTCGGGGATGTCCATGTGCTTCTACTGCGTATGGGCGGGAACGAATAGACACTTATACCGAAACTATTTTCTATCAAGAAAATATTTCTTCATTTGAAATTTATGTTTTCATTTTAAGAAATAATATTCTTAGAACACGTTTAGAAAACGTTATTCACATTTATCACATATTCTGTTGTCTAGAATTGTTTTCTAGAATTAAGAGAAACATTCTAGCTTATAAGAACACCTATTAGATGAGTGGGTGATGGGTGGGGGGTCGGGGTGTTTCTAGGTGGTATTTGGGGCGGGCCACCCACCCATGCCGTCAAATCGGTCGAAATCCTTACCGTTCTCGAAAATGGTCCATACCCCATTTTCACCCCCTCGGGGTGGCACCCCCCGGGGTGATGGGTGGGGGGTCGGGTGTTTCTAGGTGGTATTTGGGGCGGGCCACCCACCCATGCCGTCAAATCGGTCGAAATCCTTACCGTTCTCGAAAATGGTCCAAACCCCATTTTCACCCCCTCGGGGTGGCACCCCCCGGGGGTGATGGGTGGGGGTCGGGGTGTTTCTAGGTGGTATTTGGGGCGGGCCACCCACCCATGCCGTCAAATCGGTCGAAATCCTTACCGTTCTCGAAAATGGTCCATACCCCATTTTCACCCCCTCGGGGTGGCACCTCCCGGGGGTGATGGGTGGGGGTTCGGGGTGTTTCTAGGTGGTATTTGGGGCGGGCCACCCACCCATGCCGTCAAATCGGTCGAAATCCTTACCGTTCTCGAAAATGGTCCATACCCCATTTTCACCCCCTCGGGGTGGCACCCCACGGGGGTGATGGGTGGGGGGTCGGGGTGTTTCTAGGTGGTATTTGGGGCGGGCCACCCACCCATGCCGTCAAATCGGTCGAAATCCTTACCGTTCTCGAAAATGGTCCATACCCCATTTTCACCCCCTCGGGGTGGCACCCCCCCCCCCCGGGGGTGATGGGTGGGGGGTCGGGGTGTTTCTATGTGGTATTTGGGGCGGGCCACCCACCCATGCCGTCAAATCGGTCGAAATCCTTACCGTTCTCGAAAATGGTCCATACCCCATTTTCACCCCCTCGGGGTGGCACCGCCCGGGAGTGATGGGTGGGGGGTCGGGGTGTTTCTAGGTGGTATTTGGGGCGGGCCACCCACCCATGCCGTCAAATCGGTCGAAATCCTTACCGTTCTCGAAAATGGTCCATACCCCATTTTCACCCGCTCGGGGTGGCACCCCCCCCCCCCCCCCGGGGGTGATGGGTGGGGGTCGGGGTGTTTCTAGGTGGTATTTGGGACAGGCCACCCACCCATGCCGTCAAATCGGTCGAAAGCGACATTTTTGAAAAAAAAGGAAAAAGGAATAGGGAATAAGTTCCAATTGTCATGTCTGTGCCAGACAGAAGGATATCCACATGCAGCGGGCTTCGTTCCAAATGTAGTGGGCTTCGTTCTACATGCAGTGGGCTTCGTTCCACATGCAGTGGGCTTCGTTCTGTTATCGCAGGCCAGATTGAAGGATATCCACATGCAGTGGGCTTCGTTCTGTTATCGCAGGCCAGATTGAAGGATATCCACATGCAGTGGGCTTCGTTCTGTTATCACAGGCCAGATTGAAGGATATCCACATGCAGTGGGCTTCGTTCTGTTATCGCAGGCCAGATTGAAGGATATCCACATGCAGTGGGCTTCGTTCTGTTATCACAGGCCAGATTGAAGGATATCCACATGCAGTGGGCTTCGTTCTGTTGTCGCAGGCCAGATTGAAGGATATCCACATGCAGTGGGCTTCGTTCTATTATTGCAGGCCAGATTGAAGGATATCCACATGCAGTGGGCTTCGTTCTGTTATCGCAGGCCAGATTGAAGGATATCCACATGCAGTGTGCTTCGTTCCAGATGCAGTGGGCTTCGTTCTGTTATCACATGCCATATTGAAGGATATCCACATGCAGTGGGCTTCGTTCTGTTGTCGCAGGCCAGATTGAAGGATATCCACATGCAGTGGGCTTCGTTCTATTATTGCAGGCCAGATTGAAGGATATCCACATGCAGTGGGCTTCGTTCTGTTATCGCAGGCCAGATTGAAGGATATCCACATGCAGTGTGCTTCGTTCCAGATGCAGTGGGCTTCGTTCTGTTATCACATGCCATATTGAAGGATATCCACATGCAGTGGGATTCGTTCTATTATTGCAGGCCAGATTGAAGGATATCCACATGCAATGGGCTTCGTTCTATTATTGCAGACCAGATTGAAGGATATCCACATGCAGTGGGCTTCGTTCCGTTGTCGCAGGCCAGATTGAAGGATATCCACATGCAGTGGGATTCGTTTTGTTATCGCAGGCCATATTGACGGATATCCACAGGCAGTGGGCTTCGTTCTGTTATCACAGGCCGTATTGAAGGATATCCACATGCAGTGGGCTTCGTTCTGTTATCACAGGCCAGATTGAAGGATATCCACATGCAGTGGGCTTAGTTATGTTATCACATGCCAGATTGAGGGATATCCACATGCAGTGGGCTTCGTTCTGTTATCACAGGCCAGATTGAAGGATATCCACATGCAGTGGGCTTCGTTCTATTATTGCAGGCCAGATTGAAGGTTATCCACATGCAGTGGGATTCGTTTTGTTATCGCAGGCCATATTGACGGATATCCACATGCAGTGGGCTACGTTCATCTCATGATGTCTACACATCTGCAAATGACCAATGGTGTAAAAGAAACATATATGCCAATTTTCATGGTTTTATCGCCATTTGCACAATTGTTACACCAACCGCCTGGACTATTATATGGTCTTTTTGCCTTTCAGACACTCGAAGCCATGGCGTACATTTTAGGGATAGTGTTGTTTTCGTCTATAAAATTTCAAGGATGGTGATGTTTCAATATATCTTATTACTTTCCTTTTCAGAATTAATTTTACCTCTGTTCTAGTATAATGCTTCATATTTCAACGCAATATCATTACTCGCCCTCTTTTCGTTTCTTAGAGGGTGTTTTTTATGACCAGCGTTATATAGCAGGAAAACATGTCAAGAAAAAAAATCATCTCTGTCCTCGAAAATTCAAACGGAAGTCATTTTTGTGGTTTTGTGGGTACTTTCAAAACCCCCCTTCTGAAATGAAACCGCCAGGGAATTTCGTTTCAGAAATTGGGTATTTTTCATCAGTGATGAGCAAAGCACTATTATTATAAAAATCAGCTTTGTACTCGAAAGTTCAAATAAAAGTCATTTTTAGGGTTTTGGGGGGTACTTTCAAAAACCCCCTTCTGAAATAAAAACGCCAGGGAATTTCGTTTCAGAAATTGTGTATTGCTGATCAGTGATGGCTAGAGCACTATTAATGTAAAAATCAGCTTTGTACTCAAAAGTTTAAATAGAAGTCATGTTTGGGGTATTTGTGGGGTCTCTGGCCCCTAAACGCCAGGAATGCGGAACTTAAGAAATCAGATTTGTTTGAAGGTTCCTGGGGTGTAATAAATCTGGGTCATCAAACCTTTCGTACGCGATTGTGCAAATATAACCCAGCAGGCTCCCTGATTTAATATGCAGGCCTACTTTGATCCCGGGAACAATATGGGCGGGTCTAATTTAACGTGCGACCGTGTCCTTGACCTTGATATCGCTCATACATGTATACGCTCATATAGGCATGTTTCAGGACCTCGACCGATCCGACTCAAATCTGTTATGTAGGCCTACGTCACAGGCACAATATGGGCGGGTCCAATTTCACGTACGTGCGATCGTGTCCTTGACCTTGACCTCGCTCACATACCTCGTAGAGGCATGTTTCTGGCAAAGAAATCCCTAAATAGCCTGACGAAGTCGGGCACATCAGCTAGTATTTAATAGTTTGCTGCACATACATCGCCCAGTTCTGCTCATTTCTTGTTGAACTGTGACTAGAATCCCAATGGCGATTTGTTGTGAAATTTTGTACCTTGTGCCGTAAAATCGATTTTTTTTATAAATAGGAAGGAATGATGCCCGACGAATGACATATTTCATTGTTCCAATGATCGGCTAACATGAACTGTAATGACTAAAGCCACAATCCTACACCAGTTCGAAACAGCAGAAACGGATCTAGAAAGTATTAGTGAAAACTACTAAAATTTTCCACTTATGGTAGCCATTTTGGCGGCCATCTTGGACGGTGTGTTCCAAGTTTGCAATAAACAGATGGCATTATGTCTTATATTTTACTAAAATATATACCTTTGTATACATTTGACAATATTTTCTCATTATTGTTTGGATCAAACTGACATATAGTGCCTCGTATGATAAACGGCGGCCATGTTTGAGACCATCTTGTCTGGTGTCTACGCGGCCACTTCTTCGTGCTAACAATGTTTAACAGTAAATTAGTTGAGGGACATAATGAGGAAGAAAATGAGTGGAATAAAGTTAAGTCTTGGTGGTGTAGGGTACATAGCCTATCAAATCCCGGAGTAATAACGAATTTCCGTAGTTTGATATAGGGGAGAGATCACCCTTTCTTATATCTGAAACTGCTGCAGAAATCGGCTTCTTATGTTGGCCAGCATGGGTTTCTGTGTTCAGTATATATACCCACGAATGACCATACAAGAAACTTAAAATTGAAGATATATTTTACGTTTTGCGGGTTCTGTCAAAAGACCCCTTCTTGTCTGAAAATTATGCAAAAACATTCCTTAAGTTATATTGTTATGATCAGTATATGACCCAGGTGCGATCAGATCAAATGTAATGCGCGTACTCGAAAGTCCATTTAAACGTAATTTTTTTTTTGTGGGTCCCTGGTTCCATTTTGCCGTAATTGCGGAACATAAGAATTGTGTTTGTCCCGCCAACCCGGTCGTCCCGACAATTCGTATTCGTATGGGCCTCAAATTCCTTGTTTTATTTTGGGTTGCCTTTGTGAGTGACATGCACACCCATGCACTTCCCCCAAAACGCGCACTGCGCCCCCTCTGCATGCTACGACCAGTTACACCGGCATGTATTGAAAAGTGTTTGATGCTTATGTATTGACCTCCAATTAACTTCACCACGGAAAATAAATTGGATAAACTGATTTATGAGTTGTTTATCAAGATGCATGCCCCAGGGAGTATATAAGTTATATATATCAAACGTAATTTGTGTCCCCGTCTAAATTGATATATTATCATGCACTCGAGGCTGCAGTGTGTGCTTTTGTGCACGAAATTTAAGATCATTAAACAAATTTCTTCCTGTTGTGCTTTGCTGGAATTCGAAGTAGATTTATATGATTCTAAAATTACCCCATGTGCCCTGAAACTAGTAATACTGTGTGGCCATAATAGATGACGAAATCGGGTGAAATTCGTTCGCGATTGATAGAGTTGTCAAGCTCACAGCTTGGGCAGTTATTTATAAATAGGACTCTCATCCTCTCATCATTATACATGTAGCAGACATTGGCGCAAGGATACATACCGGATATGCCACTTAATTCAGATTAAAATACCATTACGCGAATTAAAATTTAAATGGATGTGATACATTTATTTGACTTTTTATAAAACATAGGACTCTTTTGTGCTTTGTGGACATCGAAATTAATTACAGCGGGAAGATAATCACGGTCAGGTGACTAGAAATAGTTAGACAGGTATATATATGGTTCCTAAAAGTATGAGAATTTAGACGAGCCGTTTATATTGATATAGTTGTGTGCAGTTCATGCATTTCCAAAAGTTGGTGGGTACATGGGATTTGTGTTACGGGACATGTTACATGTCAACTTTTTAAGTTTAAGTCAATCCATTTGGTATGTATCTCAGGAAATCTCTAATATGAGATCCTCTATAAAGCTAAGTGTTTTCCAACCGATAGCCTTCTCAGTCGGAAATTTGGACATTTTGAACATACCTCTTTAGAACGACATCTTTCACACTAAATAATGGTTGGAAATAAACAAAAATCAACCAATTTTATTCTGAGATTTCTAACTGATGTTGTATCATTCAAACATGAAATTTTTAACTGTTCAATTTATTTTACCAAATTCCAGGGATGAAGCATCCCCTTACACTGTTACACAAATCCCCTGTCATTATGATCATGGTGAGCTCAACAAAACCCAAGCCCTGGTGTAAAAGCCGTATGTCCATATTGGGCTTATTCGGTCTTTTCTTTACCATGATAATGTCTACATGATGATGGTGAGAAAAACTGTTAAATATCACGTGAGGCTTTAATGCAGCAGTGATTAGAATTAAATCCATGAAATATCTGCATCTATGGTATTGACATACTGTTATTTATCCCAGGGATATAGATGGGGTGTGGTATGTAAGATCGATCACCTCTTTATTCTCGCTCTCCATTGTTGACACACGACGGGGTATATTTATTCATGTACAGCGACCAACACCAAACTATCCCGCCACAAAAATAGCCCGCAGGAAACTCAAGTGATGTGACTGTGTTCGAGAGGAATGTTGCGCGGAAGGTCAATGTGAAGGAAGCTTTACTGGGGGACACATTCGTTAATACAACACTCACTCCGCCTGACATTTACAATCTATTAGCTCAGGGAATAATCGATTTACAGGTAAGTGCGTAATTACTACACGAACTGGATTCCATCACAATTGAGAACTTTAGATATGCATTTGCCTATTCGGTGTGTCCTGCTTCCAGTTACAACAACAGAAGCAACAACTACAACAACAAAATCAAAATCAAACTAAGACCATAATCAATTAACGAGAATCGTATTTCACATCTCTTCTGGCTCTGCCACACTTAACATTTGCTAAAACGTCACATCACATACAAGTAAACCAATGTCAGAAATGGTAACGCGCTCAATGTCATATATTATATACCCATGTTTGTAATTATAGAATATAAAATATATTGGTTTCGCGATTGACCAACTCAGATTTCCGTTAAAATAACAATAACAACTAGCACCTAATTAACGAACCGGCGGCCGACTCGACCGTCTCCGACCACAACCCTCAGTGGGCTGAAGAACGAAAAATTCTATAAAAGTTGAAATATAAGGGTGCATTTACACTGTGTATAGATCTGTATACAGATATGTATGAAGTCACGTGTCGTGCATCACTGTCATCACAACATGATGACTAATAGTGAACGCGCGCTGATCAGTATTCTGGTAATTGACAACTCACTAGGGGTCGTTTCAGTTTAGGCCAGATATAAAAATGGACCAACTATCAGCAGACAACAGCGATTTGGTATGTGCCGCGTCAGCATATATATAGGTCTCCTGTTTGACACCATCTGGGAGGTGGTCATTTTGGATTGGTATGGAGTGGGTGTCCATGCTACAACACCCTGTATTTGACCAAATGTAGCAAAATTTCCAACTGATGACTATTCTAATGACAATGTTGACCAAATGTAGGACAATATCGTTTTTATTAAATTAACTAGCAGTTTTGACTGGCCACGGAGAGGGACCAGGGCACAATCTTTCCATATAAGGTAGGAAATTATGCAAATATTGGTCAGAAAACAATACTCCAAAATGTTTGAAAATCAAACTACAATATCATTTTCAAAATATTGTTGGTTTGGAAATTACAACTAATGTTTTGTCAGGTATGAAATTTCCAACTGTTGAAAATTTTGACCAAAGTTGGGGTGAGACACCCCTCACCCCGGTTGACACGTCCCTGTCCATCTTGAATATACGAAATACATGGGTTGAAATGACAACGAAAACTGTAATACATTATTCGCCAAGCCCGAGTAACAATTAATAAAAACAGATTTGCCTTTCGCAATGTTTCGGCGTTGACCCTGATACACGATTTTTGCTCACAGGGACGAATACCGTTTTCTTTCTGTGTGCATTTCTATATCAACCCGTTCGCACTAGTCTGCGTGTAGATCTGTGTACAGTTATGTAGCAGTGTAAATGCACCCTAAGACTTACAAATTATCTTTTTCATTTCTTTTATTTGGAATTGACATAGTTTGTCACAAACCAAAAATCAACATTATTGACATAATAATGTAAAGGACAATAAATAAAATTGAAATTCCCAACTACACCTTTTACCGGACCTTTTAGTCACAACTGAAATAAAAATAAGTGCGAATTATAACAAATCCCTTAAAATATCACATTTGATACGTCTTCTGATACATGGTGTATATTCGTATTTTGTGGACGAAGTGCTGCTAAGAACGGCTTAGTTGGAACGATAAAACGGCTTCAGTCGGCCATTCTATTTTTTACGAGAAAAAGTAGCGCTCTTTCTTGGAGCGAATTTCTGCAACAATTTCACCGCGTAGTGGACCCATTTGGAAAAAAAATACGTTCCCTGTGTCTAATCCTACATTTTGATATACTATACGCCCCATTATGTGGAATATATCAGCTGAAATCGATGCTGTAATTGTAAACATCGAGTCTATTTTAGCTGTTTTTATCGGCGCGTGTTTGCGTGTTCGCCATTACAGTATTCGTACCAAAACAGCCATATTGTGGGCCGATATTGTAGCTAAAAACGAGTGCGCAGTATTCCACTGCGTTATTTGATTCCTAAAACTTGTTGTTTGCTAGCGTATTCATCGAGAAATCTAAATTATAAACATTAATGTCGAACGCAGTTTTTCGTGTTTCGTGGCACCTTCACATGGGTGGGTTAATCGGTCTCTAGGTGTGCATAAATCGCAGCTTCGCTCAAATTAATAGATTTCTGTTGTGCATAGATTGTTATTAAACCCGTATATCAAATCAAGGCACTATACAAAAATAATCGCTTACTCGAAAATTAAATGAGCTTTTACATAAAAAAAAACGTGCTTTCCCCACGCACAAAATACGCGATGAGAGTGTTGACACCAGCGTATAGGGACGAGATTGAACTCTGCCTTGCGGTCAATCAATTCGTCTTTCGGCACAACGTCAAAACTATATTTTTCCAGTCATAAATTTCAATTACCGGATATATATATATATATATATGATATTTAGTATATATGCTGGTACCCCCCCCCCCCCCCCCTTCACAGGGGCATGTGGCTAGAGGTGGAACTGGGACTCATTCAACCCTCCTGTATAGCGACGTTTATACGTCACATAATTCTAAGTACACCGTTTGTAAATAATGGTATTATTATGCACATGCAGTCTTTAAATAATTGAATTTACAAAGTATGTAGTATATATACTTCGTGCATGGTATGGGAGTATATTCGTCCTTCCTAGTATCGGAGGTTTTGGGAATCGGTCATTCGGATTATCGGATCTACGTAGTGTTGGGCCTTCGTAATATCGAGTATCGAAACGTCGGACTACTACATGGACATCGACACAATGTGCACTTGATAATGCTCAACAAATTATATTGCGCATATGGTGAGTCACAACATCGACACCTATACATGTGTGTTGACTCTGGTTGAATTAATCGCCCCGAGGAATGTCGACGTATATATATACATTATGACGGAAGCTCTATCTGGATCGCTTTCGACGCTTTTAATGCACCCGGTTTTATAGGATTCTTGCAAATCACGAAAACGGTCGTGTAATACGATTCGTGACGCCATCAACATTAAAAGATCACAGTATAATAGAATCGTCTTTCTAACAGTCCGTAAGTGATAAGTCTCCAAAATAAAAGCCGGATGTGCGTGGGGCCGGGGCGAACTATTTTCCTATAAATTCCAATTCAATTATATGAATGACTCCACAAAGTATAGACACACATGCATGAATAGTTGCATCATGCATTTAATGTTTTCAAAATTATGTTTACGCTGGGTCGCATGCCACGCGCATTAGTTCAGTGATAATGTTAGATTCATTTAGCAGACAACCAGAGACAGCACTTTTGTTTTAATCGGTCCTTTTACGGAGGGTGGAAATCGATGAGCCACTTGACACCTCTGGAAGAGATCGATAATGCATGACCAGGAATTACACAGCAATCTCAGAAAATTTAACACCAACATCTTATTTTAACTGCGGCTCCGCGGTTACTCGAATTTGTTGACGAATTTTCTATCGACCCTTGAAAAATCAGATCACGCCACGAATCTCTACTATGGATATCATATTCCACGTGCAGTACAAAACCTCGGAACTTTTTAAAGTTTTGACAGGGAACCTTATAAAGTCGAAAACATAATACAGGGAATATATTTCTCAGTTGTTATATTTTCCTTTATAATGTACTTCACTGTAAATGAAGGTCCCAACTCAAAATTGCATGTTTTTCTATGACTTTTGTGAGCGATTTCGCAATAAACATTGAATTAATTACCCATGAGAAATTCCATGATTGTAAGCGACGCAAAGCAAAATCGCTCACAAAGTCACTTAAATCGTGAAATTTCGAATTGGAACCTTTACCTACAGTGAAGTACATTATTAAGGAACAGATCATAACTAAGAAGTATATTCCCTGTGTTGTGTTTTCGACTTTATAAGGTTCCCTGTCAAAACTTCAAAAAGTTCCAAGATTTTGTACTGGTGGAATATGATCTCTACTTTCGTAGCTAAGAGTTGAGATTCATGACATGATCTATTGGAAAATGTGCTATAATTATACGCGTGACCTTTTTAATATCGTGCGCACATTGTCGATGATTGTGTGGCCATGGTGGCATTATATGGTATATAATCAGATATCCGAAATTTGTCAAGTGCATTTTTAGTATAATTTTAGCAGAGTCAGCTATACCAGAGTTGTCTGTCGACAAACAAGCAAACAACCGTTTGATGATGGCGGTCGACGATGGTAGAACTTATTTCTTGGTCATGCATGGAATGGGAACGGAGATGACGATTAGGCGTTATATTCCTGACCAGAGTTGAGTCCTCGCGCCGAGTTCGAGTTCGACATAATATGAAGTTTTAGATCGAGAACTGATATGAACTCAAACTTAAGACGCTGTCAGCAGATGATGCATGTGACTGGCTGACTGCCAGAAGTACGCTCAGCATGTCGAAAAAGATGGATCATGCATCTATCCGTATATATACAGGAAAACGTTTAGCGATCACATGCATCATATGTATACGTATGACAGTTGGTATATATAGATGACAGCGCCTGAACTTTGAAGTTATGGATCTAAAGCTCCCTTATGACCACACTGAGTACATTGGTACCACGTATATAAAAGCGACATTACATATACACGTAGGCCTATATCAAGTATTCAAGTAAGTTGCTTGTGACGTAACTCGCAGTCTGAACCAGACTGGTTAAATATGTGCCCAGCTTTAATATAAATAGTATCCTTCTTCACATACGATATAGTATATTGTCTCAATGGTACTTCACTATATGTTCATGTCCACTTCATGTTGACCCTCAGTGTCATTTTCCAAATTACCAAGACGCACAATAGCGTCAGTTGAGAGTATATATGCCCCATTATATACATATACATGACATCTGTCGCAACATATTGTTCCCGAATGATAAGATTATGGGCGAAACTTGTCAACCGATATTCATATAATCTGTCGAGTGTTGTATACCAATATTTGTACTCTTATGCCCTTCGATCTGGGATTGAACACCCATGGCTTAATAGAGTAAAAGATATACTCAATAAATGTGGTCTCACCTATATATGGGATGCTCAGTCGGTTGGTGATGGTAAATACCTTGCTCGATATGTTGAACAGTCGTTAAAGGACCAATACTTGCAATCATGGAACGAAACTTTAGCCCAGAGCTCAAAATGTAGTCTATATAAAAATTTTAAAATATCTTTTGGCATAGAGAAATATCTTTTACAACTGCCGCCAAAATTCAGTTCATACCTGATCAAATTGAGAACTAGAAATAATCGGCTCCCTATTGAAGTTTCCAGTTGGAAAAACTCAGAAGTTCCTTGTTCACGTTGCCATCTTTGCGGTGAGGATACACCGGGCAACGAATACCATTATCTATTCATATGCAACGAACTTTCGTCCTTCCGAAGAACCTATCTGAAAACATACTTTCAAAGTAATCCGACTTATGAAAAACTAAAAACTCTTTTTAATGACGGAAATAAAACAAACATGTTGAAATTAGCCAGATTTGCATCGGAAATAGTTACCAAAGCAGCCATTTAAATTGGTTTAAATTGAATCTACATGCATGCCCTCCTGTACGTATATAAACATGGTCCCAGCGCAGCTTTCCCAGCTAAGTGTGTATTTAATTTAATTATATTTCTCTGTTATTATCTCGAATTTGTTATCTTTTTTGTGTGAGTTTCCCTACTTTATTTATCTCTATTATTTTTAAACTTTTGTTGACATTATATAATTGTGATGCTATATATGTCCACCTCCAGTTCCACATATTAGTGGACGGAGAAAATAAAGAATTGAATTGAATTGAACAAGTCAGCGTCTTTCTTATAGCTGCATATAGCATTTATATATTATATAATGACCCACGTGAGCTCTGATTTCGTAGTCGAGGTGTTGCACAATAATACCCAGAGGGCATGTTTGTGTTATTTTCACTTATACATGTAATTGTCTCAAACCGGTTTTCTTTAATATTGTTGACAACACTGCATGCAAATCCGACATATCTGTCGAGTTTATTCAATATTTAAGTGCCAATTAACCCTCGCACATTCGAAGCACATGTGATAATTAAAATTTCTTGTAACTGAAAACGTAAAATGTTAGAACTTAAATAGTTGGTGTGGGTTATTTAGGCTCTGTTTCGCAGGGCTATATAGCGGGTCTCCATGCATAATTGGAATATTGTCGCACCTATTTTGGCACGCGAAATTGAGGCCATGAAATATACAACTGTTGTGCATTTTGACCAACGTTTACGGTGCACGTTTTGTATAATTGTATAAATGCACACAATTCCAAACGATAGCATACACGAATAATTGCCAGTATAATGTAGGTATACATATACATAGTAAAAACATTAAAATTCATTATCTACCAGTATAATGTAGGTATACATATACATAGTAAAAACATTAAAATTCATTATCTACCAGTATAATGTAGGTATACATATACATAGTAAAAACATTAAAATTCATTATCTACCTTCAAAAGAGGCAGTTTCATCAGGTTTTGACATTTGATCTAGCATTATATGATATAATCTATATATATGATAAAGAGCGTTTCTGTATTTCTCGTTCTTTAATCTCTTTACATGTTATGCATGATATGCATGATACCCATGTGTTGCAATTACATGACGTATACATGATGTGTACATATCGATTTAATTTAGTTTTTAGAAATACATGTCATTATGATCTCGCATGCGCTGTATATAGTACATATATGAGTTATATTTGAGTTATGACTTATCCCCAGTTCAACACCAACACTGTCTAGCTTATTGTTCACAACAGATAAATACAAATAATTTCATAAACTAGTTGAATTGCCGTCTTTGAGACACCTTATTTATACGCGCACCAAATTCCCTACAATTGAGGGGTAGCTATAGCTATGTCCCTGTCAGCGTGCACGGATTGCTATAACGAATCATGATATCCTATATGCATCCGCGTGCATCGGACCAATTGTTTGACACAGCGCGTTCCTATAGCTACCGCATAAAACATCATGCATCTATAATTATATAGGCAGGCATCATATTACTTCACGATTGAACGCCCAAATACCATTGATACTGCATCGATTCCGATATAGCATATAACGGATTACCAACACGATGCTACATACGCTTAACTCGCCCAGAATTATCGGCCAATTTATCGGCATTTATCTCATGTTTGAATCAAGAAATATAAATATATATATAGATTGATTTGGTTTGAGGGACATATCAATGTACCAATCCGATCGACACATGGCCATTTCGATAAGAAATGAGAATTTGTTCACGCGCTCACTGAACAAATATGAAGCAATGGACACTCATACTGAGTCCGTGCCTCCATAACTCTGACATATATATATATAGAGGATATGAAATGAGTGTTTCTCTCATATGATATTTATGAAACGAGTCTAAGAATTTTCAGTTTC